>OZ038388.1:6060057-6630057 GCA_964036045.1 Eutreptiella sp. 'Long Island Sound 2002'
CCGGGGGAAAGTGGTCGGTGAGAGTGGGCCGGTTGTCCCTCTACTCACAACGGCTGCTACTGCCCCTTGGCGTCCCTCCCACGGCGGCGTCGCCATGCTCCCCACAGCGTTTTTCCCACGACAGCGACGCCTGGAGGGCTCACCACCACCACCGATGTGGGGAATGCAGCACGGCGCCGGGGTCTGGATCACCAAAGGGTACCCATCGGGTGCGCAGCATTTCCAGGCACTTGGTTTGTTTCCCTTCTTTGACCCAAGCACCCACACCCCCAGAGTAACACCGCAGCCCTGCAGCAGGCCCCCCTACCCGGCGGGTACCCTTGGGGGGGGGTGGGGGTCATACGGCTGCTTCTGAATTTGTTTTGCTTTGTGTGTGCAGCACATAAAAGTCTCGGACTAAATTGGTATTCAAAAAAAAGGGTGGGTGGGGGGTGGGGGGTGAGGGGTACCCCAAAGGAGCTCAGACGGACCCTGCCCCCCCCAGCAAACCTTTTTGCCCCCCCCCCCCCGTGGGGATGGGGAAGGCGCAGGACTCGGCTGCACCCGGGGGATGCAGATGTGGCGTGTGGGATGCAGATGGGGGATGCTTCGCGAGGGAGTGGGAGACCACCGAATGCCTCACAGCCCAGTTTGCCTCTAGAGAGCAAGCGCAGTGGTAGTCCCCCGTTTTTTTTGGGGGGGGAGGATGATTGGCTGCGTCCTGCGGTGCTGTGTTGGCGCCGGCGTCGCTGGTTTGTCCGAGGCCCCTTTGCACTGGCCGTTGTGGCAGAGGGCGGACAGATGTCCCGCTCCTCCGTCGGTGAGTTGAGGTTTACAAAGGGAACTGTGGGGAAGGCCTTGGACCCCCCCCCCCGAAAAATCGGGAACGTGCGACTGTGAAAAATGGGGATTTCCTGTGACATTGCTGCGCGACCACCGGCACAGGACATATGGTGGAGCCAGAGGGCTCTTTGACACGGCGAACGCAACCCGCACCTGAATTGTAGCAGCCGTTTCCCTTTGTTTGTCCATTTCGAATGGGTTCCCGGGCTGTTTCAGGCCAGAAAAGCGTGTTTTTGGGCAGAAAATGCGTGGTTTTGGGAGGGTGCATGGGCACACCACCGCCGCTTGTGTCAGAGGGACATGGACCTCATGGGGCTGCTGCTGCGCCGCACGGCGGACGCCCTGCAGCACTTCGCCAACACCAACGACCTGAAGGCCACGAAGAAGAAGTTCGGGACGACCAAACTCCCCAACACGATCCCCCGCATGGACACCCTCCACTTCCCGGTCCACCTCAGCCACGCCTGAACGGGCCCTCTGCCAAGGCCCAAGGGCGGGATGCGGAGCGGCGGCGGCCTTCAACAGCGGGCCACCGGGGGCCCAGGGCATGGGAAGCCCTGGGCCCCAGGGATGCAGGGGAGGGACCTTCGAGGCGGTTAGGCACACGGTTGGAGGAGGTTGGAGGAGGTTGCCAAAGCGGCTGGGGGCGGTTACTGTCGGTTACAAATGCCATTGAGCCTGGCACTTGGCGTTAGGGGGACAGTGGCTGCACATAGGCTGGGCGCCTTGAAAGGAGGGAGGGGGTACCTCCCCCCCTCCAATGCATCCCCGTTGGGCCGCCATTGTATGCGGCTCCCCCACCGCCGCCCCCGTCCTCCCGGTCTCCGCAACGCAGCACCGTCCGAGGATGGCCGGGTCAATGAACTCGGAGCGCGGGGAATGCGTTGTCCGTGGTCTCTTGGGTGATGGGTACCGCGAATAGGGTGAAGGGAAGGGTGGTGGTGATTCTGAGCGTGGCCGCGACACACTTGTTGATGGCGAGCGAGGTCAGTGATGTGGTGGGGATGAAGGCCGTACCACAAAGTCCTCAAGGTCCGCGGGCTATGTATGGCTACATCACCCCTGCCTTCTAGGGGTCCCCATAGTGGGGAGAGTTCAATGCGGGGGATGGAAAATGGGTAAAAATGGTTGACATTGGGCAACAAAGGGTGACAATTCAAATGTGCCACATCCCAAATGCATAGGAAGCTAAAAAAAACCCAGTATGGAACCAAAAACTTGTCAAAAGGGGCCAAAAGTAGGGTCTGAGTATTGGCCGGTATTCAAAACTTCGCATTGCGTGCGCACTGCGTGCATGGCATTCCCTCAGATACCAGCCCAAAGAGCCCCCCTTCCGTGGGCGGGGGGGGGGGCTCCCCGACATTCAAAGCCCCTCCCACCGAATCCGCAGGCGTGTGGAAAGCCGCTTCGAGGGACCCGGCGGGGGGGCACAAAAGGGGGGGAGGTGTGCCGGTGGCGACTGCCGGTGTTGCGCACTTGGGGCTGCGTTTTTGTCGGGGCGCGCCACTGGGGCTGTGTGTGTGTGGGGGGGGGGGGTGAGAGTGGAATGCCTGTCCCACTGCTCACAACAGAAGCCCCGACCAGCAGAGCCTCAAGGGGCGGGGGGGGATAACGGCTCAGTCAGAGCGGGGAGGGGGGGGGGGGGGGGGGGCAGGGAGTGAAGAGGAAGGGGGGGGGGGGGGCAACAGGGATCGAAGAGGAAGGGGAGAGGGGGGGGGGGGGATGATGGGCCATCGGTCGCAACGTTGAACCCCCGCGGGTGTCCCGGACATTTTGTGGGCGCCGAAGTCGTGAAAGAGGCCGTGTGGCCCGCACTGACTTGCGCCGCAACGGGCTTCAACGGGGGTTGAATGAACGGAGAGGCAGCCCTCCCCCTCCCCTCAAGGGACACCTCATCGCCGCCTCCAAGAGCGAAGCCACGGGCACCGAAACACTCGAAGCAAGCGGACTTTACAAGGCTGAGTGGTTTGTTCATAGGGACAGTGGAGTACCAAGTTGAAGGCAGTTTCGTCGTTCTCATGTGGGCTTTGCTGCTTCGCCGTGCAACCAGTCAGGTGATAGGTATTCTTGGGTGAGTATCCCGGCCTCTGCGTGCGCAGTATGCACGCAGTGCGCACGCAGTGCAACAACTTGGCCTGAACACCCCCTTTTTCATTGGTTCTGGTTCCCCCGCAGGGCCCTGATGTTCCGAATTGAGAGCGTTGGGATCGGCGGGTCACACACACACTGTCCGTCCCGTCGCCCACAAACTCGTCGCGTCGATGTTTGGGCCCCGAACGATTCGTTGCCGCTGCATTCGAGACGTGGGGCAGTGGGGGCGGGGGTCGGCATTGCCTGGGCCGCCGGCCCGAACGCATCGTTTGACGGTCGTTGGCCCGGACGCGGGGACGGGGCGCGTGAGACGGGGCCGGGCAGAGGGTGTGGGGCGGGCGGGACGGAGCTGGAGCACGCGGCCGTCCTCGTCCGCTCCCAGTGCCCCATGCGCCACAAAGAGGGCGGATCGGGCCCTCCAAGGCCGACACATGTACTGCGCGGAGTGCGGGGGGTGTGGGGGGCGCACAGCGGACTGGGCCCACGCCATCTGAAAAGTAGGCCATTTTGGGCCCATCTGCCCCTGATAGCCGAGGGGACCGCGGTGACCCCCGTGTTCCCAGACACGGGACCACCCCAGCTTCCTGCTCAGTCCAAAAACTCAGATAATGAGTTATAACAAGCGATGTTTCACCCTGAAAATGCCGGATTGCTGTCCGAATCTGCTGTTGTTGCCCCATGGACATACGCCCCCCCCCCCCTCCCCGGTGGACGGTGGTTTGCAGTGTGGCCACGGGAAGGCTAACGTACCCCATCCCCCCCTCCCTACGCAAGCACCGGCTTGTCCAAGCACGGGACCCTGCCTGACCGTCGTTTTCCTGGTTTCTGACTGCGGTGTTTGTGGTCGGAAATGTAACCCAATGCGGTTGTGCTCCGACTGGTTGGACATGGCTTCTATTTTGCAGCTCCCAATGCCCCTGATGGGCAGCGGGGACATCCAGAACATGCTGGCCGGTCTTGAACGGGGGCGCCCGGATCATCGTCGTGTTCACCGGGGGGGGGGGGGGGGCGAACCCCTGTCGAGCTCCAGCCCCTTCCCCCTCTAGGGCCTCTGGCTGCCACCGCGGCCCCGGCCATCGCTGGCCTGGCGCCGCCCGCACCCAGACCCTTTGTGCAGCACGTCCCCCCCGTGTTCATGGCACGTTCAGAATGCCACAGACTCCAAATGTGAAGAAAAAATGTGTTGAGACAACCCCCCCCCCCCCGACACAGCGCAGTGAAACAGGGACAGTCCGGGGACTCCGTTGGCACAGCCGAACAAGGGAAAGGAAGTGTGTTTTGGGGGGGAAGGATAGGGCAGGCAGGGGCAGGAAGGGCACAAGGGGGTGAGAGGCACTGCCACCGACGGAGGGAACGGGGGTCCACGGAACAAGGGGACAAGGGGAAGTGGCGAGAGGCCAGTGCGCGCCGCCCGCTTCAGACAAGCCATCTACTGCAGGCGTCATACCAAAGCCTCTCCTTCCCCCCCTTGCGGCCGGCGGCTTGACCGTTATTCCCCCGGTGCCGCCCCCTGTGGGCCAGGCCTACATTAGAACGGCCCACAACCGTAGGACCCCCCCCCCCCTGGACCTCCCAGACCAAAGTGACCATCGTGGGAAAAAACGACATTTCAAATTGGAAGAATCTGGTCAGGCCATTTTTGGTACACAAATTTTTGCGTCCCAGACCCCTAATGTTTCCCTGGCCCCAGCCACCACAACCCTCTGTCAGGGTCTATGGCAACAGACCCCCCCTCCCCCCTTGGCTGTTGTTCTGCATTTCTCTGCCCCCCTGTCCAATACCGCACACTGCCCTCACCCACCCAGCTCCTCCTCTTCACGAGCTCCGGGGGCCCCAGCATGGCTGGGGCTGGCGCGGCAGCCCAACGCTTCAGAGTAGAGGACCAAATCAGCAGTGCCTCACAAATGGGCGGATTGGCTACAGAACCCCTGCCGCCTGGGGGGTCCCCAGCGCTTCAGAGCGGTGGACAAAATCAGAAGTAGCCTAGGCTGTTGCAGTGCAGGCAGGGCGGCAGGCACACCCGCCTTTACTGCGGGCACCGAGGGGACGGGGGAGGCCCTTGGCCAAATGGGGCCGTGCTAATGCACATCAGAGTGTGCAAAGCCCCAGGGCCCTCTTCGGCGGGGCTGCCGCCGATGGTCATGTGCCTCAGCCATTTCTTTTCGAAGTGGTGTTTCGTCGCAATGGGGGGCTTAGGCCCGTTCGCGCTTTGGGTGGTCGGCCGGAAATTGTTGGGATTTGGGACGCTTTGCGTGAGGTCTTGGAGGAGGGGGAGGGGGATGGCAGCCAAACTGCATGTGTTGTTTCCCGCAGCACAGAGCTCTACCCCTGCTGATGTAGGGTTCACAGTCGCAGCTTGAGAAGAACGGATGTCTACCGATGCTGGATTGTCAAGAAGAGCCCGTCAGGGCGCATAGACTGAGGTGCACACGCATATCCTGTCATTCAACAGAAAGGTGCCTGTGGAACATGCACCACTGACGAGCTTTTTTTCTGCCTTCGCTTGGTGACGTATCTTGTAATAAGCCGCGTGCGCATGAAGGCAAGGTACACCCGCACCATTATATTGCACATACCCATGGATGTGCTCCCTGTGGTGAACCAAGCTAGAGGCAGACAGCAATGCACTTAGAACCGTGTTAGTGCGCTTACTGTTTGATTTTGAGTTTTGGGGATGGCATCTGCATGGCACGGCACAGCGGCCACTGTGCTCCGCTCATTTGGTTTTGGCACAGTATGTGTGCAGTATGTGCGCAGTAGCTACCCCGCCCCCCCCCCCCCGCCCCGTGTCCAACGAACGTTGTGTCCAACGAGCTTCTGTTCGGACCGTATTTTTTGAGGACCTGATTAATTAGGTACTTAATTAGGTACCGGGCTCCAGAACCGCGGTTTCAGGCGAATGGTTTGGGAGAATGAGGGGCTGTTGTGATGTATCTTGCAGTAATGGTGGGCAAATTTGTAAAGCAGGGTGTGAGGGAATGGTCTCCCTCTTCGAGGTGCCTTGCCGATAGGCAAAGGAAGTTGTGCATTTGATGAGTAGTACGCCATGTTTTCCTCATAATAATAAAAAGAGCAACACTGTCATTCATCGCAAACAGGATGGTCACAGCATAAAGACATTTTTCAGGGAAGCCAAGGTTGTGGCAATAATTTGCATGTGATGTATTGTGTCATTTGATGCATTACACATGATACAAGACAGTATGTGGAATACTGGAATGCATTGACTAGTGAGGGTAAGGTAAGGTAAGGTAAGGTAAGGTAAGGTAAGGTACTTGGGCGTGCTCCAAGCTCCAGCGTGAAGTTACCCTCCTTATCCCTTGCAGCATCCCTTCCGGCTCGTGGGGTCACAGACACCCGAGCGCCTAGGACATTGTGTTCCTGCTTAGCTCCAACGGGATTCGAACCAAGCACCTCTAGTTCAGGTGTCACATGCACAACAGCTGAACTACGCGACCTTGTTTCATTGACTAGTGAGTCGCAAGCTGATTGGGATGTATTGACCAGCGAGTGGCAAGCTGAATGGAAAGCATGGGTTGCCCAGGAGATGCGTGGTGGAGAAGAAGAAGCATTCGGGTGTCTGTGGTTGCAACGCCGCAGCGGTGTCTATGACATGGGCGTAGAGAGGGTCTGTGCAACGCCGACTGTAGGTTGCTTCATATGAACGACCACGCTTCTTTTGCATTGGTGGTGATTTGTGGTGTTGCATGCAAGAGCTAACATTATCAGCGAAATTGTAATTGACATGCGCTTGTACCTCCCCCACCCCCTTCTTGCGAGAACAACTTCGTGTCAGAACAACATTACATGTTGTTTCTGCAATTTTTGGAATCGTGTCCCCCATTTTGCCCTTTATAAAGACCACCCCTTGGGGGAATTTTAGGGCATCTTTTTGGACCCGTGCCCCTCCAGTGGCCTTTTAGGGGGTGCACTAAGGGGGCGCACTTAGCGCAGTGCAGCTATTTGCGCGTCTGGCTGTACTAGAGACCCACAGTTTGAGATACTAGGAGCATCATGGTGACCCCTGGCATAGGTTTTGACTTCCGGATTTTGTCCCCTTTGTTGGGGACCCCTAAGAATGCAGGGGTGACGTAGCATTTCCGCCCCAACAGAGAGCGGTGCTTTCATGTCTCACACGGATTGTTCGGAGGTTGCCTGGCGGCACAGTGTTGCCCGTGTTCGCGAATACCTTGACCATGTTGTTCAAGAGATTCGATGGGCCAACAGGTTCAATCCTTTCAACCATTGTCCCCATTTTCCATTCTTTATGACGCATTTCACAGACTCCATGCCCATCAGTTCCATTGGCGGGATACGGAGTGCCGACCTGTGGAATCCTAAGTATGCGTCGCATGTTTACAAGGTGAATGTTGCCGTTGATATGTTGGGCAACATTATATGGAATGGCCCCCGGGACATCAGCAGATGTTTTGATTTGGGATGGGTATGGACCTTCTCGTACCCGAGGTGATTTCTTTGATTTTGAAGTTGGGGGCCATGATGGTGCTTATAAAGGCCGGATTCATGTCATTGTGCCATTCATTGGAAGAAAGAATGGCACTTTAACAGCCCGCCAACAATGTTACAATGATGTGCATGGGTGGTACAGGGCACGCATTGAGCAGCTATTTGCTCGGTTGTGGCATTGGGGTTTGGTTAGGAACATCTGGCTTGGCGGCCCCAATGAGTTGCACCAGTCAGCCTGTATTTTGTTGCATTTTACACAATTTTGCATTTGGAGGCAAGTCCATCGCCCCCCCTACGGACCATGGGATCATGTCCCGCCTCATGTTTGGACTGACCAAAGCAACTCGGCCGCCACGCAAGATGAGGTAGAGGATGAGGCAGAAGTGTGTGTGTTGTGTTGCCAACGGCGCTCCACCGTCGCAGTTTGTGATGAGTGTAAGGAGCACTATTGTAATGAATGTATTGACACCCACACCCGTGGGACCAATGTTGTTTGTTAAGTACACTACAAATGAGAGTTGGGGTTGTTGAATTCACACATATTGCTTTATGATGCAACATGCTTTGTAGGGAAGGTGTGCAGTGCAATGTGGTCTACTTGGGGGGCTTCTCCATGAGAGGGTAAATCTTGGGCTGAAGTCGGGATAGTTAATAGAAAAGTAGCGCGCCGGGCGCGCGCCGGGCAAACATTCCCCCCTTGTCAGAACAACAATAGGTGTTGTTTCCACAAATTTCGGAACTTTACCCTCTCGCAAGACGGGGGGGGAGAGTTGGCATTTCGCCTTGGATTCGTTGTTCTCATCTGTAGCTGGCGGCGCCTATTGGCCGGTGGCCATTCGCTGCCCTTCCCTTCCCTTTCCTTGAATGAAGGGGCACCAAGCCGCTGTTTTGGTCCGCTGTATTTGTTTCTCCATCGGTGGCGGGTTGCGTCGACCAAAACATTAAGGATCCATATGGCCTTACCCTTCATCAAGGGTATCGGGAGGGGGGGGGGTGGGGGGCACAGTGGCACGCACATAGTCCATGAACCACGTCACGTGTTTGCCATTCACATGCAGTGTCAGCTGGTCAATCAGCAGAACCTAAATCCCCTTTGCAGAACAACATTTAGCTCGTTTGATTTCAAATACGTACAATTCTGCCATGAGTCTTAAATGTGGAGTGCACGGGATACGAAGGAAGTGGTGACCAACATCGGCCGTTTTGGGGGTCCATGGTCTGCACGCAGCGCTGCACGTTGTCAATTGGATCCATTGGTTTGCAAACACTGGGTGCGGACACACCCACACGTTGATGGTCCAGGATCGGCTTCAAGCGATGTGAAACCGCCTGTGGGACCAGGACCTCCATCAAACCAATCGAAAACGCGTAGTTTGCATCCAACGCACATGGCCTCGTCCGACCAACTACTCCGCGAACTCAGTGAGCTACCACCGGTTGTGCAGAACACGTCGCCAATGTCAGGGTCCCGGTGCCTCATAGAATGGGGGTGGGAATACAGAAGTGATAAACAGTGATAAGCAGGGGAGGGCCCAAGGGCAGTACAGGTTGCCCTGTCCTTCTGCTTGCCCCGTTGAGAGGTGTGAAGTCTGAAAGACGAGGCATCAGGGGGTGCCATAAGGACGCTCACCCTTTTTTTTTTTTACTGTGGCATCCCCTATCTGATGTTTGGTGGCTACCAAACCCTGAGGTACCTCAGTTGGTGGTTGTAGTACACCTGAATCCCAAAAGTCATGGGTTCATTTCCCAGCATGTGCACTGTTTTTGGCTTTGTTTTTTTTTGGTCTTTTTTATGTCTGCATGTTACCCCCAGCGGTTACCTCCAACTGCCATCGGCTACCCACCAACCGCCATCGGTTACCCACCAACCGCCCTCGGTTACCCACCAACCGCCATCGTAGGGCGTATTGGACACTCCGAGTTTTTTTTTTCTTTCATTACGGCACCCCTGCGAGGCATCGTTTGGGAACGAAATGCGTTCATCATTTGGATTTGTGGTGTGTACCGTTTGTTGATGACCATGTGCCACTGCCGCATTCTGTTGTACAGTAATGTATGGCTGTGAGTGTGCGCAGCAAAGGTCACAACTTCTGAAGTAATGGGATCCTGAGAAATCGGATATCATGGAGGGGATTGCTATCCCCCCTCCTTGTTAAACCTGCTCCAAAAGGGGGGGGGTTAAGGGCGTTTCACGGTGCAAACCCCCGTTTTTCTAAAGTATGCCCGCTGTGACCGAATCTCTGATTACGATGCCCCAAGAGGGCAGGGGTATTCTCCCAAAGCCCCAGGGGCATGCCCTCAGGGGCTGGGGAAGGGTCGAATTCGCCTTGCGCTCATGTTGCTGTGCGACACCATTCAGTGTGTCCCCCCACGATGATACCCCTCAGCGCAGCGGAAAACCCCCTCGAACCTTCCCCCCTTGTTTTAACTTTTGGTCTGGAGGGGGTTTTGATCATGCCATCCGATCTCCGAGAGCCCCCGTACCCCTGATTTGCCCAGTCCATCACTCGGGATTCGTGGCTTAAGCCAACCCTTTGTCATGTGTCGTCCCACAGGCCCCATGGCGTATCAACTGCCCGCCGATGTGCTGATCTCCATCTCCGACTTCCTGCAGTCCGACCAGCTCAGCCGTGTCTGCCAACGGACACGGGACGTCCTGCAACGGCGGCACGTTCTCTGCTCCTTCGAGACGGGCAACGTGCAGCAGAAGGTGTCAGAACTGACGACAGAACCAACACTGCACACACTGACGGCCCAGTGCGTCGATTTGGGGAACGGTGACGTCAAGGCCTTGGCAGCGCTGAAGCACGCGCCCTCGCTCCGGAGCATCACGCTGCATGTCAATGCCAATCAGGTGGGCCACGATGTTGTTGAGATGCTCGCCGAACTGAAGGCCGCGCCAGCCCTCACAAGTCTGACGCTGGTGATGAATGTCAGAGGCAGCCCCGTGTGCCACATGAACCTGCATGCAGGCGACCCCAATTATTGCATGCCCGCGCCGCACAGTGCTCTGCTGTCGGTGTTCTAAGGGGTAGGGTCTGCTTAGCACAATGCCGCTGTGCTGTCAGTGTAGTAAGGACTACAGTCTGCTTTGTAGGATTCTGGATCTCATCAAGATCTGGCGAAGTCGATGGTGTGTCGCAGGCATCGATGTGGGGTAACAAGTGGTAACGTATACAAGAATTACTGTATACTGTGTACAAATATTTGCTGTACCGATTCCAGTGAATCCGTATATCAGGCCATTCAAACCGCTGTGGCCATCACACTTGGCAGTGGTGCTGCCATGCGCTGGGCACTGGGATGCCCTTCTCGTATACTATAACATCCCGTTTTTCGACCCATACGCCGTAAGCCAAACTGCGCATTCCATCGCAGTTTGGGTTGTGTGAGTGTCTTTGACTTATTTGTTGTGATTGAGGTTGATGTGTTGGGCTCCAATCTTTGGCAATGGATCGGGGGCACATGGTCCATTTTTGGAATGGGCTCTGGTTTGCTGTGAATATGAAGCGCTCGAGCGCTTCACAGATGCCACAGCGATATCAAGGCATGCCTCCCCGTCCCCCCCCAACACACACGTGCGGCCAACAAACACGTGAGCACATCGTTTGAGATGGAGGCCTGGCCCTCAATGTTCATGGGCTATGCGGGTCTGCAAGTGATGTGCCCGTACTCTGTTTCTGTGAGCCTCCCATTTTCTGTCGCCCTTTGTGCCGCATGCTGCTCCCCGATGTCGTCATTTTGTGGACCCTAGTGGGCCCATGGCAACGGCATTCGGACTTGGGGGGTGTCTGGTGCCCGTCGCGTGCGTGGTAGGCACTTCTGCACCGAGTCCCCTGAGCCCGTTCGGTTGGCAGTGATGATCACCAAAGCGCTGGTTGAGGCGTCCACCGACGGGGGCCCCTCAGACACACCCCCACCCTGTCAGAAGTCGAGGGCGGTGTTGAGCCCGCAGGCGACTTGTGGCAGCATTCGGTATCATCTGCTGTCAACCGTCTTGGCAGCTGCTTTCATGGCGTTCTGTGCAGCGCCGTCTTCCCGTGCTCCAGCAGCACACCACGATGCCTGGGGCTAGGGCAGCTCCTGCTGCGTTCCTGCCTTCAGCTCATCCTCACTATCTGTTATGTCCGCCACCACATTGCTTTGTGGGACGATCCTTAATTCTGAGAATTTCTCGGAGGTGTTGCCGTCGGTCTCATTTTTGACTGTCGTTGACGCTCTGTGGTCACTGACAGCTTATGACAGCTTATGACCGCTTATGACAGCTTGTGACAGCTTCTGACCACACGGGACAAAATATGTTGTACTTTACCTGCCACACAGAACCGGTCCGTTCGACCAAGCACTTACGAGGCATACGTAAGTCGGAGCAGGAAAAAAAGAATGTTGCAGTCGGTTTGGTATTTCTCTCTTTTCTGTGGCAAGAACAAGCCAATCGGCTCCCAGCAGCACAGCTGTTTTTTGTGCTGCCAACAAGGCCCGCCACCATATTCCAAACAGATGGTTTGTCGGCCCTCCTGGTCCCGACCCGATCGATGTGTTTCAGCATTTGTAGGTGACCAGGCCATCCACACGCAAAGTAGCGTTTGGGTGACATTGTGGCCCTACCTCTCATACTGCCCAAAAGTGTGGACATGACCGAAGCATCACAATCATGCAGCAGGTTGGGCATCCTTTGCAGAGTGCTGTGTGCAGTGAGCCCCACCTTTTGATTGTTTGCGAAGGCCCGAGCGTGGAAGCCCCAGCTGCTGTAGGATGTGGTCAAGGGAGGAGTTGCCATCGTGTGTGGGCAATTCGAATACTGGATTGCCGAGAGATAACATGGCATCAGTGATCGTCACTTTCTAGCCCATTGGCCAAAAGCATGCTGAAAGAGTGGGGTAGATACTATGCGATGAGAAGTTTTGAGAGCAAACATGGTGGACACATAGCATAGGACACATTGTTCATCGGGCTGCAAAACAAAAATAGATCAACTGGGCAAACCGGCAGCCTCCCTACCTCTCCCTTGAAAGGCCCCTTGTACCAAGCCCCAGCAATCCCTTTCGAGGTATCAAGCCACCGTGGGTAATGGCCACGTTGCTTGGAGTGGCTTCCCCTTTGGAGAACCAATATTGTGCCCCTGGTTGCAATAGTTGCCTATTTGCTGGGCCCCGTGAGAAAAAATGAACCTAGTGCAATCTCTATGGGGAGTCACACTTGGGGATACCAAATGGCTGGTTCAGTGGCCATATGGGAAGCCATTGTTTGTGCAGGAATGGGCGCACGTGCCCATGGGACCCCATGAAGAACAATTGGGCCAACCCCGATTGCGGACCTCACATTGTCCAAACTCTGCATCCCTAAACCTCTACAACAGTGCGTACCAAAAGTGTACGGGGAGAGGCATTTGACGCCGGTATGATTGCATGCACTTAGCTTAACAACACCTTGTGCATGCCACGTGCAGCAACAGATGGCTGTTGACAGGTTACTCAGAGTAAGCCTATCTACTATACCATAGACTACTATACCATACTGTACCATAGACACATGTATGCATCTACCACATCTGTCGTGGTGTTCCATGGTGTACCATGGTGTACCGTGGTGTACCATGGTGCGGCATCTAATACCAAAAAATGGAGAAACCACTCACAACACTCTCCAAGGCCCGCACTTCACACTCCATGCGCACCACGCCCATAGTTGTTGCTAGAACCCATACTATATACCCAGCTTCATTCAACCATTTGCTACTCCAAGAACCTCCTGGTTCCCTGGGCGAATGTTTGCCCGGCGCACGCTCGGCGCGCTACCTTTGTGAGGCCGCACTAAACCGCAAACCTTCCATGCAAAGCACGTTGCATAAGCCAAAATATGAGAAATCAACAACACAAAATGTCGCTCCCACCACTTCCAACCACCACCCTTGCCAACATCATAAACCGGGTGCAAAGGATGGGCCAGATTCTTAGACGCAGCGAGAAGGTACTGCAGATTGTTTGGTGAGAGCGGGGCAAAAACAAGCAAGGGTGGGGAATGGTAAAAAAAAGATGCCCGGCACCCTGGGGGGGGGGGGGGGGGGGGGGGCTAGGAGTGGGAGGTTCTGGGAGGGGCGCCGGGGGGGGGGGGGGGGGCGTCGGGAGGGCCACCGGGAAGGGCGGTTCCCTGGGGGGTGGGGGGTGTCGGGCACCTCCGAACAGTTGGGTATGTGGCCCATGTGTGATCCGACAGTTCGCACCGCCCCTTCCCACAAAAGTGGGTAGGGTATCATCGGCTTGGGTATTCCCAATCACACTGGGAATCTCAGGGGGGTGGGTCCTGAGACACTCATGGGATTAGAGTTACACCATGCCACAAGACATACATACATACACACATACATATACATCTCTCTCTCTCTCTCTCTCTCTCTCTCTCTCTCTCTCTCTCTGGGACGTTGCTGATTATGCCAACTTTTGGGTCGGTGCCATGGTTGCCTCATTTGTGCCCACTGAGTGTTCCGGAGGTAGGGGTATGTGGGGTATATTCAGAAAGCCCTTCAAAAGGGCTATTTGGAACACCATGGGTCTGCATGTTGTACTGACGACATGTTTGAGATTTTTGTCTGTTTCGGACGGTGCATGTGTTGCTTGCTGCCTCTTTTTTTCAACAGGCAGCTGCCATGTCTTCATACAAATTCACGCCACGGGCTGTTGCTTCCCCAGATGCACCACAAAAGCCGTTGATGGTGGCGGGATTTTGGCAGCACACCTGACGCAGTGCATCTGCAGCCCCATGCTGGTTATGTATTGCTGAAATCAGGATACAGTGAGACCATTGAAATCAGGATACAGTGAGACCGTTCCCTTGCGCAAGGTGGGGTTGATCAAACAACGAAACGTGGACCTCACAACCGATGGCCTGTGGGCCATGCCCCTTAACGAAGGTTGGGTGCCAGTGAAGGCACGGAGGTTGCAGGATTGGCAAAAATTGAAGAAACATGTCCCTATCCACAAACAAGGGGATGTCTGCCCTAATGGGGTCCCAGCGTTGCCTGAAAAAAGGAATGCTGACAATGACAGTGAATCTGAATAAAAATGGATGAATGCCATGTTTATGTGCACCGTCCAATTTGTTGTGCTACGCTGAAAAATGGCAAACCCCCCCTCCCCCAACCCATACATTTCTGAAATGGCGTTTTCTTGCAGATTTCAAAAAGTATACACCCCCCCCCCCCCCCCCAGGTGACAACATGTTTGCACATGGAATCAAAAGTTGTAGAAATTGCCGAAAAGTGCCAAAACCCACAAAGTTGGCATATTATGAATGTCCCCGAGAGAGAGAGAGAGAGAGAGAGAGAGAGAGAGAGAGATGTAGGGGTTGGAATGCAAGTGCGAAAGTGTGGTCCTAGCAACTCGGGGCGGTGGCCTCGGACCACACTGCCATGATGGTACATCACCCCTCCCCGCTTACACCACACTTGCACCAGCCTTTTCCCCAAACTCATCACTGAAACAAGCACTGGGTCCAATAGTATCGTGGGCCACTGGCTCGTTTCGCCCCACACGGACCGCTACCTCGTGCCAGGGCTGAGCTTCGAGGGCGGGATCTTCAAAGAGCAACAAACGACATTTCTATAGCACCTCGTCTTGCACGATCTGGCGCTCAAAGCATGGACGGTTTTATGGAACAACAAAGTGCAGTGGTTCAACTCATGAGTATCACAGATTAGGCCCAAAACCAGCGCTGAGGGTAGTGCTTCTGGTGCTTGTGTACAATTGGGCGCCTTCAGACCAGCCTCGGCTAATATCTGATTGTTTTTCTACTAGAAATTTGGGAAATCGGCCCATGGCAAGGGGTAAAGCATTTTTTTCACCCTCCGGTATGTGTGTATCCTCAAAATGCTCCAACTGTAATGGAGAATTCAAAAATGATGGACGGCATTAATTGACTCCCCCCACCCACCCATCCCCCAACCTGCCCACCCTCTAGGCTGCTGGTACCCACCCCCCTAGGGGTAAAATATTTTCCTCGGCGAAATGATTTTTACCCCAATGTATACACCTCAAAATGATCATTTGGAGGAATATGTGTCAGGGTAGCTACGAACCTCCCCCCGACAGAACCTGTACCCACTGGGGTTTTTCAATCCTAGGGACCAAAAGCAAAGCCATGGTCGATGACAGCGGCCAACTCGACTTTGACCTCCCCGCACCCTCCATGAGCCGGGACAAACTGAGCCGACGGTATGTGGCCCAGTGGGGCCAGCAACAGCAAGCATGCCGTAGGAACGGAGAGACCAACATGGCACACAGTAACAGCCACAACGACACGCCACAACCACAAAGCCAAATCAAGTACACGCCAAGGCAGGTACAACTACCGCGGCAGTCACAGCCGACGCCCATGTCAGGAGTGCATCACACACCCCGGGTAATCGGACCCAACAGGTGCACGTTCCAGACGCCAGAACCGCCGTCGCCGCTCACCCCCAGTGCCAGGACCAACCTGCTGAGGTCGTTGAACCTGGTGGAGATGGAGGGGGGGGGGACACCCCCCGAAAGGGCACTGTCGGACAGTTGGATGACGGACAACTCTGATACAGAGTCGGCAGCAGACACCGACTCCACAATGTCCTGTAGCACAGCGTGCCCCATGTGTTTCACCCCCTAATGCAAAACGCCACCGCCTCGGTGATGCGTGAGCATGCCCTGTATTTTGAGTGGCTGGTATGAGGTATCTTCGGTATAGCACAACGGTATCATCAGTGGCCCTGACGCCGGATGGCGGGGGTTCGATGCCCGGAGCGTGGCTTGTGGCGGCTCGCAACGGGTAATTCTGGTGTTGTGGTAATAAATACTTGGGTTCCATCTAGGAGGATTATTTACTGTAGGGAGGAGCATACCTGAAAGTGCACGGGGGCCCAGCCCCGCAGTGCGCTGCGTCACCGCGGCTCGTGGCGGCGACGGCGCAGGCCGCCCGATGACCGCGTTGATGTTGGTGTAGCGGGCCTCCTTGGCGGGGGGGGGGAGAACCGAGGCCCCCCCAGAGATAGCCAGATACCGACACCTGGTGGTATGGGTGGGGTTTCCCACCACATCGGCAGCATAGCATACTGGAAGTGCACGGGGGTCTCGTCACGCGGGCGTAGGTTCGATGCCCACCGTGGAGGCGACGGAGGAGGCGGCCCGTTCATCGTTGGGCTGGCCATTTTTCCGCCAGGCCACACTTGACGTATACACCAGCACGCACACAGACTGCACATGCAGGCGCCCAGGCGCTGCCCGCACCCCTCCCCTGTATGGCTGTATGTTGACCTCCGCAAAAGCCAGTACCCACTGGGGTTTTTCAATCCTAAGGACCTAAATATCCCAGGGCCGGTGGCAGTGGCCCGCACGGGTGACCTCTGACCGCCCCACCCCCCATGACCTGGCACACCCGAACTGCGGGTATGTGGCCGAGAGGGGCCAGCTCACGCAAGCATACCAGTAACAACAGGGCGCCAAAGTGGGACACAATCAACGCTACGCCCCGAACTCAGTCCGACGGCGACAATGCCCTGAACCCAGTAGATGCAGCCCGACTCTTGCCCCATTCAGGGAGGAGGGAAAGGAAAGAACTGCAAGACACTGTCCGCGAGACACGAACATTCATGGAACTGAGTTGGCAATGAAGGCCGTGAGGCAGGCGCGGCTGGAGCTGAGTGGCGGGTCCACACCTGACCAATTGAAGCCCCTAGGGGTAAAATATTTTCCTCGGCGAAATGATTTTTACCCCAATGTATATACCTCAAAATGATCATTTGGAGGAATATGTGTCAGGGTAGCTACGAACCTCCCCCCGACAGAACCTGTACCCACTGGGGTTTTTCAATCCTAGGGACCAAAAGCAAAGCCATGGTCGATGACAGCGGCCAACTCGACTTTGACCTCCCCGCACCCTCCATGAGCCGGGACAAACTGAGCCGACGGTATGTGGCCCAGTGGGGCCAGCAACAGCAAGCATGCCGTAGGAACGGAGAGACCAACATGGCACACAGTAACAGCCACGCCCCAAGCTCACGCCAGTGCAGTGACTCGGCGATAAAGCCCGAACCCAATAGAACTCCGCCAGCTCTAACCCCATTTGCGGAGGTGAGGGAAATGAATTGGATGGAACTGTCCCTGAGACACGCACACAAATGGAACTGAGTTGGCAATGAAGGCCGTGTGGCAGGCGCAGTTGGAGCCTGGTGGCAGGTCCACACCTGACCTTGGAGGCCTGAGGCCCCCCTCTGCTGCTGGCTGGAGCCCCCCATCCCTAGCCCCCCTCCCCCTCCGGACCTCCAAAAAGTTCGCACCCCAGTGGGTGTCAAGATTCGAACGCCTTGCGCCCCCTTGCCTCTTCAACGCTGGCCCCACTAGCATGCATACTGAGGTGGGTGGGTGTGCACCAACTGCGTTCTGCCTCCTCAGTGCAGGGCTTGTGGGGTTCAAGCCCACTGGAATCTGGATTTCCTCTGCCCACACTTCCTGGGTGTCTCTTTCTGTTCAGGCCCTTTGTACAAGTCAAAATGTCCATGTTCTCAATGCGGGTTCACCTGGAAGACATGAACATCCACCCCGAACTGTTGTATGACGGCACCCAGCGCCTGTCAAAGTTTACCTACGTGCAGCGCCTTCTGACGCTCAACAAGTCCGCAGTGTGCATGCTGCACAGCCTGGAGCAGTTCGTAGTCGACGCAAAAGCGGAGCACCTAGACATGTTTGGCAGCAGCACGGGTGCACTGAAGGCGGCTCTGCACACCACCCAGCAGATGCTCAGCGCACCTGTCTGGACCTCTCAAGCTGGTGAGGATCCTGGGCTGCTCGAGATGTTTCAGACGAGAAAGAAGAAGTTCAGCACCAGCAGTGGGTGCTGGTTGAAGGTGTGCTGGGACACCCACACCGTATCCGTCTACGGGGTCAACCGTGCGGCCGCCGTCGAGTGCATCGACCGCATGCGCCAGCAGCTGAACGAGAAACGCGCGCAGGAGAAGGCCCGAGAGGAGCAGCAGGCATCGGCGGCGGAGACGGATGCCAATGCCGTTCGCATGACGCAGCTCCAAGACTACGTGTTGCAGACCACGGGCTGCCAGGTCTCGGTGGGACGCGATACGACCGGGAAGATCGTCATTGAGCTGGCGGGCTCCAACAACGAGCGCCAGGGCGCTCAACAAGTGTTGACGCAGGTCCTGAACCCGGCGAACGGTCGAGGCGGTGGCAGCATCGTCTCCGTTGCCGATCCCGTGGCGTCCGCCGGGTCAAGCGCAAGCCCCATCCAACCGCCCATGGCGCCGCCCTCGCCATCGCAGAGACGGGCGAACAACGCCTTCTCCGGGCCGCCATCGCGATCATCTTTGGCCCTGTCACTTCCGGACCCAAGCAGCGCCAAGCCGACGGCGAGCGCGGGCTGTGAAGCGCCCCCCGCACCCGCAGCGAAGCCATCGAAGGTGCCTCCGCCGCTGCAGATCCACCAGCCGATGTCGTCTGAAATGCGATCCCAGTCGTCGCAGCAGTGCCTCAGCCCGGGGTACGACAGTTGCACGACGCCGTCCACCTGCATGTCCGACGTGCTGTCGCAGGACGACCCCGTGATGGACGTGGCAATGAAGGTGCTCACGCAGACCAGCGACGTTGGCTGGGTTTGCGACGTGCTGCGGCAGATGGCGGAGTTCCGCGTTGACCCGCTGCAGGTGGTCGAGTTGCTGCAGGTGGAGCGGGACTCCAGTCGCTGTTCTAAGCGCTTTGCTTGCATGTCATGTGCAGGCCGGGAGGTCGTCCTGCGGGTGATTGCTTGCGGAAGCCGCAGCAGTCGTCAGGCAGGGCAGCTGCACCTCCATACGCCTTCGCGCCTGCTGAAAGGCGTGTTGTGCGATGGAACTGATTGACACTCCGTGTGTGGTGTGTCTTGCAATGAAGTTTCTTTTTTTTTTGTAACTGATCTCTGGATCCGGCCCGCCCGCCCACCCGGTGGCTCGGTGTGGACAACGCACTGGCCGTGCTTCAACAACACTGCCTGTGGGCACGAAAGTTGTTGCTGTTGCAACGCATGCAATTTTGCTGTTTGTGTGTATGCCCTTGCAAAACAGTGATGCGGGAGCATTCCTGAGGTTTTGTGAAGCCGGATACGATGGCCGCTGACGGCTGTGATGTGTCACAGTGCATCGTTTGCACTGTCCACGCTCCTGGGCACTGGGATGCGTGCTTTACTGCCCGATGACGGTTCACCAGAGCGCCCCAGGTGCTTGCCGCCTCCCCAGCGAACTTGCGAACCGTTTTCGCCTTTCACTCCTTGTCCAACACCCGGTCTGGCTGCGAAAGATGGGCGACCTGGAGCCACCTCTGCAGGCGCAGTCAAAACCTGTGATTCTCATTAGCACTGCGCTGACACCCCTGGTCGCGTCCAGGGAACGTTTATAAGGAATTAAGTTAAGTGGGGGGGGGGGGGGTCTGGGTGGGTGCCCCAGCCTGGGTGGGTGGGTGAAAAGTCTGGGACCCTCCCCCCTCTTAGAATTGTACTCTGGGTGGGTGGGTGTGTAGTCTAGGACCCCCCCTTTACTGTTAGTGTGCAGGCTGATGGTGCTTTTTTTTCGATTTCAAATGTGTTCAATAAGCTGGACGGGAGGCGCTTCAATCAGATCTGGCAGTTAGTACAACAGTAATGCAGCCGTATGCTGTACTGGAAGTCTGCGGTTCAATTCCCGGTCAGGGCACTATATTTTAGCTCCGCCTTTTTTGCAAGGTTGGCGCTTTTTTTGCAAGCTTGGGAGCAGCGGTGACATGCATTTTGTCCTGCCATTGGTCGCTTTGTGTGTACCTGCCGTTCAGCCCCGGGAGAGCGCCTCAATCCCCCCCCTCAAATGTTTATAAGAGGGGGGGGGGTCTGGGTGGGTTGCTTGGTTTTGGGTGGGTGGGTGCCTCAAAACCCCAAAACCCCCCAGCCCCTTATAAACATTCCCTGGTCGCGTCGTGTCGTTTCACGGTGACGATGAACGGCGACCTGGTCGTCGCATCAGATCAGGGGAGATACAGCGCTGTGCACTGCAGCAGTCGCAGTGTTCGAGGAGCGCCAGTCCTCCCTAACGGGGCCGTGTTGTTTCCCTGTTGGCTGCATGTTCCGGCACCAAAAAGGGGTATGCCCATGAACACCGACCCCCAAAGTTGTGTTTGACGAACCAAACAGGCATCTTGGACACCGAGTGCTTGACGAAAGCGTTTTTTGCGAAAGCACCCTCCTGGTGGTGCCTCGCTTGCCTCGCATTCAGAGCCGGAAAACGCTTGACGCAAGCACTTGGCTTCAAAGTAGAGATACGTACATATGTTGCACGGTATCGCTCTTCGCTGGTGGCAGAGAACACCGCAGGTCCAGGTCTCTTGCCCTCCCGTCAGGGCACACGAGGAATTGTTCCCTTGCGCACGCCTGCCCACCAACAGAGCGATGCTGCTGGCGTCATGTCTCTGTTTGATCGAAAGAACACAGTCATGAACCCCCTCCCCTGCAGACCGCGTAGGACACCCGGGGCACGTGGGCGCGTCCGTGATGTGCCCGCAAGAGCCCGGAACCGTCCGTTGCAACACTGTGGCCTGCAGCAGTGGCACAGAGTCCGGGCAGCCTGAGACTCCCCCTGTTGCAGACCACAGCGGGAGCTGGCTGCAGCACCGACGAGTGGTGGGAGCTTTTTGGATTCGCACCTTCCTGATTCAACAGCAACCCCTGATCTGCAGGTGATGACTGGGAACACATGTCACTGTGCGTGGCGACATAGGATTGTGTGTAGGCACTGTGCTGTGCTGTGTAGGTACTGTTCTGACATGGGGTTTTGCGTATGCACCCTGGTGTGGGTGCTCACATGGGACTGGGTGCAGGCACTGTGCTCTGGAGCCTCGCATGGGATGGGATGTAGGCACTGGGCTGTGGGGCCTCGCGCCCCCCTCCCTTGTCCAAGCTACAGCGGGCAGGTATGCCTAAAGTGGGTGACCACTACGGTGATGTTGCAGCTCTCGGACGTGTGGCCACAGGTGATCCCCCCCTGTCGGGAAGGCTTCGTGCCGGGGCGGCAGATGCTAGATCATGTAATCTACGCCAGGGCAGAGTGGGAGCGGCTGCCAGACCAGATCATGGTGGCGGTGGATTTTCAGAAAGCCTATGACTCGGTAACTTTCACCCTGTTGCGGGTCACCCTGATCCACCTGGGGTTGCCCTTGGCATATGTTGGTTTGTTGATGTCAATGTCGGCGGGGCCCGTTTTATTTTGCGTGGGGAGGGGCTTTGTGGCCGATGTGGAGCTGAGCCCACGCTCAGGCATCCGACAAGGGGACCCACTGTCCCCCTTGCTTTTTGACCTGATAACGGTCCTACTAAATTTTGATTTGAAACGGTTGCATGTTACTGTGGTGGTGCTGCTATACGCAGATGATATTTTGTTGGCGCTGCCGGGGCGGGGGCCGCAACAGGTGGCCGATCTGAGGGCGGTTTTGTATGTCCTGCAGGTGTTTGGGTATTTCTCTGGCCTGAGGGTCAATTTTTCGAAAACATATGCGGTAGTCAAGTGTTCGGACCCAGATGCCCCACGGCCGGCCACGTTGGCGGGGCTGACGGTGAAGGAACAACTCAAGTACCTGGGCATCCAGTTGGGTAATGTAACAGCGGCTGGTGCATACGCACCTGTGGTCGCGGAAATGCTGGCGCGGGCACGCACCCTGGCCACGCTGCCACTGGGAATGGAGGAGCGGGCGTATCTGTTCGCTACGTGGATAGCCCCAGTGGTCTACTTGACTGCACGGGCCTATGCTCCGACGGAGCATGTGGTGGCGCAACTAAACATGGTCCACAGGGCGGCACTAGACATTAATCACTGGCATCTCACGATGCCGATCTTGGCTCTGCCTCCGGCGGAGGGGGGTCTGGGGCAGGTAGGATTGGGTATGTACGCGACCTGGGTACACAGCCAAACGTTTGTTCAGGCAGTGGTACGGCCGGCGTCATTGGCAGAACAACATGCGCGGCCGTTCCGGGGGTGGGCCGACCGAGTGGGGTTGTTGCTGGAACCGGCGTTTCTCCCCTATCTGCAACTAGCCAGCCAAGCCTATCTGCCCAAGCCTACCTTTTTGCAGGGTACCGTGAAGGCGTACTCGGTGGTTCGACGGGGGGGGGGGCACCGGCTCCCCCCCTCCTGCATGAATTGTGGTCCTTGGGCGTTTGGCACTGCGTGTTTTTTCGAAATAAGGTTTGGTTGACTTACTACTGCCCGGCACTGCACCGGAGGGGGGTGCCGCGCTGGTGTGACCTCATCTCGGGGTCCAAGATACCACCCCAGCTGTTAGGCACAGTGGCCCCCACATGGCGTGCCATCTATGAGGAGTCGGCTTTGAGGGTGGTGGGGATGTACGAACCCAATTTTGCGGTCCCGGCGACCCCTCCGGTGGATAATTGGTCGTTGCAGTGGGCGAAGCGATGGACCCTTTTGGCCATGCAGCAGCGCACGCGCCACGAGGCCCGACAGCCCGAGGAAGTATGGCGTGTGTTTGGGCGCCTATACCTCCCCAAATGGGATTTGGATTTTATACGGAGGGTTCTGTGGCGCAAGCTGCCAGTTGGCGCTCGCATGGAGCGGCTGGGGGGTAAGCTGTGTCCACAGTGCGGGCGGGTGGAGGACCACGCGCACACGCTGAAGCGATGCTACTTCTCGGCATTTATGTTTGATACGGTGAGAAAGGCGTTTGGCCTGGCGCAGGGGGGGGGGGGAGCAGTAGAGCCCAGCAGGCTTCTGCTGGAGGAACCTCTGCTATCGCTGCAGACGACGCAGGGCCTCGTTTTGTGGGCAGGCCTACGTGCGCAGTGGAAGCTGCGGTGCGAGGTAAAGTATCAGCATCGGCAGGTTTCGTTGGAGGAGTTTGTAGCTGTTTGGGTGGGTGTGTTGGAAATCTGGAGGGGGGAGCGCAACATGTCGTGCAGTCGAGTCGATCTGCGCCATTTGATAGCACAGCTCCACAGCTGGGCGGACCATAAGACGATGTTCCACGGGGCGCCCCAAGCCCCCACGACGGCCAAGCTGCCGTCAGCGCGACCAGACCCGCTGAAGTTAAAGGAGGAAAAGTGGGGTAGCCACAAACGATCTTTGTTGGCGGAACTAGAGGGGATGTCGGGTGAGGGGTGGGTCATAGTGTACACGGATGGCTCGGCGAAACGCGTCCGAGGTTGGATGCAAGCAGGGTACGGGGTTTGGTTCGGGGACAACAGTAATCGTAATTTTCGGGCGCACGTACCAGCTCATGAGTGACAGAGTATCAGCAGGGGGGAGTTGCGAGGGGTGCTACATGCGATGCTCAGTCGGGAGGCGGGGGAGCGGATGGTGGTGGTGGTGGATTCCGAATACATTTTTAAGGCTATCACAGTGTGGACGGACAAGTGGAAGAGGCACGGGTGGCGCACGTCGTCAGGGGAGGTGGGGCACAGAGACTTGTGGGAGCACATTGATTGGCTTCGCGGAGAGGCGGGGGACAAGTTACAGGTCCGCTGGGTGCCATCGCACCTCGGGGTGGCCGGTAATGAGGCAGCCGATGAACTAGCGGGGCAGGGCCGGGAGCTGCACCCCTATAACCTGCTGCCCCTGTCCAAACGACGCCGAGTCACGGAGTGGGATGCATTGGGGCTGGAGCCCATGGCAGAAGTGTCCGACCGGGACCTGGGGTCAGAGGTGGACTCTGGGGGGACGTCAAGCGGCAGTTCGACCGCGTCGTCAACGTCGGACGACGAAGACGTTTTTCTGTCCAGCTCGGAAGACATGTCATTCAGTACGGATGTCAGTGACACGCGGTTGCGGGGGACGTGGGACAGTGACAGTGATGGGTTCAGTACGGACGTGAGTGAGAGCAGGAAGAGGCGGCGGAGGGGGATCGAGTCCTGAGCACGGGGCACGGGGGCGGCCGCCAGCCAATGTGTGACCCCGAGGGGTGTTCGACAGTTTGGGGGGCTGTAGGGGGGGGGGGGGGGGGACCCCCACCCCCCTCCGAAGGGGGGGGGGGGGGGACCCCTCCCCCCCCCCTTGGTTGACCCAAACCCAGCACCTTTTCCGGCAGGCCCCGTCCAAGCGCGCAAACACACAAAGCTAACAAGATGCACTGTGAATGGTCATTGTTTTGCTGCACTGCAGCACTTTCAGAGTAGTATTGAATGTTGCCTTGAGTTCGCCCAAAGGCCTTTCCTTCCCCTTGTCACAAACCACAGACATATATGTAGAGAAGCGAAGGGAGCCACAGACATATAGAGAGAGAGAGAGAGAGAGAGAGAAGCGAAGGGAGGGGAGGGGCCTCAAGCTTCGGAATCATCCTCCCACTCGTCGCGTGCCCTCTTGCCGGTACTCTTGGGGCGAGCACGCTTCTTTGGCCGGGCTGCTTGTGCTCTTGTGACCCGGCAGGCTGCCGGCCCATCAGACATGGATTCCGATGGCACATAGTCACTAGTGCCTGACGGGGCACTACTGCTGGAGGATGCACTCGTACCGGAGGAGGCATTGGTGGACGAGCTGCTGCTACTACTACTGCTACTGCTACTACTACCTTGGTTTGGCCCAGAGAGAAGAGCAGGGAGAACAGTGGGCAGAGCCGGCGGCGCAGCAGGCTTCGCCTTCGGTGGCAATGGGGCCCGGAAATTGTCAAAGGCTTGCAACACCTTTGTTTTCTCCTCTTCGCTGCACCCGGCATAGTCATGGGACACACCAGGGTGCGCTTGTGCCATGTGGTGTGGCATGGCGTAGGTGCAGTGCCATTTTCGGCAATCAAGTTAGGGGTCCAGGTGCCCCGTGTGGGTTTGCTGAAATGGATTGAGTCAAGAAGCGTCGGAGTCCTACCTCAACCCTACATTCCCGGGGTCCCCAGCAAAGGGGACAAAATGCACAGGCAAGGTGGCTACATAACCTTTTTTGTGCTTTTCAGCCATTTTTGAATTCTCCACAAAATTCTGAGTATTTTGAGTATAGACACATAGGGTGGAACAAGAAAAATTCCCCCCGCCGTATGCCTAAAACAAAATCTCCGGCGCCTCCGGCGCCGACAAAGCACCTTGTTCCGTGCGACAATTTTGGGGTCCGTAGAGGGGGGGGGGGGTCCCCCCCCCCCCCTTTGGGGTCGGGTCCTGACCAAGAGCGCCCCCCGTGGCACGGGGCAACAACGGGGGAGGAGCATACCAGAAACACGCGTGGCTCCCAAGCCACGGTCGGTGGCGAGGTCGACGGGCACGCCACCGGGCATATCCGCCTTGAAGGTCTGCACTAAGTGCATACCGCAGCAGCAACCGCTGGGGTCGGTGGGGGGGGGAGAGACCTGGTGGTTTCCGCGGCCGGTACACGGCACATCGGACAGTAGCATATCGGAAACACGCTTGTCTCCCACGTCATGGGTCGTGGGTTCGAAACCCGGCGGACAGGTCGCTGGGGGTTCAACATAGTGGTCGACATGGGGGGTGGTTTTATTTTCGTCTCGGAGGTACCTGTCAGCTCAACCCAGTTCCTGCTGAGGGTAGGGAGGGCGACCTGACCTATCCTGAAGAACTGTGGCGGCGCCTCCGGCGCCGTATCCGAAGGAGAGCTGTGGCGCTTCGCTGGACAGATGGGACAATGTGTGCCGCGGCTCCGCCGCGTGATACTTGCTGATTGAGGGCATAGGTCTGTCGGTGGGGACCTATTGCTGAACTTTCCACTGCTCTATGGCCAAGCTACAGTGGGATACACGCTGATTGAGGGCATAGGTCTGTCGGTGGGGACCTATTGCTGAACTTTCCACTGTTCTATGGCCAAGCTACAGCGGGCGTAGGGACTGCATTATTTGGTACCTAATTTAATTCGGTATCCTTTCTGCTGCAACCAAATGAGTCAAGGGCTTGGGGGTTAAATTGTGACATTTTTGGGCTGAGGGACATTTGAGTTGTGCTTGTTTGCTCAACGGTGCCCACAAATGTTCCTTTGAGGGGCCTTGGGCATTATCCTGACCCTTTTGCTTGCACCAGCGCAACAGGTCCCATTCCCATGTGCTGCGTGCAAGCTACGGTCTTGTTTAAGCTCCAGTTGGCGTAGGGGCTGTATTGATTTGGTATTTTTGCACAGCTTGGACGGGCGGGGGGGGAAGGTAGGATGGTATGCAGGCACTGTGCTGTGCTGCATGCAGAAAGTCATGATCCCTGTGCCTGTGATTGCTATTGGGGGCTGGGAGCCCAATGGCAACAGGGCCAGACGTTGCCGTCCCTTACTTTCTGTGATTTTCAAGTCAGCCTTTTTCGCTTCAACCAGAGACGACAGGTGCTGTATTCGATGTGATTTGGTTTGATTCAATGTGATCTGTTTGCAAGTCTGTTCTCAGATGTTGCGATAATTGTTGCAACAAATTTTGCTCCTCGGCATTTTTTGGTCGTGTAATAGTCCTTTGATTTGGTCAGCCTGATGAGACCCTGAACGTGCAGCCTGCAGTGTTTGCTTCTGGCGACTTTTGTGTGTGTGTGTGTGTGTGTGTCGTTGGTTCATTGTTTCCCTCACGAAGTGTGTGTGTGTGTGTGTGTGTGTGTGTGTGTGTGTGTGTGTGTGTGTGTGTGTGTGTGTGTGTGTGTGTGTGTTTTACGTGTGTGTGTGTGTGTGTGTGTGTGTGTGTGTGTGTGTGTGTGTGTATGTGTGTGTGTGTGTGTGTGTGTGTGTGTGTGTGTGTGTGTGTGTGTGTGTGTGTGTTACGTGTGTGTGTGTGTTTTACGTGTGTGTGTGGGTGTGGGTGGGTGGGTGCGTGCGTGCGTGCGTGTGTGTGTGTGACGAGGATTCACACTCAGCCACTATTGTTGTGCTGTGTTTCGCAACTGTGTGTGTGTGAGATTGCCTTCAGGGGTTTTGCGTTGGGAGCTGTTGCATAGTGTGTGATTGCTACCATCTCTGCCATCCCTGTTTTCCCCTCACCCTTGGGCGGCCTGCCTGTGTGTGTGTGTGTGTGTGTGTGTGTGTGTGTGTGTGTGTGTGTGTGTGTGTGTGTGTGTGTGTGTGTGTGTGTGTGTTTTACGTGTGTGTGTGGGTGTGGGTGGGTGGGTGTGTGCGTGCATGCGTGCGTGCGTGTGTGTGTGTGACGAGGATTCACACTCAGCCACTATTGTTGTGCTGTGTTTCGCAATTGTGTGTGTGTGAGATTGCCTTCAGGGGTTTTGCGTTGGGAGCTGTTGCATAGTGTGTGATTGCTACCATCTCTGCCATCCCTGTTTTCCCCTCACCCTTGGGCGGCCTGTGTGTGTGTGTGTGTGTGTGTGTGTGTGTGTGCCCTGTCCGCATAATGAAACCCCCCCACCGTTCCTCCAGTGCCTTCTGTGTGTGTGCATGTGGTTGGGTGGTTGCACCCAGCACAGGTAGAAATCAATTTGGGCTGCCAAGACCACGAACTCCTCCATGGATTTACCTTGGTCTGTTGATTAGTGCAGAACTTCTCGGTGACTCAGGTGAGGGCACAGGGATGAATCTGTATCACACCGAACCCACTCCAGGACTCCAGGACTGCACAATCACATCTTCCATCAACAGACCGAAAGACGTCTTGGGCTGCCCTGCGGCTCCGGAGGAGTTGTCTTTCACCGCTTTTCTTGCTCCGTTCTTGTTTGCGGTTCTCGTCGTGTGTGTGTGTGTGTGTGTGTGTGTGCGTGTCTTATCAGGTCTCCGGGTGTTCGGAGCTGCTACTGGACGCCTGCTTCCTACAGAAAGGCGCCTATTGGCGTCGAACATGCCTTTTGTGTGACTCCAACTGACGAGGATTCACACTCAGCCACTTTTGTTGTGCTGTTTCTCGCAATTGTGTGTGTGTGTGTGTGTGTGTGTGTGTGTGTGTGTGTGTGTGTGTGTGTGTGTGTGTGTGTGTGTGTGTGTGTGTTTTACGTGTGTGTGTGGGTGTGTGTGTGTGTGTTTTACGTGTGTGTGTGTGTGTGTGTGTGTGTGTGTGTGTGTGTGTGTGTGTGCCTAGTGCAGGCGGGACATGCTACTGTTTTTGTTCTGCTTTGCACCTGACGAGATCTGGTACATCCAGACCAGTCTTCTCTGTGCTCTGTTTGTCGCCGAAGTGTGTGTGTGTGTGTGTGATATGGTGTGTGCGTGTGTGTGTGTGTGTGTGTGTGTGTGTGTGTGTGTGTGTGTGTGTGTGTGTGTGTGTGTGTGTGTGTGTGTGTGTGTGTGTGTGTGTGTGTCTGTGTGTGTGTGTGTCCTTTGCACTGCAGAAAGGCGCCCAGTGCCGTGTTTGAACATGCCTTTGTTTTGACACTGCACCTGACGAGATCTGGTACATTCAGGCCGCCTTGACCAGTGCCCTGTTTGTCACGTCGATGGTGTGCTCGAGATGCTCTGAGGGTTGCTTCTGCCGAGGTAGAGGAGTGGGGTGCGGGAGTGGAAGGTGCCCCTGCTGCCAAGCTGGGGAATGCACGGCATCTCAACTCCTGTGAACTGTGCCTTTTGCCTTGCATTGGATCGGATTCGGATGCCTCATTTGCTTTCGGTAAACCTGTTTGAATTTTGAACCAAAGGTTGGAATGCAAAGTCCCATGGACCTCTGGGACCTGGAAGTGGCCCTGGCTGGCGGCAAGCGACGGCACACTCGGTGAATGGCGGCGTTTGTGTTTCATGTTTTCTGGCGCACTGCTTGTGGAGGTGTTTGCCCCTCGTGCGGGAGCCTACAGCCCTTGACGACTTCCTTCTGCGTTACCGTGTGGCGGTGAGTGACTCGCAGACTAGCACTGCCACCTGCACTGGCACTGCACGCCTGACAACAGCACAATTCGTGCCTGCATTGGTGTGTTTCGCAAATTGTGTGTGTGCATGCGCGCATCCTTCAGGCAGCATGAGGCCTGCGGGTCGTATGTGACTGCAGTGATGGCATCCCATGCACGGGCCCAGGCACGTGTTGGCCCTATCCTGAAGTCCATCGGGGCGCTGATCCAAGTTGATCGGCATTACCCAAACCTGACTGTAGTTTGTGTTTCGGGTCTGCTGTCTGCGGACGCTGCACGAGGTAGTTATTTTGGCAGCATTCTCACCGCCGTGCTGAAAACCGGTCTCCCGTGGACCCCCGCATGGGCCGGTCAGATATTGTTCTACCTTGTGTGGCTTCAAGTTGCCCTCTTGGCTGGCTATGCTCAGGGGCAAGCCATGTGCTATGCATAAGGCTCTGCAAGGAGCTTGCACGTCACACTGAAGGTTGTTCACCACCTTTCCCATTACATGCTGCCTTCCAGATGTCTCAGCAATGTACCCCCCCCCCCCTTGCGCAGGCACCGCCTTGTCTAAACACTGGGATCCGGTGTGACCGTCATTTTTCTGGTTTTTTCTGACCACAGTTTTATGGTCAGAAACTTAGCAGAACGTGATTGTGTGCTACGTGTAGAGGGAAACAGGGGCTGTGTCATGTTTGTGATGAGCCCCCCTGCTCATAACAACATGATGGTACTGCTGTTTGTTTTGATGTGATTTTCAGCCATGACTACCCCCCCTTCCCCCTTGTCCAGTAAGCGCCCTTGTCTAGTAAGCGGGGGGACGAGGTACTGTTGTTGGTGCACGAAGGCACTGCACTGTACCCTGTATCATGCAGAACACTTAGTTTTTTTGCAATTTCAGCCATGAATGTCGATGATGTTGACATGTACTCCCCTTGGTCCTGTTGCCGATTTCCAACGTTCAGACATTCCTCTGGCCTCTGTTGAGCATATGCAGCTCTTTCAGGTGAAATATTCGCATCAGAAAAGTGGCACACGAGCCTGTTGCGCACACCTGACATGCATCCCTGCAGGCAGTTTCCTGGTTGGTCCACATGCCCTCGTGTTCGCTCTCTTGTTTTGTGTTGCCTGTCCCTTGTCTTGTAATCGGGGGGGGGGGGGCGAGGGAACCGTCACTTGGGATGAATCAGAAGTGGCTACATAACCCCTCCTTCCTTGGGGGCCCACATTTGGGCAGAATAGCTACATAACCCCTGCTCGGGGTCGCCAACGCTAGCGCGAGGAAAAAATCAGAAGTGGCTGCATAATCCTTGCCTTCTGGGGGTCCCATGTGGGGACAAAAATGGCCAGCATTGGCCTGTGGAAAAATGCCTTCAAGGGCGGTCCTTAAAGGCGAGCCTGAACCAAAAACAAATTCTTTCAGGACCCCGTTGGGTTCAGCTCCAGAGCACGAGGCTTACACCCAGTCCCATGCGAGCATGCACACCTCAGTGCATATGCAAAATCCTATGCCAGCATACACATCACAATACGTACACAGAATCCTTTGCCTAGAAAAGTATTTTACCCCTCCAGGAGTGGGTACTAGCAGCCCAGAGGGTGGGCAGGTTGGGGGTGGATGGGTGGAGTCAAAATATTGTTTTAACGCTTGCCATCATCTTTGAATTCTCCATTAACCCCCCCCCCCCTTGCACAAGCACCGTGAAGGTCAAGAAAACAACAGTCAGACCGGGTCCCAGTGCTTGGACACGGCGGTGCTTACGTGCAACGCGCAGTACCAAAATAATGTAGTCACCGAAATAAAATAACCTGGTTTCAGACTCAGCTCATCCTCACTACGTGTCAGATCCGCTACCACAGTCATTTGTGGGATCATCGTAGCACTGGACAGCTCTGAACCTTGATCCCGAGGGGTCACCTCGAGTACTGTGAAGTGAGCAGGCTACGCCAGCTCATCTTGGTCTGAGCCAAAAAAAAAAATAATGTAGTCACCGAAAACCTGCCCATACCTCACCCTAAGCACAATTGTCATAACACGCCACTAGAACACAATGTGTAGGCAAATCACCTCGAAGAGAGGTTGTTAGATCAAGCGCATGCGCGGGCGTCGAATACCCACCTTTTGGGGGGGGGGGGGGGTCATTCGCATAGCATACCCCAAGGCATGATATTTGATGTCCAACCCCTTGTAAAATCATTATTTTGCCCAATGAAACGATCCCCCAATGGATTTTTTGATTCTGAGGCCTCTATCCCCTGAAACTGGATATCACTTTTTTTGGGGGGGTGTAGGTCGGGGGGCAGGGGGGCTCAAAAGTTTGTGCTCAGAAGGATTTGAACGAGGGTCAGATTGGGCTGAGCTGATAGGTCGGCCGGTGCTGCCGGCGGTCGGCCAGCCGGGAATCAAACCGCCGACCTGCTTGTCTGTGGTCGGCTGCATTACCATTCGACCAATGCTTGTTCTGACAGTTGGTGCTCTCCCCGCTGCTTGTAGCCGAGTCTGCCACTGAAAAACCCCAAACTGTGTGTTTCTGTCTACCTGCGTGCTTGCCTGGCTGACTGTCTGACTGATTGCTTGCTTGTCTAACTGACTGATTGGCAGCCTCTCTTCGAGGTGCACTGCTGAAGGCAATAGAATTCCAGCAAGTTCTGGAGGTCCTCACTGCCCATCATGGGCATTAGGAGCTGTGGAATACAAGCTCTATGCGTTGGCAAATGCCCACCTGTTGGTGAGGCCTCCGAACCTAGCTCTGATGGCGATGGCGATGGGCTGCGGATTGGGAAGAGGACACGGTCAAAAGGGGCATGATGCTCAATCTCATGCCTATTCCTGATGTATTTGAGATGAATGAAATCATCCCCACGAGTAGAACGACCAATAATAGTGGCAGGCACGTGCGGTGTATGTGACAGCCAAGCCCGGAGTAACCCCCCCCCCCCCCCAATCCACTAAGCAGCTGCGCGCGGCAGTTCCCTGGGACCCCCGAGACCGCAAGATTGGGTTGTGGGAATGGGCGCTACATATTTCTATCCGCTGCATGCCAAGCATGCCCTAGATATCCAAGAATGCTTCCAGTGTTTTGGGATCATTTGTGGAATGTGCTTCCGATTTTTTTTACGCACTCCCCTTGTCCAGCCCCCCCCCCCCCCCGCGCCCATCCATCCCCCTCCAGGGGGGGGGGGGTCACTTGACCCATGAAAGATAAGCAATCAATAGGAAGTCACAGGTGCCAAAGGTGCTGAAGAAAATTTTCAATTGAGTATACTAGAATTCAGGTGAGAAATACCTCTGTGCAATTGTTAACAGACAATTATATGGAAGAGTGTTCTGTTTGTGGCAGCAAGGGGTCAACAATGGGGGCCGTGTGCTGCGTGAAAAGTTGGCTGTTTTCCACCACCGGTAGCCATGGGTCCCAGGGTCCTGAAGCCTGCACCCTACAGCCCCTGCTGGTATACCAGGGATTTTTTAGTCTGATGCTTGCCACGGGTCCCAAGGCCCTGAATTCTGCAGCCCTGATGCTGTTTTGAGTTGATCATGCACGCTTCTGTAGGTGGGTGGTTTTCAGGGGTGTTCCCGGGATAAACAACGTGATAATTGGCACTGTGCGCGCTGTGCGAAAGCGCCCCCAATGACCTTGGCACAACTCAACAGGCATGGCTTGAGCAACAACATCCAGACTTTGCAACGGGGTCTGTGTCGTGTTCATTGTGTGTGGGTGCCTTCAATCAGCACCCCCCTTTTTTTTTGCAAAGAAGACAGCAGCCTCGGCAGTACCATGTACCAATGGAAGCAGTGCCTTGGAGGTGAGGCCTGCCAAGCGAACCAAACCTGATCAGCCAAAGAAGCCCGGTGACAGGAATGATCAACAACAAGTATGGCAAGTGTGAGCTGTACAACAACAACGGGTTAGACATTAATGGTATGGGTGATGGTAGGTACGGTATACTTGGAATTAGTATTGAGACTGATTTTGCTTTTCTGTATTATTCTCTTCTTAGGAAGGTAAGACGCTGCTTGGAGCTCCCCCGGGGGGGGGGGGGGGGGCTCCTACCATGCACCAGAGATAAGAGAACCCTCAGTTGAGAGGTCTTTTGTTCCCTCCTTCACTCTGTACAGATCTTTAAATAGGGTTGTTTTGCAAACGTTGTGGGAAGAAAGGTGGAGATCACCGCGAAGACATCATCCATAGCCACATTACCACCCCACTTCAGGAACAGAGCTGCGACAAGCACATACGTGCAGGAGCACAGTATGTATTGCTTCCGGGCTATGAAGACCGTGTACAGCAACGGAATCAACGCGAAACCATCAACGAGGAACGCCACAAGGAACGACGGTGAATACAGGCCAGCAAAGTGGGACAGGAATTGCGAGAAGGAGTTTCGAGCAAACCATGGAGTGAAAGGGGGCCATACAGACCAAGGCGGGATTTTTTTTTTTTTGCAAAAATGCTGAGATATTTTGGGTTTCGAAATGACTAGAAACGAAAAGTGCACAACAACCAAAAGGAAGGTGTTGTTGGGCCCTTGCACAGTTTGGGGACAGCAAACCCTGCACCCCTGCCTTGGTTTATGCCCATTTACGCCTGCCTGAGTCATTGACCCCGAGGCATTGCCCCCCCCCCCCCCTCCCCAATGCTCCCGCCCATTGCAGCAGCAGCACATGCGGTGTTGTCTTTTGTAGGTCTCTTCATGCCTGACCCATGAGTCCTCGGTCCCAAGACAGGGACAAGGGTCACATGGACGCTGCATTGCAGGTATCTCCTCCTCCCCCATGTGAAGCTGCGGGTCACAAGATGGGGACTGTACACACCTCTGGACCCATTGCCCATGCGCTTGTGACTTCAGCCCCTCTTGGCGGCGGCTGCGCACGCCCGCACCGTGCGCTGTGCCTGCGCTGTGCGAAAAGTCGGCTGTTTTCCACCGCCGGAAAGGCATGTCGGGTTTTCACTTCCGGGGGGGGGGGGGGGGGGTTCAACAGAGCCCCCAAAAACTGAGGGGGGGGGGGTCGGGAAAAGGGCTCAATTGACAGGCACCATTAATCAGTCATTATTAAGTCTGGCGCCAAAGGCGCCGAAAATTTTTTTGAGCATTAAAATTGGTCGAGTTTTTTTCCACCAAATATATGGCAAATGATGACTTTTCTGAACCCCCTCGACGCGCTGATTCCAAAAATCCCATTTTCTTTTTTTCCCGATTTTTGGGTCTGGGTCACCTCCGAGGCCCGGGGGTCAGTCTCGGTAGGATTTTGGGGGTCCTGTCAATTGAGCCCTTTTGGGGGGGGGTCTAGCCAGGGGCTGTATCGAGCCCCCCCCCCCCCCCCCGAAACGAAAACCCGGCCTCCCAAACCATGGATCCCAGGGTCCTGAATTCTACTGTTTTGAGTTGATCATGCACGCTTCTGTTGGGGGGTGGTTTTCAGGGGTGTTCCCGGGATAAACAGCGTAATAATTGGCGCTGTGCCCGCGCTGTGCAAAAACGCCCCCTAACACCGGAACACCAAAAAAAAGGGGGGAGGATCTGATGGGGGGAGCTGCCATGTGTGCTGTGCACTGTGTGATGTGTTCCTGACTTCTGCATCCTGGTGCTGGGGGACGGGGTGCATCTGTGCTGATGTGCTCAGGCACCTCCTGCCCATCATAGCCCCGGGGCTGTGGGAAACTAAGGGTTTGTGAGCTTGAGAACCATCTGGAGGATGGAGGACATGGCTCACGTCCACAGAGAGAGGGGCTCAGGCATCATTGGACTGACAAAGCACTTGTTGCGCAAAGGGGGGCTTTCCCTACCCTCCCCCCAATTGGAGGGCGCACCGTACGGTGTGCGCAGATTCAGCCATTTTGGACACCACGGTTGGGCTCCCACTGGGCGACGTGGCGGCAGGAGGAACGATTCCTCCGGCCGGCAGCACCACGTAGATGACATGCATCGAGGTGTGACGTGTGGTTTCTAGCCTTTGGCCCCCAGCAGGCGGTGTTTTGAGTGGTCGGTGGTGTGGGATGGGTGCCAGTGCAGTATCCCAGGAATTGGGCGCGGTGCGGAAACGCCCCCATGGTGTAGTCCAGTGGTTTTCTTTTTGCCTGAGTAGTACCCTGACAGGTGTTGGCAGGGCGTCCTTAGAACAATTAAACACCAAGGGAGGGGGAGGGGAGGGCTCCCCAAAAGGCCCTCACGCCCCCCTCCAGGTATGCATGAGTACTCGAGGGTACAGGTGAACCTGCAGAGAGGACTGTACACACTTCTGACCAGGGCCACAGGGGGGAGTAAGCTGAGTTTAGGGATGCAGTTTCACCTCAAATTCAATTTGAATTCGAGCGAATTCGTACCGAATTCGAAATGGTGCGAATTCGAGCGAATTCAATTTCAATACAGTCAGGTCGTAAGAGAGGTTGTAAATGAGATTCCTGAGTTCATGCGAATCGCAAATTCACGCGAATTCGAACCTGCAACCCTCGCTGAGTTTGCTCCGTTAAAGAACAGAGATATGAACATGAACGGTGGTGCAGTGCAGCGGAACATTCGTGAGCTGTGACCGGTCGCCTGTGACACGGGGGCGTTCGGTAGCTATCCGTTGCTTCATGCCCCCCCCTCCATGCCCAAGCGACCATCATGGAAAAAAACGAAATTTACCGTCAGGAAATCTGGTCGGGCCGTTTTTGGTACACAAAATTTTGGGTCCCAAACCCTGCCCCCCCTCCCCCCCCCCGCCTAATACCGAGGCCTTGTGCCAACCCCCCAACCCCCCCCCCCCACTCAAAAGTTGATCTCAATGGAACTGTCAAACATTGCTGCATATGCATACCAGGACGTGCATGTGTGTGACCTGCTTATGGCCCCACTCAAAAGATGCCCTCGGTGTCAAGGATGACCCCTGACTCTGAAGGTTGTGCCAACAACACGACGTAGAGGCGTTCAGTCTGGCCGAGTGGAAGCCCGTTGCAGGCTCTGTTAAGACACACAATTACGCACTTTGGGTGGCGTGCTGTGTGGCAATTGAGGCCCTCTGAGAGCACAATGAAGAGTGTACAAGAAGAAGAAGGCTCTTAACAAAGCCTTAAGGCCAATGCCAGGGCCGATAGAATTCTCCAGGAATTCCATGTGCTCAGCTGTACTCGAGTACTGTAAAGTGAGCAGGCTGCGCCAGTTCATCTTGGTCTGAGCCAACAAAAAGAAAAAATCCATGTGCTCAAGCTATGGACTGTTTACACATGCCTTCTCCCTGTGGATGCAATTTCCCGTTATCAACGCTGTGGTATGGCCAAGGACTCAATAACAACGAACGAGAGATGGGCTCAATTTGGGGGCTTAATTTGTGAGCGCTTTAGAAGAAGGCCGATTTTGAGGATTTTCATGGGAAGTGATGCTCAAAAGGTAGTGCGCAGTGCACTCGCACCCCCCCCCCCCGTGACATAGCCATGCATACAGCATTGGCTGACCCTGCTGTTGCGGCTGAACCAGCGCATTTTGGGGTCAGGGCTACAATCTGTGGAGCTGGTCCTGGTGCAGGGAGCCAGCAACATAGTCAGGACCCAGTGTGGTATCGTTTACGAAGCAGCACATTCTGTTGCACGATGACCCCTCCCACCACCACCACACCACCACCACCACCACACCACCACCACCACACCACCACCACCACCACCACCACCACCACCACCACCACCACCACCACCACCACCACCACCACCACCACCACCACCACCACCACCACCACCACCACCACCACCACCACCACCACCACCACCACCAACAACCACAAACCATGCCCTCCTCCTCCACAGACCACCGAGCCTCCAGCTACAGCCACCAGTACAAGTGCGCAGGCGCCTTACAAAAAGCCATATCATGACCAGGAGAGCGCCATCAAGTGGGCCGCCGGGGCCATCGGTGTATGCGTGGCTGTAGGCGGCGGCCTTACTGCAGTATGCCTTTGCCGTGTATGCCTGGCCGTGGGTGGGGTGAGGCTGGGAGTAGGCTGAGGTCTAGCGGCTGGTGGGGGTGGCGGTGTTTGGCCTCCGAACCCTTTCTCCCTGACCCCGTGGTCGTCTCCAGATCGCCGCAGTGGGGGTTTTGTTGGGTTGTAGGATGATCTTTCATTCATTCATTCATTCGCCCCGGAAGTCGTGGATATTGGGGGGTTGGGATTGAACCCACGACCTTCGAGGTCTGGATGGAGTGGCATCATCCCTCATCCAGTCATGCCTGGCGTATCTGGGCCCGTGAGACGGGCCCGGGGGGGTGGCCGGCCCCATCCTTGTATTCGACACCCCCCAGCCCCCACCCCCACCCCCCGAGTTTTGAGAGATGGTGCTTTGAGAGATGCTTCCCTTTCATCAGACCATCCTTAAGACTTACTTCCCGGCAAAGACGAGAAAGCGCTATTATCACATACATAGCTCCGTACCCCCAAACCCCCAGACACACATCCCCCCTGGAGGTATGCATGTGGTAGTAGTGGGTCGCGCGCAGCCCCCCCCCCCCGCAGCCGAACCCCCCCCACACCCTCCAGCCCCCCCCCCAAGTTTTGACAGATAGCTGGGGGGGGGGGTGTCGCATCAGGATTGTAGTCGGCTCCCCGTGATCTGGGGTTGACCCTCATGGCCCACTCAGAGCACCAGGGGCCATCGGTGCATTCTGTACATCCCCACAACAGTCACAGGGAGTAGCTGCATGGAGAAGTGGTATACCCCCGCCAGTGCCACCCCCCCGCCCCCCGGACAGTCCCACCCCCTGCACAGCCCCCCCTCGGGGGGGGGGGGGGGGTTCACTCGCCCCAAAAGTCCACGGCATCACAGGCAGACCATTTTTCCTCCGGTCACAATACAACGTCAGTTGTAGCGGAAGGGTCGGGTCTGGGTCCTCGCGCGTAGCCCCCCTCCCCCTCGAGGGGGGGGGGGGGTTCAGGGGTCATTTGGTGACGGGGGGCTGGGGGGCCGTCGCGCATTCGGGGGGGACTGTCCGTGAGGGCGGGTGGGGGGGGGGGTACATCGCCAGGGATGCATTAGAGAATGCCTTGCCCGCAGTGCGCCCGCAGTGCAAAGTTTTGTATGTCGGCAAGTACTCATTTCCCTCACTTTGTTGCCCACTATACCGATAGTATGCCTATATCACGGGGGGGATGTCTCCTCGGTCCCGGTACGCGACTCCCCCCCCCCTTCGGGCCCTCCGGGCCCACTTAGTTCCCAAGGGTCAATGGCTACTGGCCATACATAGGGTGGCGCCGAAGGCGCCCGAAAATTTTGTCCCCTTTGCTGGGGACCCCCGAGAATGCAGGGGCGACGTAGTATTTCCGCCCTCTTTTGGGCCCCAACCTTCCGGTGCTATTGAAGAAACCGGGACAATCTTTGAACCCACGCTTTGTTGCGTGGTGCATCATGGTGACCCGTAGCGGAGGTTTTGAGTTCTGATTTTGTCCCCGTTTGTTGGGGGCCCCCGAGAATGCAGGGGTGACGTAGCCCCCTTTTCTAGTGTGAGCGCCAGATTTCGCAAGACGAGGCGCTATACAAATGTCGTTTGTTGCGAGGTGCTTTCAGCGCGGATTGGCAAGACGGGGCGCTATACAAATGGTTTGTTGCCACCTGAAGATCCTGCACTTGGAGCAAAACCCCGGCCCGAGTGTAGCACTGCTGAAATTGAGCACTCATCGGTCATTATGTGTCATGGCCAGTTATAGAGTGTCGAAGAATTTCCTGTTCCCAAGTTGCATGCATGGAATGGCATGCTGGTCCAGAAGGTATTGAAGTTTAGAGGTGAAAATTGCCGTTTTGTGAAGTTGAGGGCAAATGAGGACCACATGTGGTTTGAGTCTTCTGCACGATTGAGTGCACTCACCTCCGAACTTCTTTTGAATCCTCTGAGTATGCTCCTACGATTGGTGTTCCTCCGTACCCCAATTTACCAAGCTGTGCCATCAATGATGCATCTTGTACGGTGAAGGTTGGATCGGCCGCACCTACCTCAGGTACATGCGTAGTGTGCAACCATGTTGTCCCGTTGCATAGCATGCGGACACATGTGGGGAGGCACATTTTGAGGGACGAATGTGGCGCAGATGCCTGCGGATTTTGTGGAGGCAATGCGTGCGTACCTACTCCCACAGAGCTGCATTTGTGTATGCGGCGAAGGAAAAAAAAAACTATTCATATAGAGCGGTACTTGTGTGTACGGCAAAGGAAAAAAAAAACCAATCGGGTGCCTCGTAGGCTTGGGCAACCTGCAAGGCACCCAGCTGCTCTCCGGTGTGATGGGCCGTGTCGGAGAGACCAGCATATATATACGGCCCTCTCCAGGCAGGGGGTGTGGGCGCCTACAACCACCATTGCAATGGTGAGGAGGTAGAGTGGAGGCCTCCGTTGTTGTAGAGTAACCCCTTAGGCCACCGTGTCTCTGCCAGGCTTGACTAGACCTCTACTAAACCCTCTCCCCTAGCCCCCCCCCCCCCTAGCAACTAGCAACGACTAGCTAGTCCCCTAGGGAGGCCCTCCTCGGCGGCTAGCCCCCCGCCCCCCCCTAGGGGCCTTCGGCCCACTTCTACTGGGGGGGGGGGAGTCGCGTACAGAAGCGAGGAGACGTCCCCCCCGTGGCCTATATGCATTTTCTATAGGAATTTCAGGCATGTGAGAATCAGATTGTTTTGTTGTGTTGCTGCATCCGCATGTGTTGCTTGATTTTCCCTCCCTCCATCTCCTCTGGATGGTCTTTGATACATGTGCCCGCAGTGTGCCCGCAGTGTGCCCGCAGTGCAAAGTTTGTCCCTTAGAAGGGAAGGAACCTCACTGGTGGCCCCAGAGGCGGTAAGGTAGGCGGTTGGAGGAGGTTGCCGAAGCGGTTGGGGGCGGTTACTGTCGGTTTTAAATGCCTTTTTTTTTTTTGAGGCTGGCACTTGGCGTCAGGGACACAGTGGCTGGGCATAGGTTGGGCGCCCTGGGTGCCCCCCCTTCCAATGCATCGCTGTACATCGCCAATAACCACGGGTCGGACAGGGGCCGCGGTCCCACGGGCCCCTCCCGCTGCACGGCCGAACAGCCTCCGCTGATCCGACCTGCGTGGCTCAGACTCAGACCCGTGGTTAGAAGCGTGCGCACAGACCAGGGTTAAGCGTGCACAAGCGTGCGCAGTGTTGGGTGGGTGTGCGTAAGTGTGCGCCATCTGCCCGTCCAAGCGTGCGCAAGCGTGCACATTTTTTTTTTGACCGGAAAGGCCCTTAAGTGCCTTTTCGGCACACAGTGCTCTTAAACAAAAATTCCACCAGCACCAATTTTTTTTCTGCAGAGAACCTGTGCATGACTATACAAGAGGCCCACCTCTGTGTCCCCGAGCCCAAGCGTACACAAGCGTGCGGAGTGTTGGGGTGTAAGCGTGCGTAAGCGTGCATAGCCATGGAAAGTAAGCGTGCACAAGCGTACACGCACGCTTCTAACCACGGGTCTGCTCAGACTCCCGCCCCCCCCCCCCCCACGAAGTGCAGAGATGCGCCGTGCGGTCGCTCTCTGTGAGTCAACGGGGGCCTCGGCTTCGCCATCCGTCGAACGCATGAAGATCCCCCCGCGACGTTTGGGCGGATGTGTGAGAGGCCGCCCCGTTTCTGTCGTGCCCCAGGGATGAATATAATACTGCCACAATTATTCTGGTGGGGGTGGGGGGGGGGGGCTCATGACCCCTGAAATGACGAAATGACAATGATGAAATTGCAATTTTTCACTGCCTTTTGCTTTGCAGGTATGCCTCATCGTTGCATGTGTCATCCTTGAGCAGCAGCCAGTCCTCCAGTTCGTCACATGACTGAGGCTGAGGCTGAAATGGAACGCATTTTGGGAAAATGCATCAAAAAGAACTTGTAAAACACTGTTCACATTGTTTTTTTGGTTGCAGCAATGACCTACGTCCAGTGCTTCGTCTTGTGTTTCAGAGAGGAGGGACCCAGGGCTGTGACTGCACTGTACTTTGGTTGGCCGGCATTCCGTATTCGTCCTTTCGTCATCTGGGGGGGGGGGGGGCATTATATCCATCCCTGTCGTGCCCCCCAAATCGAGACGACGCTTCACCGCAGCCCCTGCGGCCCTGCACTCCTCTTTCCCCATCACGTCCCGTCCCGAAGGGCCCAAGTGGAGGGCGGGGCCGGGGCAGGCCCAAGGCACAAGGCCAGACCGCCGGGGCGCACGGCCGCCGAGGGTCGATCGAACCACTCTTGGGATGAGAGTGTAGAGGTCTAGCCACTGGACCACCAGCTCCGCTTTACGCACAAGGGGGGGGGGGAGGCCGGGGAACGGGATCCAAAGGGGGCGTGGGGGGCCTCCAATAGGCCAGCCACAGCAGTCAACGACCTGCCCACCCCCCCCCCCCGCCCGCCCACCAACCGTCAACCCCCCGTCAGTTCATCGCCAACCGCTGCCGGCGGATCGGCGCCCCCCCCCCCCCCCAGTCCACCGCGAACTCGCGCGGCCCCGATGCGCCGTCGTTGAGCCTCCGGACATCCGGAGAACGATCCAAAAAATGACGCGAACGATGACAACGAACCGTCGCTGCCCCGATGCCCTCAGGACGCTACCCGATGACCACAGCGGATCAGAGCAGTGGCGACCTGTGTGATACTGTGGTAGGGCACAGCACACGGCCGCAGTGCCTTCCACACATTCCCATGCGCAGGGGGATGGGGCTCGCTTCCCCGACACGAACACCCCTCAGCCCGCGAGGAGCTGAGGCGGATATCTGACAATGGGAAGTGGGGGTACCCGTGGCGCAGACGACCGCTTCATCGGAGGTGGAGACGAGAGTGTGGCCGAGGCCCAAGTCCCGGACCTGCACCTCAAGCCCCAGGCGGGTGAGAGACCCATGGCACCTCCTCCCAGTACCCCTAGACCCCCCTCCCCCTCCTGGACCCCCCGCCCCTAGACCCCCCCCCCAGTGATGTATTAGAACGGCCGTACACCGTCGGAGGAGGGGGGGGGTACCCCCCCTAGACCCCCCCTCCCCCTCCCCTTCCAATGTTTGAGGCTGACAGCCAAATTTTTGCTTTGGCGCCTTCGGTGCCAAGAGGATTTTCGCTTAAGAATTTTCGGCCCGCCTTCGGCGGGGACCATAGGGGGACCCTCGGAGGAGGGGGGGTCCCAGCCAACCCCCCCCCCCATTCTCACACATCCCTCCTCCTCCTCCTCCTCCTCCCCGACAGCGGGAAGCAGCGGCCCGGCACGGGCCGCCCTCTGACCTCCGCGCGCGCGTCGGCACTCCGTCCGCTCCCTCGCCCCCACGCTTCCCCAGGGCTTTTACGCGATGCACATGGCCGCCAACGCCGCGGCCACGCACGCTGCGGCCGCTGCCGGAGCTGCTGCAACCTCCGCCACCGTGGCCAAGGCCGCGACGGGCGCAGCGGCGGTGCACACGGCGGCGGACGCCCCCCACGCGATCGACGCCGGCCGTGCGGATGCGGGCGTGGGGGCAGGCAGCGCGATGGGCGTGCGCGGGGGGTCGCGGTGGACCCCGTTGCACTTGATGGGCACGGCCGCGGCGCTGTGCGGGGAACTGAGGGTGCGGCCCTCGTAGGCGTCTCGTGCGGCTGCCGTGGGGGGGTCACGCGGGGCAGACGGGGGGGCTCGGACTGGCTGCTGGCCGATGGCGCGTGTGCCTTGGCATGCCCCAATAACGGGTACCCCATGGATGCATTGGAAGGGGGAGTTTGGCACCCCCCAATTCCCCTCCAGGGCGCCCCGCCTGCGCCCAGCCACGTCTCCCTGACGCCAAGTGCCAGCCTTAACGGCATTTCTAACCGACAGTAACCGGCCCCAACCGCCTGCCTAACCGCCTCTGGGGCCGCCTCGGACATCCCTTCCCTTCTGACGCATCCCTGGGGTACCCTTTGTCCCGCTGCCCACTGGTCTCCCTCCGTACAACGGAGTGTCGTATGGTGTGCCTTCACGAGGGGGGGGGGCGGGAGCGTGGGGCCCATTGGCCCTGTGCTCCGGGGGTCCGCTGGGCATGGCCCCCGCACGCCACGCGCCACGGGTGTTGTCGAGGCGGGGGCTGGCGGCCGAAAGGCACGAGGGCGCGCATCGGAGAGGGATGCGCTGAGCCGCGGCCACCGCGTCCGCGATTTCCCACGACATCGTCTGCCCCCCGGAGCGGCTGCCGCGGCGGTGGCGCACGACATCCGGTGCGCCGCCGCGGGGGAGAGAGCGTTGTTGCAGTGCGCAATGCAGTGGCCCCCGCCCCGTGTCTTCAAAGGGCACACGTTTGTGTCGAGGGACCGTGGCCGCAGCATTGCCGGTGTGTGGGCCTCCGGGCGCGGGAGCCCGGGCAGACCCACAACAGGAAATGCCGGTGGCACAAGGGGACCTGGAAAACGGTGGGGGAGACCGGGCGCAGTACGCGCGCGCCTTGACCTCAGCCCTCAACGCCACATCCTCCCCAAAGGCCCCGCTGGGCGTCTACCGTTGGGGGAGGGGGGGGGGGGGTCCTGGGCTGCACCGCACCGCCCTTCGCACCCGCTTCCCGCGGGACGCGGCGGCCTCGGGCTCGGCTTGCGCCATGATGTCGCCCTCGCCCGCGTCCCGCCGGCGCTTGCCCGCCACCCGCGGCGAGTGCGAGCCCCTCCGGTGGTCCTCCGGCGCTTCATCGGCCCCTCTCGCTGGTCTGCGCACCCCCTGCCCCCCCCCTTCCGAGCCGACCCCCCCTCCCCGCACCCCCTCCGCAGCCCCATCCCACGGGCCCCGGCCCCCGGGATTTGCATTTGGTTTGGCTTCCATAGTCTCCTCTGCGCACAGCCCGTCCCCCGGTCCTGGAACGCTGGTGCCCAACGACCGATGGCTGTCCATTGGCACACGGACACTTTCACCGGAACACAAATCACCGCCACGATCCCCGGGTCCCAAACCGCACTGCAAACCGTCATCCGGACGATGCAGTGCTCAGGCGGGGGGCATTGGGTGTGTGCCGTAGCGTTGTGGGTGTGGCAGGCGCAGCACGACCCGCTCGTGTTGTGCCGGGGCTTTGATTCCTTCGCTTTCCCGCCCTCTGGCCGGCCTCAACAGTCGTCGCACCACCGACATACCCCCACTTCCAACCTTTTGCTGCGCCATATGTCTGCCATGGAGCCTGCAATCGTCCTCAGACACTCGGTCAGTCAAATAATGCCCAACACCCAAGCCAAACGACCTATACCTATGCCTCAGGAACGCCTGCAGTGGTGTCCCTTATAAATGCCCCGCCCCCGCCCCCGTGCCCAAGCACGACCCCGGTCAGCCACACCAGAAATCCTGCACTTGGACAAGGCTGTGGCTGTGCACGATTGGCCGCACGTTTCATCGCCAGTTGCACCGCATTTTTCCAATGAAGGGGTATGTCGCACACCACCGTGTTCTACACGAATGGCTTTCGTACAGAGAAGAAGCAAAGTCACTTGCAGCAGCACAACGTCACTTCCTGCAGCACAAAGCCAGTTCCTACGGCAAAGTCACTTCCTACAGCGCAAAATCATTCCCCAATCCACTCGGCTTTGTGCAGAGATGGGCCGCACTCCGTGGCCGAACGTTGTAATGAGGGGCAACAAGTGTAACATGCACAATTCAGCCCCTAATTCCCACCAAACAGCTCATGTTCACGTCGCATTGCACTCTGGACCACGAAGCCGGTGGTCAGCAGAAGAGCAGTGAGAGGCTGTCGTCGTGTCCAGGCTGGTGAGAATTTCACTTTGGGCAGGGGGGGCTCCAAGACCCCCCCCCCCAACCCCGAAATTTGGGGGTGGGGATGGGGACAGGGGCTCTAAGGGCCGCACCCCTATTTCCTTCAGGTGAGTGCCACAGAGGTCTGCATGGGCTAATGAAGTGTTTCTCGGCCGCAGTGCAGTAGAACAGGGGTGAGGGTGAGCCCTCCGCAATGGGGGAGGGGGGGGGGGGGGGGCAGAGATGGGGCTACAAAGAGAGCCGACCCCTCCGGGGGGGGGGGTCCAAGGGCCCCCCTCCGCCCGAAGTACATTGTTCAGGAGCCCTCGGCAGGCGCCCAGGGGGGGGGGGTCACAGGCGTGGAGCTATGGCCATGAGCACGCGGCTTTACTCCCCCTTGAACTGCACCATCTGTCCGCACTTGCTGCCATGGCCTGCACCGCTGAAGCACTTGCAGGCCTGCTCTTGACTGCCGTTTCAGGCCCTGACCCGACGTGACGTGGGCAACCGCCCGGGGGTCGCTTCAGCCAGGTCCAATACGCTGGTCCATTCTGCGTTAGGTGTTTTCTGCGCCGAGGAAGACAGTTCTGGGAATGTGTGGCCCTGGAGGTGGAGCGCTACTATCAAGAGTGGCCAGGCAATGACCCGGGCGCTGTATGCCCTTCAACACAAATACCACCGACAAAATAAAGTAAAGCCTTGTTGAAAGATTTTTTGAAACCGTAAATTTTATTTAATACGTTTTATTTCATTTGTACGCAGTTTCACTGCATTTGATTGGGTTTTACTTCATCTTTGACTCAGATTTACCTAACACCCCGCTTTTGACCCTTGAGCACGGTGCTGGTGCTATTTTAACCAGAATTGACTGCGTGTGACATCACCATTGGCTTTGACTTAGCGGACCATCCCTCTTGAAATGATCACGATACTGAAAAAAGACGCAGAAGAAATAGAGCCTGGGATTCAAAACACCATGTCGCGAACATCATGGGAGACGTATTTCAGACCATGCGTTAGTCGGAGATGATGTTGCGATTTTGTGATCCTGCGATCTTTCCCAAACGATTGTTATGCTGAGCATGCTGACCAAAAGGTATGATAACTCCACAACGGTACCCCCCCCCCCTTGCACATTAATTGCCCCTGCGTAGTAAGCGGGGGGGGTTAGGGAACCGTCACTTTCTGTTTGGCAAATTTACTCAGAAGGTCGGATACAGAGCTTCTCCTGTGTGTTTGCTGGCTGGGCAAGGTGATATTATTGGTGCATTGCTGTGTACTTCAGATTTCTTGCATCCAAGGCACTCCACCGTACCCTGTATCATACAGAACACTTCAGTTTTTTGCAATTTCAGCCACAAATGTTGATCATATTGACACATACCCAGCTGGCTGGTGCTGTTGTCGATTTCCAACGTTCTGGGGGCAGTATTGTGCCTGCCAAGATTGTGCTTGCCACAGGGGCCGGAGCCCCCTGCCAAGCCTGCTCCCGAAGCTGCCAAACCTTGTGCCAAACCCTCAACCAAGAGTGCAGCCAAACCTGCTGCCCATGTGGCAGCCAAGCCTGCAGGAGCATGTGCAGCTCTTCAGAGTCAAATACTCCCGCCAGAAAAAGTGGCACACAGAGCCTGTATTTGAGTAGCGCTGAACATACATCCCACTTGGCAGTTCCTGGGTCATGTTGTGGTTCATATGCCCTCGTGTCTGCATGACTTGTTTCCTGTCGCGTGTCCTTTGCATAGTAACCGGGGGGCGAGGGAACCGTCACTTGGGGTGTGTTCCCTCGGGGGTGCGAGGATACTGTCGCGCCCAGGCGATTACTGTGCAAGGGGGGGGGTGGGGGGTAGGAAAAGGCCATAGCATATAAAAGATCTACAAAGGGTAGGAAATACCAACTATTTCACCATGTTATTTCTGTAGAACATGGATTGTTTGCACGCACGTGGCAGTGGGGCAGGTGGCATTGTAAGGAACATGTGGAGGGGATCTGAGGGCGCCCTTAGCGCAGTGCACGCGCATTGCGCGCGCAATGCAACTATTTGGGCGTGTAGCTGTACTGGAGACCCATAGTTTGTGACACTAGGGGCATCATTGTTGCCCCTACCATAGGTTTTGATGCTTCTTCCACATGGGGGATACGGCATTTTTGGATTTTCACCCACTTTCACCCATTTCCACCCCTTTTCACATTTTTTTTGCTCATCTTCACCATGGACTCCCACACTTTGGTGTGGGTCCTTGAGTTGGGGTGATGGACTCTCACGCTTTGGTGTGGCCCCTCGAGTTGACGTGACGGACTGCCCGGTTTTTGCCTGACCACAGTTGAATGCCCTAGGCGAGGCCGCATCCCTGCTGATGAGGAAGCGTGGTTGTACCACAAGTTGAAAACAGAAGTTGACGTGGATTCCCTCCTGCAAGAAACTTTGCCCCCCGGTCCAGTTGAGGATGAGGTGGACACATACGCGGCTTTGGGACTAGTTGGTAGAGTGAGTGAGCTTTCAATTGAACAAAAAAGAGGATATGTGCGTGGCTTTCCGCATTTTGCATGATGTCTTATATAAAGGGAAGGTAGCTTGCATTTGTCTTGAGCTAGGGTAGTTTGAGTGACTTAAATTTAGGGGCATTTGGGTACCTAGGGTGGCCTAATTTTGAGGGTGTTTGGAAGGGGTCGGTATGTGGGTTCTTCATAGGGGAATCTAGTCTAAAAGTAGCGCGTAGTGCGTGCGACGTGCGCGCGCAGTGCAAGGGTTCCCCCTGATACTGACTTGCATGACTATGTGCATGTACTTTTGCATTTGCAGCAATTTTTGATTCGACGACAAGTGTGGTACCCTCCATATGGTCCTTGGGAACGCATACCTGCACATGTATGGGCTGCACATGCACAGGAGGTGGGTGACAATGGGCATGTGTGCGCGCTTTGTTGCACCGAGTGTAACCCTGAGAAGTTGTCCATGTGTGACAAGTTGACGTATTGTACAGAGTGCATTGACGCATGCCAATGTGACAAGGTGACAGTCACTTAACATTTGTGTGCCTAAATACTGAGCTGTCTACTGGACAGCCCAAGTGTTTTATTCAATTTTAATTAAAAAAACGCCCTTGTGCCAACCGGAGCTACACAGCAACCAACCAATCTGGCGACGGACGGTAGTCACAGACAGTGAACTCGATGCTCATGGAGGCAGGTGTCAAAAATTTTTCTGGCAGGTGTCAGGCAGTTTGGTAGAGGCACACGGAAACACACACACACACACACACACAGACACAACCCACAGACTTACACGAAGGGGAAACAGCTCTGCAAGATAAAAGAAATATCTCTTGGACTGATGGATTACAGACTGCACATGGAGAAGTACAGCCCAGAGGAGCCGGCTTCTTGGATGGTGTCATCTCTTTCTGTTGCTTCCTCTTCCGTGATCTCTTGGGAGCTGCCTGCGAGGTGGGAGCTGCCTCATGAGCCTCCAGAACCTGCTCTGTAGCTTCTGTATGTTGGGAGGAACTGCTTGCTGGGTGCTGGTTATCCACCCGCTGGTCCCTCCGAAAAATGCGAAACACGATTCAAAGTGCCTGTGACACAATGCACCCAACAAAGTGCAGTGACAGAGGGAAGAACGCACTGACCCGTGCCCACATATACACCACAAGTCACGAAAAAGGTCCCGCAGGTGTCGGCAGGTGTCAAAATCTTTTCCAGCAGGTGTCGGCAAGCGTCATAAAAAGTTGCGGCAGGTGTTAGCACCAAGTATGCTTCATTGCATTCGTGTGCCACTGCCCCTTCTGTTGGGTGCTGGGGGTGTGCTGTGTACAGTGCAGATCCTCTCTGCTGCAGCCTACGGCAGGTCAAAGGACGGACAGGGGAGTGAACCATGAAGGCACATGGGGAGTGTGAACCCAGGTTTCCCCAGAAACCCCAGTTTGGCACCGCCGCCTCTCTTCTCAACAGTGTGCAGTGCCCGTCAATTGGTTGTTCGACTTATACATGCACGTGTCTGGAGGGCAGAGAGAGAGAGAGAGAGAGAGAGAGAGAGCCAGGGAATCAGCCAAACCAATGGGGGGACCCGAAAATCCGCGAGTTCAGCCGCAGCCTCTTCCCCTCCCGGGGCAGCTGCTACTGTCACCCGGGGTGCACACAGTGCGCGCAATGCCCCTCCCCCTCCGATGCCGCTGCCCCACACAGGGCCCTCGGAGCAATGCCCTTGCGTCCGGTGCTGCTCCTCCTGCTCGCGCAGCTGTGCGGCAGCACCGCCAGCGTCCTGCCGGCGCCCAACACGACGTACGACGTGGTCGTGATCGGCGCGGGCTACGCCGGGCTGACGTGCGCCCGGCGCCTTGCGCAGGCCGGGGCCTCGGTGCGGGTCCTGGAGGCCCTCGACCGCGCAGGGGGGCGCGCGTACGACTACACGTTCCCGCCGAGCGGCCCCCACGCGGGGCACGTCCTGGAGCAGGGCGTGGCCTTCATCGGCGACGAGAAGGAGATGCCGCACGCCAACCGCCTGATCGTCGACGAGCTGCGGTTCCGGACGTACAGTTTCCCGGTCTGGGGGCCGGGCAACTGCACGGGCTCGGGGCTGCTGCACAAGACATGCAGGTGGCCTCTGCGGGTGAGCGGGGGGGAGGCGGGGGGGATTAGGCCACGGCTGCCCTTCGTTGCCCTTCGTCCCCTTTCCGTTCGGTCGACTGGGCACATTGCGTGACCGGCGGGAAGCGGCCGTGGTAGCGCGTCATCTGTTCGGGCTGTTGCTGAGTGTCGGGGACACCCTGACCCCCAGGGGGGGTGGGGGGGGGGGGGGGGGGGCAGGGATGCATTGGAAGGGGGGGGGGGGGTTACCCCCCCTTCAGGGCGCCCAGCCTGTGCCCAGCCACTGTCTCCCTGACGCCAAGTGCCTCGATGGCATTTGTAACCGACAATAACCGCCCCCAACCCGCTCCGGCAACCTCCTCCAACCGCCTGCCTGACGGCTTCTGGGGCCACCTCCGAGGTCCTCTGCCTTCTAATGCATCCCTGGGGGGGGGGGGGGGGTCAGAGGCCACAAAAAGTTTGTGTGCCTAAAAGACAATCAGCCTCGAATTTCCAGCCTCCTTCATGCATTTCGTGTTTCTCCGGAGGAAAGTTTTGCTGATGTGCGGAGGAATGGGGGGGTCGGCCGGGGCTGCCCAGGGCCCCTGCCCCCCACCCCCCACCCCCCACTTCGGGTGTGGTCGGGCATGTGGAGCCCGCAGAGGGACAAGTGTGTCCATTCAATGGGTGCCATCACACGTGGGGGGGTGGAAGGCAATGAAAAGGCTGACCAAAAGGAGGCCAAAGGAGCCAAGGCGGTACAGCGCAAAACCGTCACAGACATTTGGGCAGCCCTGGGGCCACAAGAAATGCCAGACTCATATGACACCGACTCGTGGGGGGGGGGGGGGATCTCACGAAGACAGTGAGGGGGTGTGGGTAAAGGACAGCCGACCACAGCCGATCACTCAGGAATGGCCTGCATCCGTTGCAGGTGCACTGCGGTGCCTGGGGGCCTCGACAATGGGATTGCGCCCGCGGGGGGCTCACTGGGCTCCGTGAACGCGGAAACGACACCAGCAGGAGCACCGGCCGCGGCGGCCAACAGAACGCAGCGACCCGGCGCAACATGCGAGGGGAAGCACGGGTGACTGTCCAGGGCCCCGTAAAGGAACAACAACCCGATGGAATGTCACACAGGGGGCGGGGGGGTTCGCTGTGCGTAGACGCGGCCGTTTGGAGCCCCCGAACTGGACATGATCACTGTAGATGGGCTTTGGGGCCCCAGAGGACTGCGGCGATCACGAGTCTTGTGCTGCGGATGTGCGTTGCGGTGCCCGCGCTCGTGGGCACGCCTTCTGCCACCGACAGAATGCCCGTTCATGGGGCCCACTGCCCTGTTCCCCGGGCACAATGCCGCGTCCATCGCAGCTCTGTCGGACCGATCGCACATGTCGCGTGCTCCTTCCACCGGCTGGTCCCATGGGTAATGCCCCGTCCGGTGGTCATGGGGGGGGGGGGGTCTGCACCCGCTTTGCCTTGTGTTGAGGGTTGGGGGGTTTGGGGGTTCGGTTTGGTGCAGTCCACCGGATCACGGGCGCCCCCGGGGCCCGCGGGCGGAGGTAGTGGGGCCGGAGCCGAGGCCCTTGTCCGATGCCGGAGCCCTTTCGGTTCGCGTTGTCCGCGGACGGGCCCGGGGCACGTGGACCAGGCGACAACCCCCAAAACGGTCCCGGCGTGAGGGTCGTGTTGAGGGGTAGACGGTGTACCGGGCCCCCGGGAGGTTTTCGGGGGGGGGACGGGGGGGGGGAAGGGGCAAGTCTGTACTGCGTGCGCCCCGTGTGCAGGTGCTGTGGTAGTGATCGTCCGCCCCTCGGAAACTGAAAAATGCGTCGGAAATCGCGATCTTCCAGTGGGAAATTGCGATTCCCGAGCGCGGAATTCGCAGGCCCAGCCACCGTTCCGGCTTCCCGTGGGGGTAGTTCCTACTGCTGCGGCGCGCGCGTCCCCCTCCCCACCCCCTCTGCACCCGCCCCCCGCCACCGCCAGGACGGCGCTGCTGTGCAAGAACGGCCGGGGCCAAATCCACAACTTCACGACGCTGTTCCCGGGGACCATCTCCAAACGCTGCGTCGGCTCCCTCGTCGCCGTGGCGGAGCTGGTGGCGGTGACGGCGGAGCTCATCGCCATGTCGGCCAGCCTTGACCCCGCGCGGCCCTGGGCCCACCCGCTCGCGGCGCAGTGGGACGCCACGACCTTCGGGGCGTGGCTGCGGCGGCGCCTCCCGACGCCGGAGGCGTACCGGTACATGTGCCTCACGGTGGAGCCGGACCTCTCGCAGAGCGTCGACGCCGTGTCGCTGCTGCACGCGGTGTTCTTGGCCAAGACCGGCGGCGGCGTGGGCCCAGGCCTGTACGCCTTCAATCAGGGCTACCGCATCGTCGGAGGTATTTAGTGTCCACCGCCAGACTTGCCACTGGCGTCTGCCCGCTCAGACATGATCGGATGGAGCAGGGTCCTACTGAGCCACACGCCGGACGCAGCACGTCCTACTGAGTTCTGGTGGTGCGGGGGGCGGGTATTGCTGAGTGGCCTTTGATGCGGGGCCGAGTCATACTTGGCGCTAGCACCTGCCACGGCAGTGTCGGCAGGTGACACAAAAATTTTCGGCAGGTGTCGGCCGGTGCCAGGCAGTTTAGTAGAGGCACATGGAAACACACACACACAAACACACACACACACACACACACACACACACAGGCCCAGCAGGTGTTGTCACCACAAGTTTTGGCAGGTGCCGGCAGGTGTCATAAACAGTTGCGGCAGGTGTTTGCCAAGTATGGGCCGAGTGCTACTGAGAACCAGTTCGCCTGCCGGACGCTAGTGGCATGTCCGTCCCCCACCCATCTCCTTAGAGTGCTGGATGCCTTTGGTGGGCGCCTCGGTGCCCCAGGTTGCCGCCAGGTGTCGACTGTTTGCTCGAGACGCGGCCATGTGGACGGCTGAGCCGCCCTGTGCGTTTCATTCCCTCGTGCAAATTGGTCTGTAGGAGAAAGGTCTGGGCGACCTGAAGATTGCTCCGGAGGGGGGGGGGGATGGCACGGGCGCCCGCCGAAGGGGGGGTTGGAGAAATGGGCTTCCGTGCCGGGCCCTCTGTTTTGTCTAACAACGGGTGTTGGCGCCGGAACACGAATTTTGGCCCGAAAACATTTTTCCACCAAAATCCCCCCCCATGTGTAGTCAAAGTGATCAGTGCGACGTGGGGATCATTTTGAGTCATATGTGTTGCCCCCCCCCCCCCCCGGCACGGCAGGTGGGGCACCCCCGCCCTGGATGCCCCCTCCCGGCATGGCGGACAACGAGGGGGGGGGGAGGGTTGGGAAATGGGCTCAGTGCCCCCCCCCCTAAACCCCCTGGAGCGATTTCCTTCTCGTCCTGTGCAGTGTTCTGTTTCACACGTCCTGCAGTGCTTTCTCAATCCAATGCGGCGCAGTTGTGTGGTCCTAATTCGGATTCCCTTCGCGACATTTGGTCGCGGTTTGCACACGCGTGGTTCACGTCTGATAGCGTTGTGGTCTTGTGGCAAGCGGCCCTGGCATTGAAATGCCATCCATGTTCCTTTGCAGGGGGGGCGGCGCCCGCGGCGTACATGGCGCAGGCCCTGGGCCCGGCCGTCGTGCGGTACGGGACGCGCGTGCGGCGCGTCGTCCAGTCGGCGGGCGGCGTGCGGGTGGAGACCGCCGGGGGGGCGGTGCTGCACGCGCGGTACATCGTGGCGACGGGGGCGCCGTCCGTGGTGGGCCGCCTGGAGTTCGACCCCCCACTGCCGGAGCAGAAGCGGCGGCTGGCGGAGCGGGTCCCAATGGGCAACGCCGTGCGGATGTCGGTCGTGTACCCGGAGCCATTCTGGCGGGCCATGGGGCTGTCGGGCAGCCACGGGGACGAGGGGGCGGGGGTGCTCCTGCCCCTGGGGTACGACGCGAGCCCCTGCAACAACGCCGGCAGCGACAGCGACCCGCCGAGTTGTCGTGGCGTCCCCGGCGTTATTCAGGTGCGCTGTGTGGAGAGGAGGGGGCGGGGGAGCGTAAAGCACCCAGGACACCAGGCAGGCGTGCACGCCACCCGCGTCAACCATGAAGCGCACGCGACCCGCAACCAACAAGGAACGCGCCCTGCGCGCGCGCGACCCATGGAGTGGGGGAGCGAATGTGGTGGACGGCCGGGACAACGCGTGGAGGAGCAGGGCACCTGGGCCTCACACACACAGAAACACAGCGATGCAGATCGTGGACGGCCCGAGGACGGAGGTGTGGGGACAGCAAAAACAGTCAAACGACCCCCAGAACAACCAGCACAACCCCCAATACGCCAACTACTGGGCGCCGCTGACGCACAAACGGCACATGCTGCCACATCCAGCACAGCCCCGGCACACCAACCACTGGGCTCCGCGAACGCGGAAACAACACCAGCAGGAGCACCAGCCGCAGCGGCCATCAGACCCCAGCGACCCGACGCAACATGCGAAGGGACGAACGGGTGACTGTGCATGGCCCCGTAAAGAAACCACAGATGGACTACATGTCACACATGTCACACGGGGGGGGAGGGGGCGTCAGTCTCCCTTCTTCGAACCATGGGTGACATGTCGGTTACAGAATCCGGGGTCCTACAATGGACGCTGAATAGCGGAGATATTGTAGCTCTACAACAGTTCTGGGACAACTTGATGGTGGCAGCGAAGGGCCCCACGCCCAGAACTGCCACGTACACGGTATGTTGCACCATGGAGTCAATTTGGGGCCTGCGAGTCTTATGCCCGTGCTGTGACAAGGATCCCAATCTGGTTTGCCACAGTGATTGTATGGGTCCAACAGTGCGTTGCATGGGTGTCTCCATATACGTCTCGCCGTCTTGCACCTTCGCACATGCATACCCCAATGTGCTTCATGCCCATTGGCAGTTAAAATTTGGTGCACCGTTACAAAGCCACTAGGCCACGACCACACGGCACACCACCAATGTTCTGTTGTCGGCTCTCTCAAATGTTTTGCCCTTCGTCCATTCCTGGGGCTCGTTTTTGCTGTCGGTGACGGGTTGGATGCAACTGCCCTTTCTCTCCGGATACCCAGCCCTTGCCGTGCGCGCATCCGCCAGCGGTGCACCGCGTTTTAGCGAGAACCCAGTGGGATTTTCCTATGTCTCTGCGGTGGGTCACATTTATTTCATCACGCCTACCGCAATCACTTGGAGACACTAATTCCGACCTTTTGACATGGCTCCATAAGTCCGCTTGATGGCAGGGCCGTCTATATGCCTCCTGGCACATTTCCCATTTGGGTCCCTGTACTGATTTCTGTGCCAACTAGTCTACAGACCTGCTGGCCCTCCAGGGCCTACAATCCCTCCTTTCCTCTCATCCGCTGGTGGACTGGGGCGTCCACCGGGGGCGGGGGTTTACTGCTGTTACGATTTGACGTCACAGTTTCATACCAGGTGCCTGGTGGCACCTTCTGCTGCTGCCCTGTACCAACCAAATGATAGTTCATAGGACCACAGGAGTAGTGGACAAACAACATCCACCTGCTGTCTGTTTGCTTCAGTGAAAGGCGCCTATGACATGTCACTGAAGAGCTTTATTCTTCGACTTTTGCTTTGCATCTCTACTTTGCTTGAGCAGTGCCAGTCATGCACACACAACTGTTTCCCATAGCAGGGGGGGCGCATTGCTTCAATGGGGGGCTGGGGGGGCACCTCCCGCGCGCCAGGAGGTGCCCGCCACGGGGGTGGCAACAGGGCCGTGACCAGCCAACCGCGCACGGGACAGTCCACGTCATACGGAGATGCGAAACACTCGTACGGGGGGGGCACGCGGGTGGGATAGGAGGGGGTGCACGACAGGGGCACACAGGAGCGCCAACAGACAGGGGGAGGAGCAACACAGACACACAGAACGCGGGAGCCACACCAAAAGGGACAAGGGCGAGCACAACAGACAAGGAGGAGGGGCACAGCAAGGCAGGAGAGGCAACCAGAATAGCAGGAACAGGGAACCAGAATGGAGCGGATGGCAGAGCGTGCGCATGGGAGGCAGCGACAATAAAGGGGATGGCTTGGCCAGCCAGCCCTGTTGCTACCGGGTGCCAGGGCAACCCCTGCTCAACCGGCATCAGGTGGGGGGTGTCTCCCGCAGCCCAGATGGGCTGTTTGCGCAACAAGAGCGGGAGCCCATCAGGGGCAGACCAGCCGTGAGGGGGAAAAGGACATATGGTGGACGGCCGGGACAGTGCGTGGAAAAACAGGGCACTTGGGCCTCACGCACACAGAAACACAGCGAGGCAGGCTACGGACGGCCTGTGGACAAAGGCGCGTGGACAGCAAAAACAGTCGAACGACCCCGGCAACAACCAGCACATCCTCAATACGCCAATTATTGGGCGCCACTGACGCGCAAACGGCACACCATGCCACATTCAGCACAGCCCCAACACACCAACTACTGGACTCCGCAAACGCGGAAACGACACCAACAATAGCACCGGCCGCAGCGGCCGACAGAAAGCAGCAACCCGACGCAACACGCGAAGGGAAGAACGGGTGACTGTCCAGGACCCCGTAAAGGAGCAACAACCAGACGGAATGTCACACAGGGGGGTGGAGCATGTCCCGCTGATGAGCCTTCCTATTGCTCTTTCACTGCATTGCCTCGTGAAGCTTCCCTGAGTTCTCAGTCGCTTCTCGTTCATGTCGTGGGCGGATGCCATTGAGGCTGAGGGAGTGTACTGTTGGGGTTACGTGGGTGTTTGCCGTTTGTAGGGAGGGAATCCTCCGCATTACAAATGTGCTGCCCCCCCCCCCCCCCACGGAACATATTCTGGATTCCCACCCAGGCAGGGGGATGCCCGCGGCAGTGCGGATGCCCGCAGTAGTACGGATGCCTGCTTGTCATAGCAAAAGGTTCAAGGGCGAGAGGCCAATAGGCGCCGCCACAGGCTAGCAGAGCCAACCACCAAGGCCTTGAGGGAGACGTAAGCGCGGTGCGCGCGGTGCACCACGCGGTGCGCGCGCGGTGCATTCGTTTTCCACGTGCGCGTACAACCTTTTCTTTCCCCTTGTGCTGTTTTCTGCACCTCACCACTATTTGCCCCTCCCTTGTGGTGAGCCCGTGTGCCGTGGCTGCGGGATAGGGCGCCAAGCCAGGTTGCGATGGCTGTCGCGATGGCGGACAATTGCCACGGGTGCCTCGCCCCTCCCTCTATAGAGAACAAATGAAAAATCAGAGGCACAAAGGACACAGAGGCTCAATCACCCCATATCCCAAGCCCAAAAAACTGGACATGCCTCCCTGGAAAGCAAAGGCAAATGAAGGCCACAGTTTGTTGTGCGCACGGTCGGAACACGTGCTGACAGAACTCCACAGTTGGGGTGTCTGCAGGAACATGTACACGAAGCATGGGTGTACCCTTCCAGATCGCTTGCAGAAATTGCATTTGATGGTGCGAGCCGTTGTGCACATTCAGCAATTTCTCAACGTGCGCAATGTGCGCTATGAGCCGTACGGCCCTTGGGACCACTTCCCAAGTGGCATTTTCGGGCAGCCAAAGGCCACCAGACGTCGTGGTTCAGATTCCGATTCCGATTCGGACTCGGATTCGGATTCATCATCCTCAGGCTCGTCACTTACGTCTGCTGATGAGGAGGAAGAGGAGGCTTCCTCGTAGGTGACACCGTGATCATTGAAACGCGAAACGCACCGATACGGTTACTTCCTGGGCTTGGGCACCCCAAGAAGTAACGCTCCGAAACGCGAAACGAGTGCATTGAGCACAGCGAAACGCGAAACGTTCGAAACGGCCCCACAGGCTTGGGCACCCTGTGGGGCACTAGGCTCTTTGGTCGAGCGGCCGTACCGGAGAGTTCTACATCCTCTTCTTCCTCTTCCTACGGCCCTCCCCTGGCAGGGGGTGTGGGCGGCCACAACCACCATTGGTGAGGAGGATGGAGTGGAGGCCTCCGTTGTTGTGTGCTTACCCCATAGGCCACCGCGTCCTTGCCACCCTGAAAAAATGTGAAAAATGCAGGAAAGGGTTGGTAGAAACGTAAGCGCGGTGCGCGCGCGGTGCACCACGCGGTGCGTATATCTCCCTCCTTGTGCCAACCCCCCCCCCCCCTCATGAGGTGATGCGGTGGTGGATCATGCGTACCTACTCCTTCTCCCAGCGAACTTGCTACCCTCTGGCGGAGTAATCGGGGGCCTGTCCGCCCAATGGGTTGGGGTTGGGGAGGGCCTCAGCCCTTTTCTGTGCCGGTGCGACAGACGGGCACTCGTTGTCCCATGCCGCAGATGCCGCGCATGTCCGCCCAAGTCCCAAAACGGACGGTGGCGGGGACCTGAGTTTTGTTTGGTGGGGGAAGAGTGGCACAGTTGTCCCCCCTGCTCACAAGTGCTGCTCCTGCCCCTATGGCGTCCTTCCACTGCCGGGCCCGACAGCCTTCACATGCCATGTGTCCCAAGACTCTGAAGTATGGTTGGTGCCCTCCGCCACCAATGGCGGGGAAGTACCGCAGGGCCAAGGGAGGGGGGGGGGGTGCGGGCCTCTGGACACGGGGGGCAGGGGTTGGGATCTTTGATTTTGGGCCCAAATTTGTGAACAGATCATACCCCCCCTTCCACTTATTGGATTTAGTCAGAATGATCAGTGCGACGCAGTGATCGTTTGGATTTGTTGGGGCCGGGACCCCCGCCCCCCAACCGGCTGCCATCACCCAAAGGGCGAGTCAGGGGCAGACACGGGGGCCCACGCTGGGCAGGGGGGGGGGGGGGGGGCTGCCGCCCCCCTCCCCGCCCCCCCCCCCCTCTCAACCCCTGCCAAGTGGTGTCTGTGCACACAGCACCCGCATACTCCCCCCACCTCCCCCATCCTCCAGCCCGCCCTCTGGCGATCTCTGGCGAGAGCAAAACCCTGATCCAGTTGCGGCGTTGGGTTCGCTGCATTGTGTGTGTGTGTGTGTGTGTGTGTGTGTGTGTGTGTGTGTGTGTGTGTGTGTGTGTGTGTGTGTGTGTGTGTGTGTGTGTGTTGACAGACGTCTAGGGCCGCCCTGCAGCTCGTGAGGAGGTTTTTCCAATCACTTTTCTTGTGCTTCCGCTCTTGTTTTTACGGTTTCCAACGTGTGCGTGTGTGTGCGCGTGTGTGTGTTGTCTGTGTGTGTGCGTGCGCGTGTGTCTTGTCTGTGTGTGTGTGTGCGCACTCCCCAGAGAGGGTGACCGGGATTTCGGGCCAGTCGGAGGTAGTGGAGGTCTTCAGCGCTGCGTCGTTGATGGAGGGAAGGCGCTGGGACCACTTGTCAGGCGAGGCCATGTGTGATGTGCAGGTGGAGACCACCGGCAACGCCACGACCCAACTGATGGCCATGGCCCCGGAGCAGCGCCTGCGGTACTTCGCGGAGTATCTGTCCCAATACTACGGCCCTCGGGCCCTCAGCCCCGAGGCGCTCGTGGGCTTCGACTTCGGCACGGAGCCCACCCTCGGCGGCGGGGCGCAGGCCCACTTCCCCCCGGGCGCCTGGACGGCCCTGGGCCCCGCACTGCGGGCCCCGTTCGGGCGGGTCCACTTCGCCGGCACTGAGTACGCGGCGGTCGGCTTTGGGTACGTCGAGGGGGCCATTCAGAGCGGGAACGCGACGGCCCTCGAGCTGCTGCGGCGCCTGCGGCCGTGACGGCCCCGAAGGCGGTGTGCCACGCGATGGGCACACGGCCCTGTGAAATGAGAGCCTCGCGAGGGCGCGTGGGGGTACATGGGGCCCCCGACCGCCGCACAAAAGCGCATCAATCGTCAGACCCGGTAACGCCGCTGCCGGAGGACGGAAAGGGCTTCGGCGTGCAACGAACGTGGAGGCAGCCGCCCTGTGAGGGCGCGCTTGCCACGGTGCGGGGGCGGTGCGCGCGCGGTGGGGATCTCTGGGGACCCTCCCGGTGATAATGGCAACCATCCAAAGGCCTCCAGGACAGAACAAACCCTCCCCAAAGGCCTTTGGGGTTTATTGGGAACCATGAAAAAAATTCCACGGAAGACCGGTGGTGTATGGGCTGTTTGGGTGGGTGCGTCTTGGGATGGTGCACCGGTGTTTGACCACTGATGATTGCCGCGGTGCGCGTGCGGTGCAACAACTCCCACAATGTCCCTTGCCCCGGACCAACCGCCTGCTGTCCTCCGTACATCGCTTCCCGGCCACACAGTTGTCCCCCAACGGCCCAACAACTCCGGGGCCCCAGCGTGTCCTGGCGGACGGGACCACCGACACAGGGCATCCCCCCGCTTCTCATGTAGCTCCCGCCGCACAGACCCCGAACGGTTGCGGCGGGGCCCGTGATGCTGTTTGGCCTTCAGGACTGCGGGTCCAGATCCTCAGGAATCTGAACGCGTTTCTCGAAACGTTGCCCCACCCCCTGCCCTTGAGAGACGTGTTGAGGCTTCGGGGGAGGGGGTTTGGGGTAATGCGGTACCGAACCGAATTCAGTCCTGTCCGCCGTGCCGGGGGTGCGATGGAAGTGCGACGTTTGGTGTGCGGCGGTGGTACCCTCCCCTCCCCCTTTGTGTCGCCTGCGTTGAGGGTGAGATGCCCAGGGGGACGCAGGAGCGGATGTAATAATGTCGCATTTCACTTGCGGGGCGGGGGGGGGGGGTCGGCGCGGGCTCTGGAGAGGCCTGTGATTACGAAGTACGGATTATGACATTGGCACAGGGGACTTTACAAATTGTTGTCTGAAGTCTGCCGGTGACGACTATCGGCATTCTTATGGGCGCTCGGTGCCGTTCTGTGGTTGCCGCCTGGTGGCTGCCACCTGCTGGCGCTGGCCGCTGCCTCTGCCGGTGCGATCTGCTGCCTGCCGGCGGCGGCATGCCGCCTGTCGGAAGGCCGGACACGGTGCGCGCACGCGGTGCGAGTACCCCCGCCCCCCAAAAGGAAACCAACGTCAGCCCACCAAAGCCCTCCCCCCACGCCTTCGCTCAACCCACCCCAATCAAGTGAAGGTGATCCCTAATCAGCTCTCCTTAAAGGGTTTATAGCCCCCCCCCCCCTCCTGCCCCCCATGCCAACGACCTTGGCAGGTCGTTGGCGCCCCCCCCCCCCAAGGGAAAGGAAAGGGAAGTAGAGCGGGAAAGATAAGGCCAAGGAGGGAGAGGGAGGACACAGGGCAGTGAGAGGGCGATGGGCACCACCGCCGATGGAGGGAGAGGGTCCAAGGGAAGGGCAGTGAATGGCGATCGGCTCATTAGGGCCTCCAGCTGCAGATCAACACACACCCTGGCGTCATGCCAACCCCCCCCCCCCTTTCCCGAGACGCAAGTGCCCCCCCCGGCCAGTCCCTTGGGAGACCGACGTGTCGTGCAGTTGCGATGTTCCGGGCCAGGCCTGGGGCTTGGCATTGCACATAAGACCCCTGTGGCCTTTGGGTCCGTGACCCCCTAGGGCACGGTCTTCAGGCCCTCGTGCCCCCCCCCCCCCCACATGGGCACACCGCCTTCCACGGAGGTCTATGGGGCAGGCACTGTAGACGTATGCCATTGTGCCCTCATCCCCCCCCCCTGTGTCCGGGAGCGGTACAGTCGCGAGATGGACACTCCAGAGGCGCCGCTGCATCGCTTGCGGGTCGCATACGGCCGGCAGCCGCAACGATGTCTGAGCCAGTCGTCCCCCCAAGAACGAGGAAGTCTGGTTTTTCGGAGCGTTTACTGTTGTGCTGCCTGGCCCTTGCTCAAGCCCCCCCGCCGTGTCTGTATATATGTGTATATATATATGTTTGCATACATGCCCCCCCCCCCCCCCGTAGCCATATATGGAACCCATATCGGTGCCGCTAAGCGCATTACAAGTGTTTCTTTGTGCACGGGTAAACACCGTTAGCAGCCCGTTTTGCGGGGAAGGAGGCCAAAGGCTGAAGGCCCCCTTCCCAAATATCGGCGCTTCCTGTCTGCAATTTGCAGACAGTGGCCGCAGATCACAGACATACCGTATACCTCTACCGAGGACTTGCACAATGTGGTGCGCGGTTTGTTGCACCTTGTGTAATTCACCATCCGATGCCTACTTGTGTGGGCAATGGACACTGCTCTCGATGCTCAAGAGGACACGAATGGCGGCGTTGTATGTCATCAGCCATCAATAAGCATTGGTTAGCCATGGAGCAGGGGACATGCATTTTGCCCATGAATGCGTTGTTGACATCTACAGATGTGCCGGGCTGTGCATGTCTTAGAGGAACTCCACAATTGCACTGCTACACTGCCTTTTGTCTTGTTCTTATGTGCTCGAAAAGGCCATTTGCACCTCTAACGGGCATCACAGTGTACACATGGCGCAAACACCGGCCCAAAACTGGAAATTGATTGGCAATGATTGCCCAGGTGGTGCAATTTGCTTCGCATGAGACCAAAATGTGAATGCGTGCAGGTGGTATCTGCTGTGCCAATGATCACCCATGCTTTGATGCACAGCTGGGTTTGAATGTGTCCAGAGCGAAAATGTGTTTGACAGGGACATAAGTCTTGCATGAACCGCTCTCCGAGGCAAAAACTCAAAAAATCACTGCAATGCAATTCCACATGTGAGCGTCTATTGTACCCATGTGCTATGACATAACCCGTAGCCAGCTGCCGCGTTGAGTTTCTGCTCAAAATTTGTGGAAGTCAAATGTTGCAAGGGACCATGCATCAAAGCTTGAAAGAGGACCAAAGCACCAGGGTGGAGCTTTGACTCTTTCGCATCGCATACTGGTCTGTTTGGCCCAGTACTCCTGCTTCTTGCAACCCAAAAGGGGTTGCTCAACCCTAACCCTTGAAAGAGTGTATACAATTTTGGTGATGGCACCGGCTCTCTCTAGAATTGTCTGGATGTATGTGAACCGTCCTTGCCAGCCTCACACACACACATAGAGAGGGTGGGGGGGGGGCACTCGCCGTGGACCAACGTTACTGAGACACATAAGACACAAGGGGAGAGCACTAATTCGTCAGAGACACATAAGACACAAGGGGAGAGCACTAATACGTCAGATACGTGTGTACGGACTAAGACACAAGAATGGTGTTGATGCTCCTATCAAAGACTGCAACGAAGGGAGGGTACCGCGAAGGAGGTGAACAATGTGTGGACACCTAGCCTGCACTTGCTCCATGTTGCCCATGTGTGCCCATTATACGGTGCTGTTGGAGATATTTTTTCCAGTTGGGGATATGGAGTGAGATTGTTCGCCTTCGTGCAAGCAAACATGAACTGTTGGCAAAGCAATTGGCAAAAGCAGCAAAGGCTAGCGGTCTCTTACGGGCTTCATGTCCTGCCCCACTCAACCTTTAGCTTCCAACTCAAGTTTTAGCTCTAGCTCTAGCTCTTCCGCGCGTAATAGTTCCAGTATTCCAAAACCTCAGGCAAAGCCCAACCCTAAGCCAGTACCTACGCTTGCTGATACAAAAGAGGGAGAGGAACCAATGGCGGAGAAGGAAATGCACACACGGTTAGATAATGAGATCTTGACGTATCTAATGCGTGTGTATAATAATATGGCACATCCACATCACACAGTGCACCAACTTGGCCCTAATGTATCCGCGTACATTTCGCACCATCACCGCATCAAGCAGTATTCCAACTTGTCCCCCCAACCCCACCTCCCGGCTTGGGGCAAGCTTGTATCCCCCATCCCCCCCCCCCCCCCCGCACACCTTTGGACTCGGTGGATTTGTGCCCATAACGTCTCAGGGGGAGCCTTAAGCGCAGTGCGCGCGCAGTGCAACTATTTGGGCGTCTGGCTGTACTAGAGACCCATACTTTGTGATACTAGGGGCCCCTAGGGGCATCATGGTGACCCGTAGCGTAGGTTTTGACTTCTGATTTTGTCCCCCTTTGTTGGGGACCCCCGAGAATGCAAGGGTGGTGTAGCATTTCCGCCCTCTTTTGGCCCCCAACCTTCCGGTGCTATTGAGGAAACCGGGACAATCTTTGAATCCACGCTTCGGTGTGGCCCCTCGAGTTGGGGTTAGGGACTCACAATCCACGTGTCGGCGTGGCCCCTCGAGTTGGGGTTAGGGACTCACAATCCACGCTTCGGCGTGGCCCCTCGAGTTGGGGTTAGGGACTCACAATCCACGCTTCGGAGGACAATGATGATGAGGATGTTGTGGGTGATGATGGGGATGTTTGTGCCCTTTGTTGCACCAAGTTTGACCCTGAAAAGATGTCCATGTGTGACAAGTGTGAATTGCAATATTGTACGGATTGCATTGACACGCACACATGTGACAGTGTGACATTTCTTTGATTCTGCAACTGTGTCATGTTGTGCACACAAGTTGCGTATTCTCAATGTGTACTTAGTTGACAATGGACCAGAAAGACAGATGTGTGTTCTTGAGGGTGGCGACCAATGCGCTGTTCATGGCCTTTCCAGATGTGCATGATGTGTGTTATGTTCAGGGAAGGTGGTTTGCAACTTTCTTGAGCTGGGGCAGTTTGGGTCACCTAATTCTAAGGGCGTTTCCAAGGGGTGTGCTTGGGGGCTCTTCCGGGGGAACATAGTCTAAAAGTAGCGCGCAGTGCGCGCGCAGTGCAAAGATCCCCCCTCAACACCAAACCCTTGGCCCATTAGATAACCAATGACCATTAAGTTAGGGAGAGATACAGGGTGTTAGCCAACATGCAGGTCAATTAGCACCATCCACTTGCATGTTAGGTGGACTGAGGGGAACATGCACACAGATCCTCGGTAGAAATGGGGACAGTTGGAGATGTTTTTTTTTTGCTGGGGGATGTCAAGCCTTGGCTAGCATGGCAAAGCCACGCTGCCAATACGGCTCTCGAGTCTTCGGAATCAAGTATGAGAGCCGAACAACTGTCCCAGAGAGAAAAACTGGTTTGGTGCAAACAATCCCCAGGTTGAGGATACACAATGCATTAGGTGTGCAAGAAGGGTTTCGAGGGGGGGGAGGGGGGGATCCAAAACAATGGCAGTGCACCCCACATAATGCAGGGATGTTGAGTCACTACATCTGGGCCAAAAATCTTGGATCATGGCCATGGGTTGAGGGATAACAGCCATTTTATCAACCACAACGTTGCTAAACAGTCTTGGCCCTGTGAAGAACTACGCTTGGGCCACATGGAGTGCCCGCGGGCTTTTTTGGGAAAACTGTGTAACAGAACACTGTTTTTTTTCCATTAAGGACTGCCCTGTCCCCCGAACTGTACCACTAGGCCCACCAGCTCATAGGAGGGAGGTGGGCACCAAACGGTTGCGGGGGGGGGGGGGGGGTACATACATTACCTGGAGGGATGCAAACCATGGAGGTATTGAATGTCACAATCAGGGGGGGGGGGGCTCGGATGAAGGTGAAACCTCGGGCAATGCAAACAAGTACCAGGCACATGATACTATGCATTTCATGGCTGGTGTGGGATGGTGAATCACACAAAGTGCGCACCACATTGTGCAAGTCCTCACTTGAAAGAGGACACTATAGGTAGCCACGCCACTCCTCTTTGCTTTGGATAAATGTAGCCATGTTACTCCAGGTTACATGTAGGGGATATGGAGCCATGTTACTCCATGCTACTTTGGAGACCCCAAGACAGTAGGACAGCTCCACAAATCCTACTGTCTTGGGGTCTCCAAAGGCAAACAACACGGTTATGCAAAAAGCCTTGCCAAAGAGAGTACATTGGCGCGCCGGGCGCACTGGGCAAAGTTTTCCCCTATTTTCCGCCAATTGTCACCCTTTTTTCCCATTTTTTGTCCCCTTGTTGGGGACCTCCGAGAAGGTAGGGCTGATGTAGCCATTCCGCCCACACAAGGGCCCCCGAGACGGCAAGGGTTAGGTAGCCACATCTGATTTTGTCCCCTTGTTGGGGACCCCCAAGAAGGAAGGGGTGATGTAGCCATTCCGCGCACACATGGGCCCCGGAGTCAGCAGGGGTTGGGTAGCCTGGGCAGGAGGAGGGAGTGATGTTTGGGGATAAAGCATTGGGACAGATGGCCGGAACATTGGATGCCGGGCGCGCCGGGTGCGCACCGGGCAAATGTACCCTCAAGAGGTTGTTTCCTCTGCATTTATTATCATGCCACTCCAATTTTTAATCAGTACTTTTTATCGGTGAGCTTATTTCTGACTCAAGGGTTGTTTTGGAGAATAAATGGCAAGAACAAACCTTGTGAAGCCAAGCAAAAACAAAATTCCAAGGTGTCTGCAGAGCAATTTGGAGTCCGTAGAGCAAGTAATCTAGCCAAGAGCATGACTATGTTGAATTGTGTAGTCGTGCCTCGGATGAATAATGTTTTGGTGCCTTTGGTGCTCTTAGGAGGGCAAGGCTTTCAGGAGTATACAGCATGGGTTGTCGCAACAAATGTGCATGCAGTGCACATGCATTCTAAGGTTCTCCTCCCAATGATTCAGAGCTGTGGGGCAGGAGGAATGATGCACATACAGTAAGAGTGGTTTTGCACAATATTTGGGTGTTGGAGTATCTCCTGAGGTCTTCGCATGTGGCCAAAGGTGGAGCACCTGACACGCCACGCGCACGGTGCGGCTATTTGGCAACATCTGTGGGGAAGGTGTTGTGTCGTTGTTTGGATTTGTCTTGTCCCTCTGGGCCCCTCTACTTCTTTGGGACCACAGGGGCCAAGGGCCATTTCAAAGGTACGTGGGTGGGTTGGTGGGTGGGTGGGTTGATTGTGGGAATATTTTGTACGCTTTTTGCGGCCACTGCGTTTGCTCCCCTTGGAGGCCATCTTGGGGAGGGGTGCCCTGTGCTGACACTACCCCCGCTTGGGGCATTCCGCGTTGTCAACAGGTTTGGCCTACGAGGATGGGCCCACAACAGGTTTGTGAACCTGCTCTTTTCTCGAGGAGGCCAAACCTGTTGTGGGCCCATCCTAGTAGGCCAGTGACAAGGGTATCAACTGAGCGGGAGGATGGTTGTCCGCGGTGCAGCAGCGCTTCACTGCACAGAGCTGAGCACCAGTTAGCGCGCTTGTGCATATGGAGTGTTGTGCGTGGTGCGCGGACAGGCTGTGATGAGGAGTTGCACTGCACAGCCTGCCTCTGGTGCATCCTGTGCAATTCACTGTGCAGCCATGCCGTCCCTGCCTGATCGTGGGCATGGACAGAGCTCACGGAGGTGGAGACGACAGTCATCATTAGGTACTTAGTGAAATAGTGACTGATGATGTGCTTGTGCCAGCTGTGTAGCCACCGGCAAGCATCAGTTACTGGCAGTAACAATAGCTGACAACACAAATTGCTGGACAGCTCCGCCATTTTTTCTTCGTGTAATTCCATTTGAAGCGTGCGGGCAGTGCACGGGCAACGGGTGCCACGCCAGCACTCAGGCGCACACTCGATCTGCCGTGCGCACACAGGTCTGCCACGAATGCAGGGCTGCGAGTCCCCTGATGCCTACTTGGGTGACACATACCTCAACTCCATGGAAAAGATCATTCGCCGCGTGGACCGGCGGTCAACAGTCTGCGTTGCTGGTGACCGCAGCCCTCAAGGCTCGGGTGCTCCCAACGGCACATGTGGCACAGGCACATATCAGGTATCATCCACACTTCATGTCGTGCAGTGCGACTGTAACCTCCCCCCCAACCCCTTGCGAGAGCAACGCCCTTTTCAGAGCAACAGCAGCTGTTGTCGCCACAACTTCTGGAACCGTGGAATTGGGCAATTCTATTTTCTGGTGGTCCATGACGATCAACTTTTCTGTGATTTGGGGCTGGGGGATGGTATTTTGGACCCACTGATCGCTGTCCTGCCACCCATTTTTACCCTTTCTTGTCCTTTGGAGGTGGAGATTGGGGAGTCACCTGACGACTGGTACAAGAATGACGCAACGGTGAGGCCTCTCCGATGTGTTGATGCAGGACCTCCTGACGCACAGACTCAGAGCATGGCACCCACAAATGGGCAATCGGGGGCTCAGCACAACGTACGATGGACGTTCAGACACCGCAAGCTCTCCTTCACAGCGGACGGATGCCATTTCCAGTCATGGAACACCCACTGCACCTGCACCAGCCAACAAATGGGACCACAGAATTCGTGGTGTGGAAGATCACGGAAATGACATCGAAGTTGTTCGGACGATGGGTTACACGTTCACAGCGCTCCCACGCTCCCCCCAGCCAGAGCAACAGCAAAGCTCCAAAATTTGACGGAAACCACACCTCCGGTTGCTCTGATAAGGGCGGTGTTTGCGCACGCCGCGCGAAGATACGTCACACATCCCTCAGAACCGGCGCCCCTCCCCCTCACACTCGTATCGATGCACATTGGACACCGGCGGAGGTCTCGTGGGACAACAGTCCGCAAGCAACAGCCCAGGCACGTGGCGGTTCGAGGGGCTGGCAGGTCACGCGCTTTGTTTTGCCGTGTGCCCTCCCCCCCCCCTACCCCCGACTGCGCGGGCTCTCTGCGCAGGACGTGGCTCACCTGAAGACGCTGCTGGCCCAGAAAGACGCAGGTCCGCTGCCTGAGCCGCTGCGCTGCCTTCGCATTCCCCCGTGATCACTGCCGCGCACTCTGCCAAAGCCCTGCAGCCCGCCCCCCCCCCCCCCCCCCAACAGAGCACCACTCCTTCAGTCGGTTCCACTGCTGCGCCCCCCCCGAGAGCCTGAGGGCGGACCAGAGTTTTGCTTGACAACGCAGCGTCTCCCAGGGCGGGGGGGGGGGGGGGCTAACACCCCCCCCCCTCAGATCCCCCGGATTCCATTGTGGGAAGCAATGAAATATTACAAAAGAGAATATCGATTTGGGCTGTTTTGGCACACAATTTTTTGGACTTTTGGGTTCCAGGACCCCCCCCAAATCCCACCTCAAGGAGAACTCTTGGGGGGGACTGGAGAGGGGGGAGGGAGGGGGGGGCAAAGTCTGAGGGAGTAATGGCGGATGGTATGTCCGGGGGGTACGTACTGGCCCACGTTTTGAGAAGGGAATCATGGCTAACGGAGCACCAGGGGGACGTTGTTTTAACTGCGTGGGACAGTCGTCCCGCGACCCGCAAGTGCCGTTGCTGCCCGTTGGTGTCCCTCCCACGGCGGCGCCGGCAATGCCCCACAGAAATTCGCTCCCAAGACGCCGGAGTTGGGGCGGTGCTCACCACCGCCGACGCAGGATCGGGGGGGGGGGGGGCATGTGCTTCGAAGTCGAGGGCCAGCCCCCCCTATTCCACGGCGACACGCCCACGTCCCCCATGGCGGCCAGGCTCCGGTACCACTCGTCCTGTGTGCAATGACTGACCCCCGTCCCCGCCCTCGGGCCTCGCCCCCTCTCGACGTCGAGGCCCCTGCGCACCCTCCGGGGCTGCGCCCCCCCCCACCCCCCCGTGCTCACCCCCCAAAAACCGGGTTTCCCCACCGCCGGGGGACACCTTCTTTAGACCATTGCCTCCCCAACACCCGAGCGAGTGCGCGCCCCCGGAAGTGCAAACCCGGCGCCCTCATGGGCCCTTTGTGGGAGGGCGAAACAAGGGTTGCGCGCGGGGCAGGGGGGGGGGGGTCATTCGAGCCCCCGGAAGGGGGGAGGGTTGTTTGGGGGGGGGTCTGGGAGGGGCTGTCGTGACAGGCCAGTCCAAAGAGGGTCGTCTTAGAAGTCTACTGATGAGCTGCCTGCGCCACAAAGCGGCTCAGAGGAGTTTTTTTTTCAAAAACAATTCCCCCCACGATACATCCCTCAAAATGGTCAGCGCATCACGGGGGATCCTTCTGAGTCACATATGTTGGGGTGCCGCAGCCCCCCCCCCCCCCGGGAATGCATTGGAAGGGGGGGAGCCCCCACGCCCCCCCCCAGGGCACCCACCCCATACCCTATGCCCAGCCACTGTGCCCCTGACGCCAAATGCCAGCCTCAATGGCATTTGTAACCGACAGTAACCGCCCCCAACCGCTTTGGCAACCTCCTCCAACCACTTGTCCAACCGCCTCTGGACCCGCCTCTGAGGTCCCTTCCCCTTTAATGCATCCCTGCCCCCCCCCCCTCTCCCAACGGAGAGGCCATTCGGGTGTGGTGCCCTCTGGGCCCCCTCGTCTACGCGGGCTGTAGCACCGCAGCCTGTGCAGCTAGCACCGGTGGCACCCAGGGCAGAAGCACTCTCTGCGCCCTGGGGCCCCTCCACCTGCCCGGGGTACGCCCTCGGCTGTGGGGAGCCAGACCCAGCCCACATGGCAGCACCACCTGTGCCAAAGGCAGTCAAGGAGTGCGGGTCTGACCCCAGTCGTGCCACGTACCACCGCCTTCCCGTGCCAGCAGGCAGTCGTGGAGCGGTTGGGTAGCCTGTCCTTGTGATGTGGAGGTTGCGAGCCCAGGCCCACATCTCCAGGGAGGCTGGAGAGCCTGACGCTGAGCCTGCCGTGGCCTGGAGCACCAGGCACACACTTCCCTGCGCCATGTGCGCCAATGCCGAACAACAACAGAGCAAGCAGGTGTGCCACAGCCCCTCAGACACACAAGGGCACATACACACAGGCACGGCAGCATCTCCCACCCGCGAGTGCCACCGCGGGGTCTGGGGGTGGTCAACAGTCCGGTAGGCCTTGTGACTGGACACCCAGGTACGGCCGCCCAATCGGGTCCCGCAGGGAACGCGGCGCGGACCGTGGGTTGGCGACCAGGTGAGGCCTTGACCCAACCCAACCCAACCCAACCCAACCCCCCCCTCCTCCCCCATCGGGGGTCCCCATCACATGAGCCCTGAAGGGCGAGGGGGTCAGGAAACGGGGCTCCAACGACCCCCCCACCCCTGCACGCAAACCTTTTCTCTGACGCCGTATGGCAGGTCCCCCGTCACAAAAGGGGAGGTATTGGTCGAGGCAAGGCTGTGCACGTGCTGCCTGGGCACACAGGTCAGGGGAGCCGGCTGCATGGCGCATGCCACACGTACAACCGCAGTGCAAAGGGCGTGGCACAAGCATGTGCACGTGAACATGGTCTGCCATGAAGGCCCGGCATCAGTGCAGAGGTGCGGGGAAAGGGTGGAGCAGAGGCGGGCCGCGCAGTGCCCCGCACCCACACCCCATGTCCCATGTCCCGTGTCCTGCAGATGTGATTCAGGCCGTTGAGATGGGGCAGCAGCTGCTGCTGCGCATTGAAGACATGGAAAGTGAATGGGCCGCAGTGCGCGAGAACAACGGTTTGCAGCGCCTCAACCCACCGACCGACCCCCTCAACTCGGTCACCTGCCACCCAGCCCCCGTTTCATTCCCTCCCCCCCCACGGATGTCTGCCCGCATCATTGGTTTCTCACCTACGGTGAGCGGTTCACCCCCACACCCCCGCAATGCGGGGTTGCAATGCTCAGGGTGTGTTCAGGAATGAAGGGAAGACGTATGTTCAATCGCTGGGGGAGTGAAAGTGTGTGGGGGGGGGGGGGGTTGTAGGTAGCAGGGGGGATTCTGAGGATGGTGTATGGGTCGGAATGCCGTTGTCAGCCCTGTGTGGGCGAAGTCCCTGCCCCCCCCCCCCCCCCCACCTTTCCACCAGACTTGCCACTAGCATCTGCCAACTCAGGCATGATCAGATTGAGCAGGGTCCTACTGAGCCACATGCTGGACGCAGCACGTTCCTACTGAGTTCTGGTGGTTCAGGGGGCGAGTATTACTGAGTGGCCTGTGATGCGGGGCCGATTCCTACTGAGAACCAGTTTCCCTGGCAGACTGGTGGCATGTCTGTTTTCCAGCCACAGCCTTCAGCACATGGTTGGATCCATCATGTACATTCCAGGGATCTCCCTGCCCCGGCGCTGTATTCGGTGTTGAAAACCGATATGTCTGCATCAGTCAGGCACAGGCTGACGTCTCTGCGATGCGTGCGCTGCCCGCCTCCGGTGGAGCTCGGTGCCGCTGCTGCCTACCCCTCAGACCCCGCGGTGTCTCGGAAGTCGATCGGGCCTGCGTTGGCTGTCCCAGGGACGGCACTCGAGTGGCACCAAGCCCCAGCCCCCTAATGCCCCTGTCTGTACTGCCGCAGCCTCCGGAGACTTGCAGTGCCCCACTGTCCAATGGGCCCCCCCGGACGCGATGCCCATGCGCCCGATAGCCCCCCCTGTGCGACACTCGACCTGAGGTAGTGGGTGGCAGAGTCCCGTGGGTGGCCCGTCTCTGAGCCCCTGCTGCAGAGGCCTCCGAGAACCCCCGGATTTGCAGGGCTGCTGTCGTTATCTCTGTCGGTGTCATGCGAGCGACGCTTTGAGCGTTTGTTGCACGGAGACGGAGGGGCGGAGGGGGCGTTGGGGTCTGGGGGTTGTTGGGGGTCGGGGGCTGAGGAGGGACCTGTGCGATCACCGCCCGGCGCAAACGCATTGTCAGCGCATGCATGCGGAGGATGTGGGGGCCACAATGCGGCACAGGTCTACCGGCACTCTCCATTGTCCTCAGTCACTGCCGGCATGTCGTTCGGCGCCCCCTCCCCCCGCCTCCAAGACCTGTCATGGCCCCCCAAGCCTAGCCCTCAGGTGTGTGGCCCGCCTCCCGGCCCGGGTCCAGTGGTGCACCCGGTGGTTGTGGCCCGCCCGGTGACGGCGCCCATGCCAACCAGCGGTCCCGCACCCAGCGCCACCACAACCCCCCTCCCCCCCCGGTTGGCCTGCAGTGGACAGTTGAGCTTGGGCCGGTAGTGTGGGGGATGGTCCCTAAAGATGGACCGGGCACTGCCGTGCACTCTTGTGGGGCGTGTTGGTGGGTGGGGCTGCTCACTACCGCCAGCAAGGAAGATACTCCGCCGTGGACAGAGTGCGAATACTCTGAGCGAAGATATTTCTGCAACGCGCTCGCCATGAATGGCGCAGAGCGCAGAAGATATTACTGCAACGCACTACCAGCAAGTCACACATTGGTGAGCTAGCACCCATGGCCTTGTGTGACATTCGCGTTGCTGGTTGTGGTGAGCACCTCCCAGCCTGGGTCTTCCTGATGACCGCATACCGGGCACTGATCAGGCCATCAGGCGAGGACGCCATGGGCTGAAGTTGCATTCTGGATTCCCATGCAGCAAGGTGGATGCCTGCGGCAGTGCGGATGCCTGCTTGTCATAGCAGAAGGTTCACAGGCGAGAGGCCAATAGGCGCCGCCACAGGCTATCAGAGCCAACCACCAAGGCCTTGTGCCGACCCCCCCCCCCCCCCGGGCCAGCGCAGCAGCAAGGCACTTCCGCGACAATCCCCCCCCCCCTGTGGCAGTGCCAGGCCCGGCCCCTGCGCACCGGCGGTCCATCCCCCCGGTGCTCCTCATCACAGGGACCATCGGTCATCTGCATTGTCCTGAAGCAATTGCCCTCGTCATCATCGAGCAACACGATCAGTGGCGGTAGATCACAATCCCCCTCGATATTGCCCCCCGTCTGGTCAGCCAGCCCCCGTCGATTTGATTATTTCCGTGGGGGAACTATTTGTGTGGGGGGGGGGGGGGGAGGCTCGTGTTTGGATCGGACAAAGCCCCGGAGGAGGGTCACCCCCCTCCTCACCACCCCCCCCCCCCCGCGCGCGCGGGTCCGTCAACAAAAACCTCGGGGGCAAAATTGAATTTGGGACAGGGCAAAGATTTTAGGGCCTTTTCGGTGCACAAACCGTTGGGTCTCAGACCCCCCCCCGGCCTCCGCCCCCCTTTCTAAAACAACCCCCGGTGTGCCAACCACTGGGCTCCGCAAATGCGGAAACGACACTCGCAGGAGCACCAGCCGCAGCGGCCGACAGAACGCAGCGACCCGACGCAACATGCGAAGGGAAGAACGGGTGACTGTCCAGGGCCCCGTAAAGAAACAACAACCCGATGGAATGTCACACAGGGGGTTGACAATGTGGGACGAATGGCTGGCCGCCATCGCACGGCAGAGCAAGTAAGGGAGGCCGAGGCAATCGGACGTGAACGCGCACCCCATGGGACTTGGAAGGTGCGCGGTCCTCCCCCCTCCCCCTCCCCGCCGTTCTGGCCCTCGCACAGGCCCCAACCCCCTTTATACCCCAACCGCCCGCCCACACCTCCGCCCGCTCACTCTCGACAGCGGCCTGCCTGCGAGACCTGCACGAGGAACTGGAGCAGAAACAGGCCGAGGGGGCGCAGATGTCGCGGTGCATCAAAAACCTGCAACACGAGAGGGCGGAGCTGAAGAGCAGGAACGCGCAGCTCCTGGAGACCATCGAGGGCATGCAGTCCAAGGGCTTTCATTTGGAAGGTACCGCGGCGCCCTTTGATGCCCTCTGCCCTGACGCCTCGTTGGACATCGCGCGGTTCAGCCGTCATGCACCCAATGCCTGAATGAGAGGGGCCCGGATTCGCATCCCGAAGGCAGGAACGTTCGGGCGTCCTCGGCGCCAGGGGGGGGGGGGGGGCGCATGCCGCGGTGCGGGGGCGGTGCGCGCGCGTTGGGGATATCTGGGGCCCCTCCCGGTGATAATTGCACCCATCGAGAGGCCTCCAGGGAGGAACAAGGACTACCCGCAAGCCTCTGGGGTTTATTGGGAACTATAAAAAGAAAATCCTCGGAAGACTGGTGGTGTGCTTGCAACTACGGTTTTCTGGGGTTGTATGGTCTGTTTGGGTGGGTGCGTCTTGGGATGGTGCACCGGCGTTTGGCCACTGATGATTGCTGCGGTGCGGCGCCCTCAGGATGTCAGTGACCCCGCGGGGCGGAAGGGACGCTGCGAGGGGCAGAGGGTGACGCTGGCGTGCGGAGATCGCCCGGGCGATCTCGCATCGCCTCTGCTCGGACCCCTCGACTGGCCCTCGCCTGCCCCATCCGACCGGGTCTGCGGCCCCCTGACCAGCCCCCCGCTTTGCCGTCGTTGTGACAGGGGCCGGGGCCGAGGGCGACGGGATGCACATGATGCGCATGCGGCGGAAGATCCAGCAGCTGGAGCGTGAGCTCACGGAGGTCACCGAGGACGCCATGCGGGACCACGAGAAGGCCCAACGCTGTGAGCGCATCATTTCCGATTACCCTCAAGTGTGGTCTTGCGGTGCAGCAGCAGCAGCAGCAGCAGGGGGTGGCGGGTTTTCAAGTGAAGGGGGGGGGGGGTTGGGAAAAGGGCTCAATTGACAGGCACCATTAATCAGCCAAAGGCGCCGAAAATGTTTTTGAGCATTGAAAATATTCAATTTTTTTCACCAAATATCTGGCAAATGATGACTTTTCTGGACCCCCTCGACGCGCTGATTCCAAAAAAATCCCATTTTCATTTTTTGCCGATTTTTGGGGTTTGGGTCACCTCCGAGGCCCGGGGGTCAGTCTCGGTTCGATTTTGGGGGTCCCGTCAATTGAGCCCCTTTTGGGGGGGGGGTCTAGCCAAGGGGCTGTATCGACCCCCCCCCCTTCAATTCAAAGCCCGTCCACCCCAGCAGCAGCATGTAGCCTGTTTGATCTGCATGGGTCTCCGGTCTGGTTCGGGATGGCCGGGCAGCGGCAGCAGCAACAGCAGCAGCAGTAGCGATGCCGGGCGGCAGTACCCACAGCAGTCGTAGCAGCCCCGTGCCACGGTGTGGTGCTGCCCTGTCCTCCATTGTGCTGCTGCCGCCACCGCTGCTGCGTGTTTTGGACTGCTGCTGCTGCCCGTGTTTTGGGTGTGTATGACTGAGTGCGTGCGTGTGTGTGTGTGTGTGCGCGCGTGTGTGTGTCGGGTGCAGTGCCGGTTCTGCCAAGGTGCAGAGCCTGGCCTTTCCTCCTTTGTAGGTCACGTGGACCCCTCTGTGCGCCTGCTCCCGCTGAAAGGCGCCTATTGGCCTTGAACATGCTTTGTCTTGTTTCATGACCAACCGAGGAGATGCACACTCGGATTTTGCTATTGCTCGTCTGTTTGTTGACAACCGTGTGTGTGTGTGTGTGTGTGTGTGTGTGTGTGTGTGTGTGTGTGTGTGTGTGTGTGTGTGTGTGTGTGTGTGTGTGCGTGCGTGCGTGCGTGCGTGCGTGCGTGCGTGCGTGCGCACGTGCGCGTGCGTGTGCGTGTGCGCGTGCGCATGCGCGTGCGTGCGTGCGTGCGTGCGTGCGTGCGTTTGTGACTGCCTACATTTTGCGACCTACGCCACGGCTCCTGATCCCCCGACCCGGACCAAATGGACGTGTTGTGTGTGGGGCCGTTTGGTCTGGGACAGTGCACGTGCCAAACGGAAACGGATCACCACGCGGCATGAGCGTTGCCGCCCTTGCCCGGCGCTGGTGCTGCTGCGGAGTGCTGCTGCTGATGCGATACGCCTGCGCTGCGCCAATCGCATGACATGACATGACCTGACATGACATCGCATTACATCACATCACATCACGTCACATCACATCGCAGCGCATCGCATGACATGACATGACATGACATGACATCAAATCATAGTCACGTCACGTCACATCACGTCACAGACACACACACAACACACACGCGCGCGCGCGCAACACGCACACACGCGCGCGCACGCACACACACACACACACGCACGCACGCACACACACGCCCACACACACGCACAGACCCACACATGGTCTCCATGAAAACGAGTGCACTCACAAGCGAACAATCCTCTTTTACCGCAGCTGATCAAAGAGCTCAAAGGACTGCGAACACAAGTTCGAGAGCAACAGAACGAGCTCCATGAGCGAATCAGTAAAGAGGACGAGCTGCTCGAGGCCCTCGCTGCCCGCGATCAGAAGCTGCGGAAGGCGGAGGTATGCGCCTCTCGACATGAGGCATTCGGATGTGGAGAGGGGGGGGGGGGGGGGACAAGGTCTGGGGGGTGCTGCCCCCCCCCCCCCCCCCCACCGCCGCCGCCGTCTCAGTGCTACGCTCCAGCGTGCGAGTTCCCCGGTGGCATGAGGAGGTCTGTGAGGGCGGAGGGTGTAGCGGTGCGGGTGGCGACGTTGATGATGGTGCTGCGGCGCAGGGCGTGTGGGGCAGAGGTCGAAGGGTGAGACCGCGGACCGGTGGGTCGCCGTCTGGAGGGAGCGCGTGCGGCTGCGAGCGCCAGTGAGAGGCGGGGCGCTGCCTTGCGGCGGTGCAGGGTAAGCGCCCGGCGAGGGCTGCTGTCGGACGGACACCAATGGCACGCCTGTCCACTGCACAGAAACTGTGAAGTGTACGATCTTTAGTCTGCCCCCCTCCTCCCCCAGTCTCCGGGACGGCCGACCCCCGGAGTAGTCCAACAGGACAAGTCATCCGGGGGCTCCGTTGACACAACCAAAACACGTTCAGACCCACAGAGGGTCGGGATGAGCAGTGGCGAGAGCCCAATGGGCGCCGCCAAAGGCAAACAAACCAACACCAGGGCCTCGTGCCACCCCCCCCCCCCCCTCCCCCCGGAGGATGGGCTCGGCGACCCTCCCCCGTAACCATCGCACAGTCGCACAACAAAAACGAAGCAACGAAAAGAAACCCCTCCGATGAACACACCCCCACCCCCTCTCCCTCCCCCGAACTCGAACTCCGAGGTATGGGCCTGCGGGGAGACAAAATGCCAGGCGCCAGCCCCCCAAGTCATGCTGCCAGCGGGTGGGGGCAGTCCCAAAACGGGGACATCGTCACAGTCGCGTCGTGAGCGCCCCCCCCCCCCACCTCTCGCCATTGTTGGACCCCCCCCCCCCCCCAGCCCCAGCAGGTAGACACCCCCCCCCCCCATCCGCGAGTTGCGGATTCCCTCCCCAAAAAAGGTGAACAAGTACGTACCCCCGCGAAGTACCAACCGGCGTTACTCACTCAGCCTCGATGGCACGCCACGATCGAACTGGGCCAGCGTCAGCGCACGTGGAACAGGGGTGACCCGAGTGGTATGTACGCCTGTAGCCCGGTAGAGCCCGGCGCAGCCCGAGCACGCACTGCAGCCAGGGGAACGGTCAGGGGACGGAACGGGTGGTGGATCGCCCTCGCAATGGCATGGCATGGCATGGCATGGCATGGCATGGCGTGGCCGTGGCCGTGGCGTTGCGTGGCGTGGGCATGGCATGGTATGCAACAACGCTGTTGCAGTTCAATATGATTTGCAACCCCCTGCCCCCCCCCCCCCCCCCACCCGATCCCCCATCCCGCCCGGCCAACGGCGAGGACATTTGCCCTCCTCCATGTGGACCGGGCACAGAGCAGAGAAACAGGGGCTGCGTTGGCGCCCCCCCCCCCCCAAAGGGAAAGGAAAGGGAAGTAGAGAAGGAAAGATAAGGCCAAGGAGGGAGAGGGAGGACACAGGGCAGTGAGGGGCCGATGGGCACCACCGCCGATGGAGGGAGAGGGTCCGATCCGGGGGAAGGGCAGCGAATGGCGATCGGCCAATAGGCGCCGCCGGCCGCAGACGAGAGCAGTACATACCCCACGGCGACATGCCAAAACCCCCCCCCCCTCCCACTGGCACTCTCCGGTTTCGGTGCCCATCCTCTTATCTCTTTTCAGGAGGAGTACGCCGCGGCCCTGAAAGCCGTCGAAGCCGGGCATTTACGCAAACAGGTCTGGGCCTGTGGTCACGTGTTTGGGGCTCGGGGCGGTCCCCCTGCAACGCAATGCCACACTTCGTCGCTTCCTCTTTGCAGTCCGCCAGCCCCACCGCGGACAGTCCACCGCTGACACGGCGCAAGAGTGTGAAGCTGCACCCGGCGTACCGTCTGTTGCGAGAGGTCAAGGAAAGGTACACCGCGTGCGCCGTCTGTCGCGAGTGCGCGCGCGCGCGCGCGAGAGAGAGAGAGAGAGAGAGAGTGTGTGTGTGTTTTGGGTCTGGGGCGGGCAGGGGGGAGTTGCACTGCGTTTGGCACGCCAGCACCCGTTTTGCGCTCCGTCCATCTTCATCAGACCGAACGACCCCTGGGGCTGCCCTGCAGCTCCTGCAGCTCCGGAGGGGGTTTCTCCAACCGCTTTTCTTGTGCTTTCGCTCTTGTTTTTGCTGTTCCCAACGTGTGCGTGCGTGCGTGCGTGCGTGCGTGCGTGCGTGCGTGCGTCTGTGTGTGTGTGTTTCTTGCTCTGTTCTTGCTTTCGCGGTTCTCATTTGTGTGTGTGTGTGTGTGTGTGTGTGACCCTCATCTCCGTACGTCTTGTACTACAGAAAGGCCCCTAGCGCAGCCAGACAGACGAGAATCTGTGCAAACGGGCCTTCTTGACTGCTGCCCGCGTCTTGGCTGGTGCCCGTTTGTTGCGTATATCGCGTGCGTGCGTGCGTGCGTGCGTGCGTGCGTGCGTGCGTGCGGTGTGTGTGTTTGTGTGCTTGCAGGCCTCTGGTTCAGCAGCGCTGCCAGAGGCTGTACCGGAAAGCGGCTGAGATTGGGAATTGTGACCTGTCTGTCTGTCCTTTGCACTGCAGAAAGGCGCCCAGTGCCGTGTTTGAGCATGCCTTTGTTTTGACACTGCACCTGACGAGATCTGGTACATTCAGGCCGCCTTGACCAGTGCCCTGTTTGTCGCGTCGACCGTGTGTTTGTGAGTGAGTGAGAGTAGTCGCGGAAGGAGAAGCCTGATTCCTTCCGTTTTTTTGGGACAGATGCTTGACTCTGATCGGTTGTGCATCAACTTGCTTCAGTGTACATGGGTTTGTGTTGCCGCATTGACGAGGTATTGCACGTCGTTCTGCTTCCCCTTGATTTGTTGCGCTTTTGTGAGTGAGTGAGAGTGTGGGGGAGAGAATGTGTGAGTGAGTGAGTCAGTGAGTGAGTGAGAGAGAGAGAGTGTGTGTGTGTGTGTTTGTGTGTACGAGACAGTAAGAGAGAGAGGGGGGGGGGTGCCCCTAATATGGCGACCCCTGTGGAATTGGTGAATTCCAGCTCACTATTATAGTCAATGAGTACTGGCAGCTGCCTACCCACCCCTAGTTGACATTGTGGGTGGGTGCGTATGGGGGAAGGGGGGCCGCTAGCCTGCGGACTTGCGGTTGCGTACACCGATGCTGGGCCAGCCGTGGCAGTAGGTGTGTGTAGCACCGAGGCAACAAGAGAAGGCGAAAGACCAGGGGCTGTTCGGCCGTCATTCTCGTCTCAGGCGCGACTCGGAATTTTCATGCATCGGCACGGAACTCTCAGACGCAGGCCTCGGGATCGATGCCGGCTCGGGATCGCGGCAGGGCTCCTTCATGTCCAGTGAACCAGCCAACCGCTCGGTATCGGACGTGGAGTGCGTGCGGAGGGCCCGTGTGCGGCACCTGCGGGGGGTTGTGGGGCGTGGGGGGCAGGGAGAGGCAGAAGGACGGGTCGAAACTTTTGGTGGGGGAGGGGGTGGGGGGCCAGGGGGGTCCTGGGAACTAGATTTTGTTTTTGCGAAGGACCGCCCATAGGGACCGCCCCGAGGGACCACCAACCGCCAACCACCAACCGCCCCCAACCGCCAGCGGCGAACAACCGCCAACCGCCAACCACTGCCAACCGCCACCAACCACCACCAACCGCCACCAACCGCCAGTCGCCACCCACCACCAACCATGGTTGAACATATGAGCTACACGCGGTCTTTTTGCAAAACTGCCGTTCAGGAACACCTTTTTTTTTCCTCTTAAGGACCGCCCTGTGGGGGACTGGGTCTGGCTGCCTGTCACTCAGTGACAGATGCAGAGTGACTGATGGAGATGATGGCCAAGCATGTGCAGCCGCACCATGCCCCCAAATCGCCCCTCCTGGACCCCCCCCCCAAAATCGCCCCTATGGGAACCCCCCCCCCCTCCCGACCCCCCCCCCCCCAATTGCCCCTCCTGGACCCCCTCCCCACAATCGCCCCTCCCGGACCCGCAGTGCAGAGCATGTTGGTAGTGGACGGTGACAGATGGAGATGGCACTGACGGTGACGGTGACAGTTCCAGGTACAATGACAGTGGCAATTTGTTGCAAAGAGGCCGTGGGCCACCTCGTACAGGGTGGTGCTGCCTGGGTATTGAACCTGGACAGCCCCTGCCTTGCTGCCGTGGACACCGCGAACGGGGCCCATTGCCACACACCCCTTTGTTGTGGACTCGGGCCACTGTCCCAGCGTTGCAGTCGTCGGGTTTGCCCCCCCAATTCTCCTTGGGGGCGGACAGGGCTTTGCTTGAAGGGGAAGGGAGGGGGGCCATTGGGGCCGTCCCAGAGCAGCTGCAGAGCGGTCACAGGGGATGTGAAAGCGGTTGGGGGAGGCGGTTTCTGGCGGTTGGAAATGCGGTTGGGGCTGGTGTTGGGTAATGGAAATGCCTTTGGGGTAGAGTCAGTGCAGTGGGGAGGGGGAAGGAAGGCCCCCCCCTCCCCACCCCTTCAAGCGATTCCCTGGGGCTGGGGCGGGGGTGGCCTTCAAGGCCGGGGTGGCCTTGGTGTCCCTCACGGGTGTTGCAATGCCATGTCTGCTGCCTTCCTGCTGCAGACCTCCCTTTCTGTCTTGCGTGTACACAATGCCTGTCAAGGGGGGTTGGCAACTGCGTCACACAACTGGCATTTTTGGCATCGGCCACTCGTCACTCGGGGGGGGGGGGGGTTGTGGGGCGTGCGGAGGGACTGCAGGGCGAACGGAGGGATTGTGGGGCATGTGCAGGGACTGGGAGGGTGGTGGGTGTGTCCCAAGATCTTTGGAAGTTTCCGAAACCCTTCGGAAGTTTTCGAAGACCTTCATACAATTCCGAAGACCTTTGGAAAACTCCGAATGCCTTCAAAATTCCGAAGGGCCCCAGACAATTCCAAGGAAGTTCGGAATTTTCCAGAAAATTCTGCAGGAGAAGAAAATTCCGAAGATCTTCGAAGATTTAGATGTGCGGAATTGTCAGAAGACCCTCAATGGCCGAACGATCTTCCCCCGGCCATTGAGGAACGTTTCCTCGACTGCCGGGGGAAGGGCGCCCCAAAGATGAGGAGAATTTTCTCAACCGCCGGGGGATTCGGAACTGTCATCAACTCCCGCCGCATGACCGACGTGTAACACTTGGGGATCGGGAACCCGGGGCCCTATGGTACGTTCTCCGCGTCATTTGTAGTGCTGAGCACCTTCCAAACTTCACTGTCTTGGGAAAGACTTCGTGTGAACACCGAGGGGGGGGGGGGGGGTTGCAAACTTGTATGTCAGACACAGTCACAGCAATGGGTTTCACAATTCACGTGCGTGAACAACATCCAGCACTAGTCTACGCACAGCCCTCCGGCCTGACCACACGGTGGGGACTCAAATACGCAGTTACACTGCGTTCACCCATAGCACAAGCACATAAACACGTCTCAAGCATGATTGTGGGGGCACTGTTAAATGTACAACCCTTCCTCCAGTCCTGGGTGTCACGTTTGCCGAGCATCACGAGTTGGGCTCAGCTAGTCTGCTCACGACCTCACGATACTCACGACCTACAATGTTGCGCATGCTACACTCCGCTGTGCCCCGCATCATAAGTAGGACCCCCTGGGACGTCGATGGCACACTTGAATGGTGCAAACACATCAAATATGTTTTGCCATGCAGCCGCGACAGTCTTTTTCAGGCTACGCCGCTGGATTGTGACACACGTTGTGTGGACACCAAAAGTGTATGCCTCTTGGCACCTACCACACCTAGGAGCCTGTGATAACTTATGCGCTGATTGGTGCTATGATTTTCCCACTTTAAGCCATTTTTCTCCCTCCCGTGACACCAGTGAACCAGCCCACTTGGGGCTTTGTCCCCGGGGGGGAGGGGGGATCACGGTTTCCTATAGTATGCGAACTAAGCAATTGTTGACAGGTAGGTCCAATAGCAGATGCATACCGACAGTCAGCGACGTATCGCTGCATCCTATTGCTTCTTGTGCCCAACAGTGGCCAGTCCACGGGCATCTATACGTCTCTCTTTTGACAAAAAGGTACCTATGGTCTTGTAGGCCACTAACGAGCCAATTTTCTTTCTGAGCTTTGTACTGCCTGCCTGCCGCTTGTGCACACGTGCAATAACTCAGCATTCCTCCGGGGGGGGCAAAGAGGCAGAAGCAGCATTTGTGAGCAGAGGGGCTACCGCCCCCCTCGGCCCCGCACCTTTTGCTGTCCTCAAACGCTGCAGAGATCGAGGGCTTGAGCAACATCTCTCGGCCCCGCCGGCCAGAGGGGTCTACCACAGCACCCCCCCCCCCCAAATCGCCCCTCCCGGACCCCCCCTCCCAGCCCCCCTCCCCCAGGGGACCTCTGGCCAACAGTTAGTGTGTGGGGGGGGGGGGGGTCCGCGCAGAAACCCGATGGGTCGCCCCCCCCCCCCTCCTCCGGTGGATCTACCGCCCTCTCCTCATCACAGCGGAGGCAGGCCACACCGCACACCCCCACGGCCTTTCCCGCCCACTGCCCCGCACCCCCGCCTGACCCCCCCCTTTGGTGCGTGCCGTGAGGCCCTGTGCCAAAACCCTTTGTGCAGTTTGGCGACCGGTCACGCACCTCCTTCTACTGGGCATTCCCCTACAACGAGTCCGAGGGGCCGTCCCTGGACCCGTCGCCCGGGGGGTCGCCACTGCACGGCTACGACACCATCCCCGAGTCCGCGATGCAGCGCCCGCAGATAACCTTCCCAGCCGTCGAGGTCACCCCGAGCACCCCCGCCTCCACCGCCACCGCCACCGCCGCCTCGCCCCCGAAGGTGGTGGTCCCCAGCCTCGCGCTGGGCACCCTGGCCAAGCCCGCGCCGCCCAAGTGCCGTCCGCTGCCGCAGGACGTTCAGGTGCGAGACGTGCGTGGGATTTCCGAGGGGCAGGGGGTCTTCAGCGCTTCAACCGCCGGGCGTTAGGCGTAGCGGACCGTCCGACTGCGCCGATGCCCACCCGATCACTTGGGTTGGGGCACTTGGGGCACTTGGGGCACTTGGGGCACTTGGGGCACTTGGGGCACTTGGGCTCGCTCAGGCTGTGCCCCTTTCAGTGCCAATCCTGCGAGGCGTTCGTAGGGCACTCGGGTCAGACGGGAGGTGCTTCGCGACCAGGGCGCAGCCTGTGCGGTCCAGAACATAATACCAAGCGGCCCCCCGAAGGAGGCTTGCAGCGAGGCACCGTCCCAAGGCTCCGGCCCGGACTCCACCCCAAAAGGCATTCGCATGCCCCAAAACCAGCCCCCAACCGCATTTCCAACCGCCAGTAACCGCCCCCCCAACCGCTTTCGGGGGCGTGGCGGTCAGTGATACGCCTGCGACCCAAACAACGACTGCCGTTGCAATGCTCTGCTCTGTCTCAGGACCAGATCCAAAGTCTTGTCGACGGCACTCAGTCTCGCATGGACGCCTTGTCGGCCCCCTGCAAACCGCGCGACGCCGCAGGTCTGGCTCTGCAATCCCCACACCCGCCCTGACCCCGATCGGCGCCCCGGACGCAACGTGTTTCACATGGGGTGCCCAAGACCGTGTGCACGAGGGCGTGTAACAGCGTGTGCAAGGGATGTGGCCGTGTGGCAGACGAGTGGTGGGGCCACGAGCCGTGGGCAGTATTCCAAGTCAAGGACTCTAAACAGTGCTCTCCGCATGTCCGAGAACACGGCAAGCCCCCCCCCCCCCCCGAGTTCGGGGGCTCCGTTGGCACAACCGACCAAGGGAAAGGGAAGGGAAGGAGTGTGGTGAGGCCGATGGGCACTGCGGCCTACAGAGGGAAAGGCCAAGGGAAGGGAAAGGGGAGGGGAGAGGGAAGGTTAGGGCAAGGAGGAAGAGGAAGGTCAAAGGGTGGTGAGAAGCCGATGGGCACCACCGCCTATGGAGGGAAAGGGTCCAAGGGAAGGGCAGCGAATGGCGATCGGCCAGTAGGCGCCGCCAGCTGCAGACGAGATCATCACACCCTGGCGTCATGCCAAACCCCCCCCGAGTTTTGCTTAACAACTCAGCATCTCCGGGGGGGGGGGGGGTAAAGGAGCAACAACCAGACGGAATGTCACACAGGGGGTCTGACCCCCCCCCCGGACCCCCCCCCCCCTTTTTAAGTGATTGGGCAAATTTTTCTCCGGGCCTTCGGCCAATCAAAATTTTTTTCTGGCGCCTTCAGCGCAAGTCAGTCCCCCCCCCTTTAAGGAAAACTCTGCCCCCCGCCCGCCCCCTGGCCCCCTGCCTTCGTGTAAGCAGCCGCTTGTCCAAGGCCCCCTCCCCCGCTTTTCGGGGACACGGACTCTGGAGATCCGCCTCCATCGGTGGCCTGCATCGGGGGGCCTCTGGCCGCAGCGATCATCACCGCCCCTGCCCCGGTCCTGCCCTGTGTTCGGACCCCCTCGGGCGGGCCGGCGTTCCACTGGCGCAACGCAAGAGTCCCATTCGTCGCGTCACGAATGATGTGCCCAGCGACAGGGACCAGCACGCGTTGTGGCGGGGGGCTGCCTGCGTGCGTTTCACGGTTGGTTTCCTTTGACGGGGGGGGGGGGGGCTTCATGTCGTGTGCATTGATCATGTGTGCGGAGGGTGCAGCCCTGGGATGCACTGGAAGGGGGGGAGCCCCCATCCCCCCCCCCTAGGGCGCCCAGCCTATGCCCAGCCACTGTCCTGACGGCACGTGCCCGTTTCAACGGCATTGGTAACCGACAGTAACCGCTCCCCAACCGCTTTGGCAACCTCCTCCAACCGCCTGTCCAACCGCCTCTGGGGCCGCCTCTGAGGTCCCTCCCCTTCCAACGCATCGCTGGTGCAGCCTTCGTTACAACAAACCGGTGATGGCGGATGGCACTGCGCACACCGTGAGCACCCCAGCGCCTAGTGTCAGGGGGATGTTGCTCAAACAGGGCCCGGCCGAGTCGCACCGAAGGCCCACAGCCGAGGTTAATGCTTGGTCAGCAAGTGACACGCCGGCCCTGAGTGCGGCCTGTGATCCTGAAATGCACCCCAGCCCCAAGCGTGGGCCCGGGTCAGTGGGCGTTTTCCACCGAAACGGGGGCTGAGCGATGGTGCCCCGTCAAAGTTCGATTCGTGATGCCATGGGACTGTCTTAAGGCGCGCGCTTCGGTGGTAGGGACCGTGATCCATGGGCAGTTCAGTCGGCCGTCACAAAGAACGCGTGGGATTGATGCGGCCATCGGGATGAAGGCGTTGATCGAATTCAGAAGTAAATAATAAAATAAAATGAACTGAAATAAAATAAAATAAATCAATAAATAAAAGCGATAGAAACGGGTGGTCACTCGGAAGGTCCTCAAATTCAGAATGATGCCAGCAAACCGACAGGCCGCCTTCCAGAAGCGTATCATGGTCGCTCTCTGTCTGCTGCTTTTTTTTTTCCGCTACGGGCGGCCCGGGGTGAGCGGGGGCAGGACTCCTGGAACGGACCTCAACCGACGGCGGTTAGCGCGTAACCGACGGCGGTTGCGGGTTGGCCGATGTCCAACGGCAGTTTCTCACCGGCCGCCCCTCCACGACACGGAGGTCCGTAGACATGAAGGCCAGCCCCGCGTGCGTTGTGTCAGACGTGTACGCGCCCCCCCTCCGCGGCACGGGGGCACGAGCCATCGCCTTGTGCCCCCCCTCACACCCGCCCACCGCCCCGTCGCTCAGCCTTTGTCGTGGGCTCTGCAGATCTGGTGGAGGCGCGGAGCGCCTTCGACAGGGCCCTGTCGTTCGGGAACGCGAGCGTCGCCGGTTCCAGCCCCGCGAGGAGCCGCACCACCTCCGCCGCGGAGTTGAGGACCCGGGCGACCTCCGGCGCATCGTCCTCCACAAACGGCCTCCGGAGCCGCGCCGCGTCCGTCGCGTCGTCGTGTGCCACGGACTTCGACGGAGTCCTGGTGGCCTCCCCCGAATGGGTATGGCCCTCGGCCCGTGCCCCACCCTCCCCCGACGCAGCGCGTGCGCACCCGCGACATCCGTGGGGCCTGGCACACAGGCCCCGGGGCACAGGGGCCTGGGCAGGGGCCCGGGGGCGTTGGTGTTCCGCTCTCCTCCGGTGGTTTGCGGTGCTGACGGGCCATGTCTGTGTGTCGGCGTGCGCCGCGATGTCGCGGCCCCACAGTTCTCTCGGGGTCTTGTGGTGCGCACGGCCGCCCTCAAAGCGTGCGCAACGGCCGGGAAACGGGGGTGGACCAGCCCGTGGAGGGGCTCGTGGGGGTTGCCGAGCGTTATGGGGGGCCGCATAAGTCGGACGGTTGGAATGACGAACTGCGGATGCGGCGGTTTTACGGTTGGGTTCTGGTGTGGGCCAGCAGTGTCTCGTGCCGTTCTGCCGCGCGCTGTAATACGGGCATTACGTTCCCATGTGGAAGTGACCCGGTTCGCACGGCGGTGTGGAGGTACAACGCGCCCCTATCGCAGTGTTCGCCCGGGTTCGATTCCCGGCGGCAGGCACACGTACCGAACCGGCTCTACACAGCAGCAAAGCTCGGGCCACAGCGCACGGCGGAACGGCAACAGGCGCCGGCGCTGCAGAGGCCCCGTGCCGGAGGAGGTTACAGATCTTTGTACTGCAGCGCCCATGGCTGTCGGCACGCAACAGCGGTGGTGCAGTGGTAACATGCAGCCCTGCGGACAGTGCACCGTGGGTTCGATCCCCAGCCGGTTCTGCCTCTCAGTGCTGGCCCCACAGCCTCACGAGGGGTTCCCTGGAAGGCCCTGGAAACAGTGCACTCGTGGCTGAGTACAGGGCAGAGGGAAGTACCATCCCTCCTCCCACATGGAGGGATGGTGGCGTAGGGGACTCGAGTAATCGTGAGGTGGGACGGCGGTAGTCTGGGACAATCCAACCTTTTGACTTGGCCTCCTGTGCTGTTGCTGCCTGCCGTGGGCTTCCGGCAAACCGTATGCAGTGACAAGGGTCGATCCGATTACTGCCTCTTTGGTGGTCGTTGTCCTCACTGATCCACATTTCACAGGCCCCCACAGTGAGTGCGTAGCGACGGCACAAAAGGGCGGAGGGTGCACGCGTCAGAGGAGGAGGGGGGTCCCAGCCAAACCCCCCTTCCCCCTTCAGACCCCCCCTCCCCCCTTTCAAAGCAGGCAGCCCTCCCCTCTACCGTAAACGTAATGCCCGGATCAGCCAGTCGTTGGTCACCTGGAACCCCACATTCAACATGAGCCGTGACCCCCCCCCCCCCCCCCGATGGGGCCGCCATTACTGAGGGAGGACGGGGCAGGGGCAGGGGCAGTGAGTGCTTGTGCTCGGGGGGCCGTTTGACGCCTCCCCCGTTGTACCACACGTCAAGGGTAAAGATTTTAGGGGCATTTTTGATACACAGACCCTCAGATCTCAGGACCCCCCCCTCCCACTTCCCCCTCTTCTAAAAGCCTTGGTACCCCCGTCCAAGCCCCGCTTATGGCCCAGCCCCGTGTCCCTGCCACTGTCAAGACACAGCCCCTGCTCGCGCGGCAGCCCTGCGTTTGCCCAAGCTCCGCCCGTGCGCACGCGTCCCCCCTCGTCCCGGTCCCGTGCCGCCGCGCCACTCCGTCAGAACTGGGATTTGGACCAGAGCAGCGTGGCCTTCCAGAAGAACTGCATGAAGGAGGGGTGGCTGGAGGTCCACCGCCCGAGTCGCCTCTTCGGCAAGCCCTTCCGCCGGCAGTGGGTGGTGGCGGACTGGCACGGCATCTACTGCCACCCCACGCCGACCGCGGAGGTATGCCCCGTGACGCCTCGGGGCGAATGCAGCCCCACGGGCCGTGCGCGACGCGCGCGCACTGCAAAGGGGGGCCGGGGCCTGGGCCGGGGGGGGTGTCGCAGGTGGTCCATGGCTCTGGGAGGGAGGTACCCAAGGCCCTGGGCATTGGCAAAACGTGCGAGAACGTGCGGTAAACTAGGGCACCATTGGGGAGCACAAAGGCACGTCGGGCGCACCGCTGTGGAGGCCGCCATCGGGGGCGGTGCCATCATTGCGGGCTCTCCAAGTCGACGCAGGAGTTCTTTCCCGCACGCTGACGAAGCCGGGGTGTCTCCAACGCATTGCTGGTCGGTCGCCATGTCCCGCACCCCCTCCTCCCACTTCAAAGCCCCACAACCCTCCACCGATCCCCACAGCCCGTCACCACCTCTGTCCCAAAGCGCGTTGTCGCACCGCTGCACTCCGTCCGCCCTGGTCAAACCAGGGGTTCCTGTTTTGGATGCGGGCGGCTGGCAACCACTTCGTAACCGCTGTGTGAAGCACGTGGGCCTGGATGATGCCCCAAATGTGCGGGAGGATTGGAACATTTACACACTGAAAAGCGTGACACTTAGAGCCCATTGGGTCTGGCCGAATGGTGGGAGAGCCGCCGACCCCCCGCATCCTGCAAAGCAGGTTTGGTTCTGATTTTGCTTCCGAAGGTGCAGCAGAGCTGCAGAGCAATTTCTTTTTCAGTCGGGTGTGGTCACCGGTGGGCAACACGCCTTGAGTGGCAGTAGCGACGCGCGCGCTTCATGGCTCGGGTCAATGGTGACATTGAGGATCCCGATGTTGAAGGACCCCGCTCCTCCATGTGGCTGGCAGCGCCTGTTCCATGATTCCCCATGGGACCACTGCCACAATCCCTCGCCACGACGGCAAAGATAGGCATGCGGGCCATTCATGTTTGTTTGGGGAGCAGCCCTCGCATGCCACAATGGAGGCGCAGTCTGTTTGCCTTTGGGGGTTTTTGATGAAGGGTTGAAACATTTGTGTGGTGGTCTGCTTCGGTTGTTTGCAGCTCCGGTGAGGCAGACCTGTGTTGTGCCACTTGTACGTGAGGGGGAGAGGGTGGGGGGCCGAGGTGGACAGGCGCAAAACGTCCAAGTGGGACCCCTTGATTTAAGGGCTTCGTTGCCGCTTTCTTCGGGGGAAGAGGGTTGGCGAGGGCACTGGCAGGTCCTGTTTCACATGCCCTGCGGACCGGGCGACCACTACCCGCTTTCGTGGAGGGCCATGCGCGGCGGTGAAACAGGGGCACTGCAAGCGGCACGTTGGTGTCTGGTTTTGTGCCCGGCTGTTCCAGTGGCATGTGATGCCATGCGAAGATGGATGAAGAGGTGGGGGGAGGGGGAATGAAAGAAGGAAAGAATGAATGAATGAATGAAATTTGGGTCCAATAAAAGGCAAAACAAAAAGCCAAAAAAAAGGGAAAATATGATCCCCCCCCAAAGTGACCTGCACCAATTTGTCCATCGGCGGAGTTCCACTCGGAGTCCCCATTGTCCGTCTGCCAGCCAGATCTGTCTATCATCCTTCACACACACGAATTTGTTTGCTCTGTGCCGCATGTGCACGGCTTTTGGCTGCGACGTACGACAGCTTGCGGCTGTTGAGATACACAACATCGTTGACGAGGTCCCAAGAAATCTTATTGAAGTGGGGCGTCTTGAATTTTAACGGATCCCATTCGTGTGCTGGCAGATGGCCTCGAAGACGCCACTGCGACACTATATTGTTGGCGGGAGTGTACTGATACAACGTTTGGTGTATGCGGGCTTCTGCCTCATTTGGAACCTGAGGCACATGGGGCATTGGGCAGTGTCAGCGTTTTCTATTGTTACGTACAAAAGATGTGTCTGCTCCATGCCATGGGCATCTGGGCGTAGCTACTTCGCCTTTTGGGGGAATGAGTCATCTGCCACAGGCCCCCGGACAGTGACCAGCGGAAGGCGATGCCCCACCGCAGGTGCGGTACGGAGCTCAGTGGCACTCACAGACGATTGACACGAATGGATCACAAGGGGGGGGGGGTGCTGCGCTTGTGGCTCAGCAGTGGGACAAGCATTGCACTCACGCCCACTCAACAGCACTCGCCGCCCCCCGCCCCCCCCCCATCCCCTGCACTGCCGATCACGGATCACGCCAATGCCGCACACAAGACATGGCACTGGACACCGGTCCTGCCCAACGGGCCTCTGCCACCCCCACCCCCCCCCCCCCGCCGCGTTCCATGAGCCGTGTTGCGTGCCGCTTTCCGGAGTAGTGTATCGCTCTCTCCTGCAGAATCCCGTGGAGGTGAAGTTCTTCAGGCATTGCATTTCATTCCACCCCATCTTCAAGTCCGGTGATGACCAGGTCCCTTCTGCCCCTCTCCCTCCCCCTGCCCCTCCTGCCCGACACGGAGGCGGCCAGGATCATGGGAGATGCAGCGCAGTTCCCAAACCCTCGGAAGAGGCACTGAGGATGAGTGGTCTGGCAGTGGCACCGGGCATCCTGCTGCCCATGCATGGGCTTCCCCCACCAGTTTGGCGGACTCGGGGCCCGCCTCAGGGGGAACGTTAGCGCGCCGGGCGCGCGCCGGGCATCTTTTTTGACCCGTGCCCCGCCGGTGGCCTTTTAGGGGGTGCACTAAGGGGACGCACTTAGCGCAGTGCAGCTATTTGGGCGTCTGACTGTACTAGAGACCCATACTTTGAGATACTAGGGGCATCATTGTGACCCTAGCGTAGGTTTTGGCTTCTGATTTTGTCCCCTTTGTTGGGGACCCCTGAGAATGCAGGGGTGACGTAGCATTTCCGCCCTCTTTCGGGCCCCAACCTTCCGGTGCTATTGAGGAAACCGGGACAATCTTTGAATCCACGCTTTGTTGTGTGGCCCCTTGAGTTGGGGCTAGGGACTCTCAATTCACGCTTTGTTGCGTGGCCCCTTGAGTTGGGGTTAGGGACTCGCAATCCACGCTTTGTTGCGTGGCCCCTTGAGTTGGGGTTAGGGACTCTCAATCCACGCTTTGTTGCGTGGCCGCTTTACACAATTTTGCATCCGGAGGCAAGTCCGTCACCCCCCCTACAGACCATGGGAGCATGTCCCGCCTCATGTTTGGACTGACCAAAGCAACTCGGCCGCCACGCAAGATGAGGCAGAGGATGAGGCAGAAGTGTGTGTGTTGTGTTGCCAGAAGCGCTCCACCGTTGCGGTTTGTGATGAGTGTAAGGAGCACTATTGTACTGAATGTGTTGACACCCACACTTGTGGGACCAATGCTGTTTGTTAAGTACAATACAAATGACATTTGGAGTTGTTGAATTCACAGCTATTGCTTTATTATGCAACGTGCTTTGCAGGGAAGGTGTGCAGTGCAACGTGGTCTACTTGGGGGGCTTCTCCATGAGAGGGTAAATCTTAGGCTGAAGTCGAGATAGTTAATAGAAAAGTAGCGCGCCGGGCGCGCGCCGGGCGCGCGCCGGGCAAACATTCCTCCTCAGGGCCTGGCGCCAGTTATTCGGGGCCGCCGCTCGGCTCCTGCCCAGCGCCGAAGGAAGCCCGAGTCCTCGTGGAGGGGGATGGGGCCGGTCCACCTCAGCAGTGACGGCTGCAGAGGGCGTTACAATGGCAAAGGGCCCCGAGACTTGCAGCGGAAATGCGGAGAGGAGACGAAGTGGCGATGCGAAAGATGTTTGTGGGCACGGCACCGGAAGAGGGATGCCGCTGGGCTGTCCGGCGACAACACGTGGGAACATCATGAGGCATCTTGTGCAGCACCGGTGGTCGGAAATGCAGGACCTGCACGCACAAGCACAAGCAGAAGCTCAGGAAGCACAACCACAACCGCAACCAAACCACAACCATTGCCCCGAGTGCCCCAAGAGCCCCATTTGCCCCCGAGTGCCCCAATTGCCCCATTTGCCCCCGAGTGCCCCAAGTGCCCCATTTGCCCCCAAGTGCCCCGAGTGCCCCAAGAGCCCCATTTGCCCCCGAGTGTCCCAAGTGCCCCATTTGCCCCCGAGTGCCCCAAGTGCCCCATTTGCCCCCGAGTGCCCCAAGTGCCCCAAGTCCCCTACTATCCCTTCTGGCTTAGCACCATTAGTTTGCGACGGATCGCATACCTCATGCGACATGCCTCTGTACTGTGCGCAGGACATCGATAGTGGTTTCGTTTACAATCTGATGCTGCAGTACCAACGCCGTCCTGGAGCGGCAACAGAGCGTCTGATCCTCAGCACTCATGATCCAGACGAGCACCTCTCATGGGCCCAGTTTCTGTATTTTGTTTTGCACCGCGACCGGCAATGGGCCAGTGTCGTGACTTCACTGGTAACAGGTGTGGCTGGGCGGATGGGCGGGTGTGCGTGCTGCGTGTTGCCTGTGTTGTGTGTGTGCACGTGTGTGTGTGTGCGCGCGTGTGCGTGTGCGTGTGTGTGTGCGTGTGTGCGTGTGTGTGTGCGTGTGTGTGTGTATGTGTCTGTGTTTGTGTCTGTGTCTGTGTCTGTGTGTGTGTGTGTGTGGTGGGGGCGGGGTCGGCCGCGTGTTAGTGAAGGTTTGGGGGGTCGGGGGGGGGGCTTTTGTTGGTACGAAGTGTTGAGAAAACTGACAAACCAGAAGGCTACTGAGCCCGCCACTCCGCGTCGAAGGCCTCCCGGGTACAAATGGACCATGGAAACAGCCGTCCGGTCTTCAAGGAGTACTGTAGACCCTGCCGGGTGAAGAACTCCAACAGGGCACGGAAGCCGGACTTCGGGGTTTTCAAGGCCACAACAAGTTCTACGGCGCCAAGCGGAGTGATCAACGACTCTGCGTATTCCCGTATGGCGGCATCCTCCGCGGCACGGACCACTTTGTGGCCACCCTCCACGGTGGCTTGCTCCCACCGTGCCTTGCAATGCGGGGAGGACACCGACCATTGGGCCAATAGGTGGCCCACTCGCGCATCCCATAGGTTGGCCGCCCCGCACAAGCGAACCAATGTCGCCGAGAGCTCCGCAATCACATCCCGCCCATAGAGCGGTGCCCTGCGGGTGCTCATGTTGGCCCCAAAGAAGAAACAACAAAGTGAAGGGCTATACAAACACTGGTATGCACGGGGCACAAATACCAAAGGGTCATCAAACAAACCTCCCCCATAGCAAATGAAGGACACTAGGGTGTACCGTCGGGGGTGCACAACATGCCGTATGTTGTACCATTAGCTCAAAAAAAAAAAGTTCAAAAAAAAGAAATTTTTGTTCAAAAAACTGTTTGAAATTAAATGTTCAAAAATGAAAGTTTCAAAATGGAATCTTTCTTTTTTTGAACGTCATTATGGTTCAAACAGGTACCCTCAGTGTGCTCCTAACCCTACACCTAACCCTAATCAAGACTGAATAATGGGACCGAGCTCGTGGGGTACAGGCCCTTCAGTGCGCCCCCCCCCCCTCCTCCAGCTAGCTCCTCAAGGACACGCCAGCACTGTCCCTGGAAACACCAGCAGGCATTCTAGGCTGGTCAGTAGTCCATACAAACTGGACACTATGGTGCGCGAAAAAGCATTCAGATTTTTGTTTCGTCACTTGGGAATCCTTCTGCCGCAAATGGCGTTTCTCGCTGCTGCTATGGAAATCTTGCCCCCGCACAGTGGATTTACTTCACTCCTAAGGTCTCCTTGGCATAGTGGACCAACTGAGGCCGGTGTCCAAAAGGCATGTCATATCTTTGGAAATCTTCTGGCCGAAGCAAGGTGATGGCACGAACACTGTCAAAGCCATCCGACTCCAGCCTGTCACAGTATTTTTTGACTGAATTAGGAGCAGATGCCCAAAACCAATCCCACAGATGGTCCACTGGTGCCGAGGTTGCAACCGCAGGTCCTTCACGTGTGTCAGGAGGTGGCTGTGACACGGGCTGTTGTTTAGCTTGCGCCAATGGTGTTGCAACACTTGTGGCGCGTTCCGTGCAAAAAGTTATGGGCACAAGCTTCACACCATGCAAAAAAGGCAATAGTGCGGGGCAGGGGTATGTGTCCAACAGGCATATGCATCGCAAATCCACCGTCAACCCCCCAAATATCCACCGCAAGAGAGACCCCTGGTTGCCGCCATTGTTTCCTGCACAGCCAATCAGGCGCCTCCCGGAATGCCTTGGTGACATCATCAGGTCTCATGTTGTTGAATTGTGGCTTGCAATCTGCTCAGGTGGCCACAAAAATGAAACCCGAGGGCAACCGGTGCACTGGAAGTTATAGTGAGCTTCACCCTTTGTCACCACATCACACACACACACACACCACATCACACACACACACACACACACCACATCACACACACACACACACACACACACTTTGTTGGGTTGGGGTAGGGATCTGGTGGCATGTGGTATTCTGGATTGCTTACGGTGGATTTGCGATGGATTTGAAAATTTTGACGATGGATTTACGACGGATTATCCGTCGCTATAGAGACCCCTGGCGGCGACAGACTGCTGTTCAGTGGTCCATTGGCCAAGACAGCCCCATATTGGACCGGGCGGGCCAGGCGGTGTCAAACCGCTTCTGGCACAACCCTAAGCTAAGCTGTAAAGTTCTATTGGTAATGCAGGGCATGCCCAGGACAGACCTGACGCCTGCCACCAACGATCACTCAAGGGCAGCCTGGGGTGGCCCCTACCGGTGGAGCCTGAGCTCCTGCAGGGCCCATGCCATGGTGCCGTGTGTTCCTACATTCCTGGGTGCTTTGAGTAGCGTGGCCCGTGCCTTGGTGTGGGCAGCCACACCTGCGACTCAGCCAGGATTTGCCGGATGTATTCAGCCCCCATTGGATGGGGCCCCGTCACCATGTGCGCTTGGCGCATGGAGGGGGTATCTATGGCCGCAGCCCATTGTTCTAGCACCGCAGAGGTGCTACTGGACCCGGGCCAAACCCAGGCCTTTACGGGTGTCCAGCCAGTGTTGCAAGCGTTGGATGGCCGGCGCCATTTACAGGATTGAGCCCTGCATGCCAACATATGGGTCGCGGTCTCCAGCACATTGCCACACAAGAGAGACGTTGTGTGGAGGACGCCCCCCCAGGGCATAGAGCGCTCCGCAAGCACCATCATGCTGGGGAAGTTGTTCATCCGGTGGGCCATTAGGTGCCCCTGCTAGTCGCCGTCGAAGTAGTCTCGGGGTAGACCCAAACCTAGCTTGCACCAATCTCCTCAACGGTGCTCGTACCAGACTTGCACCGGGGCTAGTTGGTAGTGGTCCTAGAACTTCTCCATGGGCACAAAGGGGAAAGGGTACCTATGTAGCCATGTCACGTCCACCTCTAGGCTGTTTTTTGTGGCCACGCCGACACACACATTGAGCTCCGTGATCCAATGTGACGGTGTTGCCACTATGTTGATGGCCACCGTGGGGGTCAAAGAGGCTCCTTTAATGACATGAGTGTATAGGTGGTAGATGTTGTCCCTGCAGCGGCCTCCTTGTAGGTATGTTTGGAGGGCACCCACCGCTAACTTGGAGTCTAGGATCAACTTGTACACCTTGTTGTCTGGCTCGAATTGCCGAGGAGTTGCCGTAGGAGAGGAGGATCACAGCCTCCCCCTCCGGGGATGCTCCCGCCCCTGCAGCCACTTGAGTGTGGTTTTGCCCCGGGCCCCGCTCTGCCGTCCCAACCATGGCAATGCGAGCCGGGGTTGGTGCTTGCGTTGACTGCCACGAGGTCTTGGAACTAGAGTCATGGCTCCGTGCTGGACGGGGGATATCGCGGCTCTTCAGTTGGGTAGCGGTGGGGCTAGGGTCATGCTGTCACCGAAGTGTTCGCACAAATGAGTGTGTAGTGTGGACCTTTTGACAAAAGCCTTGATGGTTTCAACCCTTGCTTGACCACTAGACGCCGTTTGATTGATTTTGTGAAATCACCAAATCTTTTCGAAATCTCGACCTCAATAGTAGTCAACACAGGCACGCTCCTTTTGACAAAAGCCTTGATGGTTTCAACCCTTGCTTGACCACTAGACGCCGTTTGATTGATTTTGTGAAATCACCAAATCTTTTCAAAATCTCGACCTCAATAGTAGTCAACACAGGCACGCTCGTGACAATGAACCCACAATTGTTGGTGTCCCTTGAACTTGTACGCGTTTCGGGCTTATAGGCCCCTCATCAGCTACAAAGTGAGCAAGAGAAAACATGAGTATGGTACATTCAAACACAAGGACCGTGCTGAAATCTGTCTATTGAAAAATGCTCATAAAATAATAATTATTCCATCGATGCGTGCTGAAATTATTGATAATTAAAACAAAGTCCTGATCCAATCCCAAATCTGTCCACGCTGTCCAAAGAGCGCGCGCCAATCAAACTTGCTGCCGGCTGGATAAGGAAATCAGACCTGAATTCCTGAACAGACATTTGAGATTGCGTAAAGGCCTGAGGATGGCAAACAGTTTTAGGTCAGGAAGAAATTTCAATCGTCTTTTCAACACATGCATAGCTCGTGACCACGCCACAGGAATAGCACCATGGTGTGAAACCTTCAGGACATGCACCTGTCCAGAAGGTTCCCGCCCACCTCCCATCACACCATTTTGTCTGGAGCTCATCACCTCAGACTGTGACAACGACATAGGTTCATTAAGTGCCCCAGCGGGTACCACATCACGTCTCAGGGTTCTGAACCTGTTCCGTTCACCCCAGGGAATGTGCTTAGACTGGATAACTTCCCAAGGGTAGTTCAGCCAGCGAAGTGCTGAGACTAGTCTCTCGCAACATACCTGATACAGATGTGGGTGGCTGCAAATTCGAATGTAGCGGATAAATTCACCTCTCACCCATGCCACACGGATGTGTCTCGGCACATTGGAGTCCCAGGGGATATACTGACACGCATGTGTGTCCTTCCAGTGCACACAGGTGGTTAGGGGTTTCAGTGACATGAAGCATACGTCCAGGAAAACCACCTTGGTTGTTTGGCCCACATGTTCCATACCAAACGGTAGGTCGGGGTTATGAGCTCCAGACAAAATGGTGTGATGGGAGGTGGGCGGGAACCTTCTGGACAGGTGCATGTCCTGAAGGTTTCACACCATGGTGCTATTCTTGTGGCGTGGTCACGAGCTATGCATGTGTTGAAAAGACGATTGAAATTTCTTCCTGACCTAAAACTGTTTGCCATCCTTAGGCCTTTACGCAATCTCAAATGTCTGTTCAGGAATTCAGGTCTGATTTCCTTATCCAGCCGGCAGCAAGTTTGATTGGCGCGCGCTCTTTGGACAGCGTGGACAGATTTGGGATTGGATCAGGACTTTGTTTTAATTATCAATAATTTCAGCACGCATCGATGGAATAATTATTATTTTATGAGCATTTTTCAATAGACAGATTTCAGCACGGTCCTTGTGTTTGAATGTACCATACTCATGTTTTCTCTTGCTCACTTTGTAGCTGATGAGGGGCCTATAAGCCCGAAACGCGTACAAGTTCAAGGGACACCAACAATTGTGGGTTCATTGTCACGAGCGTGCCTGTGTTGACTACTATTGAGGTCGAGATTTTGAAAAGATTTGGTGATTTCACAAAATCAATCAAACGGCGTCTAGTGGTCAAGCAAGGGTTGAAACCATCAAGGCTTTTGTCAAAAGGCGTGCTAACGGGAATTGTTGGTCAAATATTGCTGAAAATTGACAGGAAAATGCACCCCCTTGCCACCCCCGTGTGCGACACCTACGACCTCCTGGACCGGGTTCGCAAGCAACTCACTAAGTTGCAAGCCGATGGGGTAAACGAGGTAGCACTGTCAGTGTTTGATTTTAATGCGTTGTACACGAGAGTAACCTGGGAACACCCGAAGAGGGCGTTTGCATGGTGGCGTTCGTGGTTTTTGTCTCTCCAACCTGATCAACTGTGTATATCCGATGTGGAGATCGCATTTATCAAGGCGATGTTTGGCCCTGTGAGCTCTGAGGACTTGAATCATCTTTGTGAGCAATTGCCATACATGGAATGCCACAGGGCAGACCAGGATGCCCTGTGTTTGGGATTGGTACTACTGGATTATGTCTACCACCATGGTGTGTTTGTCAACCCTGGTATCGGGATATACCTGCAGCGTGTAGGGTTTACCACGGGTACAAACGCCGCACCCCCCTGGGCCCAATTGGTATTGAGAATGTTTGAAATTCTGACGCCACTGCCCAATAACCATTTTTTGAACAGATACATCGACGATGGGCTCATTCTGCACCCCCTTGAACACTCCTCTGACTTGGAGCAAGCCCTACGACGCATCTACCCCCCAGACCTACCGTTTGGTATGGAACATGTGGGCCAAACAACCAAGGTGGTTTTCCTGGACGTATGCTTCATGTCACTGAAACCCCTAACCACCTGTGTGCACTGGAAGGACACACATGCGTGTCAGTATATCCCCTGGGACTCCAATGTGCCGAGACACATCCGTGTGGCATGGGTGAGAGGTGAATTTATCCGCTACATTCGAATTTGCAGCCACCCACATCTATATCAGGTATGTTGCGAGAGACTAGTCTCAGCACTTCGCTGGCTGAACTACCCTTGGGAAGTTATCCAGTCTAAGCACATTCCCTGGGGTGAACGGAACAGGTTCAGAACCCTGAGACGTGATGTGGTACCCGCTGGGGCACTTAATGAACCTATGTCGTTGTCACAGTCTGAGGTGATGAGCTCCAGACAAAATGGTGTGATGGGAGGTGGGCGGGAACCTTCTGGACAGGTGCATGTCCTGAAGGTTTCACACCATGGTGCTATTCTTGTGGCGTGGTCACGAGCTATGCATGTGTTGAAAAGACGATTGAAATTTCTTCCTGACCTAAAAATGTTTGCCATCCTCAGGCCTTTACGCAATCTCAAATGTCTGTTCAGGAATTCAGGTCTGATTTCCTTATCCAGCCGGCAGCAAGTTTGATTGGCGCGCGCTCTTTGGACAGCGTGGACAGATTTGGGATTGGATCAGGACTTTGTTTTAATTATCAATAATTTCAGCACGCATCGATGGAATAATTATTATTTTATGAGCATTTTTCAATAGACAGATTTCAGCACGGTCCTTGTGTTTGAATGTACCATACTCATGTTTTCTCTTGCTCACTTTGTAGCTGATGAGGGGCCTATAAGCCCGAAACGCGTACAAGTTCAAGGGACACCAACAATTGTGGGTTCATTGTCACGAGCGTGCCTGTGTTGACTACTATTGAGGTCGAGATTTTGAAAAGATTTGGTGATTTCACAAAATCAATCAAACGGCGTCTAGTGGTCAAGCAAGGGTTGAAACCATCAAGGCTTTTGTCAAAAGGAGTGTAGGTGCAATGGCAAGCACCCGTATATGTGGATCGCCGTCCACAAGGGGACCTTATGTGGTCGTGGGCTGGGCAATGTGACGGGTAGCGGAACCTAGCCACCGCTTCCCGGGCTAGCCCAATCCACGGCTTGGCCGTGGCTCAGCGGCATTGACTGTGACTAATGCGTGGGGTGCCGTGGCCACCCAGTCCTAGTAGTCTCGGTTGGTCGGGCCGGCAGCCATAGGTTCGAGTGTGGTACCAGTAGTGTGGGCCACTGCACGCTAGCCGCGGCGTAGAGCTTTGTGGACTTTTTTTTTTGTTAAGGACTGCCCTTAGGGACCGCCCCAAGGGACCATCCACCGCCAACCACCAACCGCCACCAACCGCCAACCGCCAACCGCCAGCGGCAACCAACCGCCAACCACCAGCCACTGCCAACCACCATCAACCACCAATCCCCAACCACCAACCGCCGCCAACCACCACCAACCGCCTCCAACCGCCAGTTGCCAACCGCCAAGCGCCAACTACCCACCGCCACCACATGGCGTGCCCGTGGGCTTTTTTGGGAAAACTGTGTAACAGAACATTTTTTCCCCGCTAAGGACCACCCTGCCATGGAGCCATGCTACAACTTTCTGTTGGGGACCGCTACCCGCAAGACCCCCTGGAAATACGTCCGTTGGTTGACCAGGATGCCCTAGATTGGCAAGTCATCTCCGCGCACGAGGATCACAATGGTGTTGTCCACCCACATCATGGCGGGCCAAACCATGGGCACCAGTGAGAACTAGCAATCAGCCAAGTCCACATATTTGACAAACAGAAGTGCGATTGTTGCCCCCACGTAGTCCCCTTGTATGGCGTCCGAGGGGATGCTCAAGTGCTAGGGTATCTCCCGCGACCGGGGCCTAGGGGGGCGGTGTACGAGTAGCCTTCCGTGGGGGGGAGGAGGTCCAGCCCTATGTGGGCCCCTATGGTGGGGTGGACGCCCTAGGCGATGATGTCGAAGTACTTGGCTAGGTGGCCGATGAGGACATCGACCACTTGGCGGTGTAGGCGGCCCAATTTCAGTGCCACGTGCACCATGCAATCCACCTCATCGAGGGATATGCCCCACGAGGTACCCCCCCCAGGGCTTTCTCGTACACCTCTATGGCGGTGGCATAGAGAGCCGTGGGAGCTTGGAGATATGGGGGGACAATGTGATGCCCTGGAGGTTGGCTTCATGGACCTGCTAGTCTTGCTGCTTGGAGCTTGGAGTAGCAAGGTGACCCGACTCATACGGTATCCTGGTGCGTGGCCATTAGCTGCTGGTACTTGGTGGTGTCCATGCATATGTCCGCCCTAGGGATCCAGGCTTCTTTGGCATGCACCACTTCCAGGTGGCAGGGCTAGACGTAGGCCGCCGAGTCGTCAAGGGGCGGGGGGGGTCTCCGGGCAATTGGTAGTGGCTGAAGATGGCCCATTGCCAAGGGTCGTGCAGATTCAGTAGGTGACACCCTGCAGCTGCATACTCACCATGGCATGCACCCAACGAACCTCCAAGAGCATAGTTTGGCGGCAAGGGGGTGATGTAGTGCTGCACATCGGCAACACTTAAAGCGGTGGCGATTTGCGGAAAGTGATGACGAGGGACCGCAAGGAGCTCTGCAACTTGCAGATGTGCAATAGTTTGTTTTTTGGCATTTTTTGAGTTGCCCCCGAGGGGCACGCACCAACAGGCGGTTGGTGCGCGCCATATCACAAAATCACCCAACCATGTACCCCGGGGGGGGGGGGGGGGGGGGGCGACTCCGCGGGTTCTAGGACGCCAACTACCCCTGCCCCTCCCCCCCTAGGGGCCTCCGGCCAACAGTTAGTTGCCAAAGGTGTTGCCCTCAGGCGTCCATGGGCGCCAAAGGCGCCCGATGCTCCATGAACACCAAAGTTGCCCTAAGGAAAATTTTGTCCACTTTGCACCCCAATACTATCCTTAAACCCGACCTTGACCCTCACGCCCACCCCCAACCCTCAGCCTACTCCTATCCCTACACCTAACCCTACACCTAACCCTAGCCCTAACCCTAGCCCTGGCTCTCCCTAGGCTAGGGTCAGAGTGAGTGTTGGGGTCCAAATGATGTGGCAAAAGCAGCCATGAACGAAATTGGGGGGATCTTGTTCAGCCCAATCAATATGGCCGGCATGGCCAAACTAGCTGGCTGCAAAGGTTAGGGTTAGGTTTATGGTGATGGTATGGTTAGAGGGAGGGCAAGGGAGCGAGGGAGGGAGGGCAAATCGCAGCACCTAGACCACGCCCTCCCCCACCACCCCAATTCGCCCCACCTAGACCCCCCCCCCCCCCAACCGACCCTCCCGGAGCCCCCCCCCCCCCCCCCCCCCGCCCCTCCTAGACCCCCTCCCCCCGGGGCCTCCAGCCAACAGTTAGTTGGGGGGGTAGTTGACGTCCAGAACCAAGGGGTCGCCCCCCCCCCCCCCCCCCCCCCGGGCCATGTACACTCCCAGTCACGCCTGCGCTTGCACACACACGCACACACACATACACGTGACATGCGACAAACTGGCCCCAGAAAAGTGCCGAGCGCTTGATTCTTGTCAGGCTGTCAGACAGTCAGCAAAAAACCATGTGACAATCAGGCACCTTTCTGTAGGCGGCAGGCAAGCAGTGCTCAGGCTGGCCGGCTAGGATGCAGGTGAGGAGTCAGAACACGCACACACACATACACATGCAAGCGCCTGCGCAAGTCAGGGGACGCGTGCTGTGCCCTCGGACATCACCGGCCAGGATATGTGGACAGGCTACCCCTGTCAGTCACGTGCCGCCAGCATGGATTGCCAGCCTGCGCCAGATGCGCCTGAATGCAAAGGGGGGTCCGAAACTGCTGTGCCAGAGGGCACCACAAAGTACACACGCCGGTGCGCAAGCGGCCAGCCGCGCCGGACACGCGACCTACTAAGCGGCTGCGCACCGCCCGCTGCCCTGCACGCACACACATGGAGCATGCGCGCTCCCCGCACATACCAGCCACACCGCCCGCCCCAAAGCGACGGAGACCCAAGTCACCATGCCCCCCCTCCCCCCCCGCCCCGCAGCCCTGCGAGATGATGGGAGAGGGAGAGCCAGAGCATGTCAGCCGACTTCTGTTTGGTGCAGAGCACGGGAGAGCTTCTACGGAAATAACATAAGTATGTCGGCTCAGAGGTTCTGACTTTTTGACCGCAGAGAACAGGCAGTCCAATAAGGTACACACTCAGGGGTACACTTCAGTAAGCTAATCTCAGCAAGCAGTCAAACATGGGTCTCCCTCGTTAATAGCACAAGAGCGGCCAGGACATTAATAGCCATCAACCCTCGTTAATAGCACAGAGCACACACATACACATACACATACACACACACACACACACACACACACGCGCGCGCACACACACACACAAACGCCAACTCAGCTATGTGGCCTGAGGACCACAGCCAGCCAGCCCGGGATGACACTGGGCACCGCAACTTCCTCACCACCCTTGGCCCGGGTGCCCCACCCGCTACACTTCCTCTGCCTCTGTGTTTTACCTCTGAGGACTGTCTCAGGGGTGCGTGTTGCCTTTGCACAAGGGAAAGGTGCAACTGCTGTGACACAGAGCCCGAGGCGCCGGTCGTTTGCCTGTGTTTTAGGCGTGAACGAGGTGCAACAGAAGTTGGCTGAACTCTGGTGCCAAATCTCAGACACCGATAAAGGCCAGAGTGCAGTCGATTCAGGATCTCTTTTGGATCGCGTCGTCGAACTGCTGGCCTTTGCAGAATGTATGCCCTGACGGTTGTGTGAGGGATGAAGGGACGCAGAGGCTGAGGTGATGATCATCAGTGGGAAGTTGGCGATCATAGGCGCCTAGAGGCCGCCTAATGGGCGCCTAGAGGGCGCCTAATGGACACTAATGCGCGCCTAATGCGCGCCTAATGGACACTAATGCGCGCCTAATGCGCGCCTAATGGGCACTAATGCGCACATAATGGGCGCACAATGGCCAGTACCACAAGGCAGAGTCATACGCACCGCATAGACACGCGCCAAAGACAGGCAGCTCACACGTGCTGTGCATGATTGCTCTTGTCTCGGCCAGGGATGGAGTGGGGCTGCTGGATGGGCGGGGGCGCAGGAGGCCCAAAACTGACAAAGGCCGATGATTGGCAGAGGCCTATCACTAACAACAAACGTCCTCCTCCCCCTTAATTGGGGCTGGGGGGGCTGCCTGTGACATGGTGTCCCATGGCATGTGTATAGAAGTGGGTCACTAGGCCGGGGAAATGCTCATCTTCGTCGTATCTTTGGGGTCTCTGCCCGCACTTCCCGTTGTGCGTTGGCTCTGCATGCCCACAGCCACGTCGGAGGTTTGGAGGAGCAATGGGTGCATGGAGAAGCCAACACATATGTGGCGCTTCTCTCTCCCTCTCGCTCTCTCTCTCAATTCCCTGGTGCCATTGGAAGGCCCTCCCCGATGCCGACTACCCAATGCCCCTATTTTGCAGCCAGAGGCAATGTGTAGGCATGTTCAGCAATGGGCCATGCACTACGAGTCCACCTGGCCCCAACACGCACACGCCTTGTGTGTCTAGGGCACAACGCGCGGCGTTGGTGCGCCCTGCGTGGAAACCCCCCACAGGGCTCATGCCCTCAGCTTGCACGGGTAACATAAGGCTCAGGGGTAACAAAAGGCAGCTGCCTTTTCAGGTCCCGGATGCCAATGCAAAGGAGAGGGACTGGCATTAATGAGGGAGACCCACCTGAGGGCACGGCCGTGCTACCCCTGAGCATTAAAGGCTGATGCCCTCGTCACTAGTAGCGGTGTGGGCCACTGCTGATCCCGACACCATGTGGCACGAACGGTGGTGGCGCCGAGGGCATTGGGGGCGGCGGCTTGCCCAGCGCCGGAGGAATCCTGCTGAGTCTGGGGTTCACAGTGCGGCCGCGACAGGCGGAGGACCCAAGGAGGTCGGGACGTGTGTATGGCGGCAGGCAGCCCGCCTCAGAGGACCCAACATCGCCAGATGCCCGGCCCTTGTGCCGCGCCGCGAAGCATGGGGCAGGATGGGGAGGGAAGGAGCACGCGCACAGCCACCCCTCATCCGCTCACCCCCTCACCGTGCCTCATACCGATCTGCGGGAGAAGCAGTCAAGAAGCCACCGTGGAGTCAGACCATGAGGGGGTGCGGCTTGTCGTCAAATTTGGGCTGATGACTGCCGGTTCCCGACAGCAAGTGAAGTTATGCCCATGTCTGGTCGTCCTTTGTTGGTGTGGCTCGGTTGTTGAGATGTAGTTCCATTCATTTTTCTTCGATCGCTCTGCAGCGCTGGGCACTGACCACGCACCCGCACGCACATGCCCTCATCCGGCCCGATCTCCAACGCGTCGCACTGCCACTTCGCATTGATCGCAGGCCTGGCCTTAGACATGAAGGAGTTCCGGCGCTTGTGGCTCCTGCAGCTCGGCATTGAGAAAGCCAGTGCCACCACGAGCCCCCGGGCGAAGGTCGAAGAGGAGGTCGCCGCTGCGTCTGCGCGCCTGTCTGTCCGGCAGTCTGCCCGGCTCTCGGTGCGCGGTGTCGCGCGGTGAGAGCAGTGCATCGCAGCGTGTCCGCCCTTTGAGGTGCGATGCCATGTGGCACAAGAATGTCTGTCCGCGTTCACTGGTCCTGGGCCCATGCTATCGGATGCCCCCTCCCCCGGTCATGGGGTATTGCCGAAGTTGCTGACGCGACCGGGCGCCATTGGGCCCACGCCCGCCTCTGCCGCTTCGGCTCTGGTTCTGTGTTCTATCTTTTATATCAGTTGCATGGCATGGCGGATGCTCCTGCAGGAGGTTGCGGCCTTGCACGCCCCCCGTGGGTCCGGGTGTGTTCGCCCGTGCCCCTCTTGCGGGCACGCGGCGGGGGCGCTGTTGGGGGTGAGCGAGTTTCGGAGTCGAGCTGCTGCGATCGACGGGAGTCGTGAGTGGCATTACCCTGTCGCTCTGGCATTGCCGCCGATGTTCTTCGCACGTAGCAACCGCAACAGCCCCTCCGCTCGCGCCTTCACTGGGGCCCTTCCACTGGCCCTCCGACCCCCTTCACTGGCCCTGCAACCCCCTGCACTGGGCCTCCGACCCCCCCCCTGTTTTATGTTGCTGAAGAGGCCTCTTGTCGAGGCGAAACGCGGTATCAATACAAATTGGTGCCCTCTTGATCTGTGCTGCTGTGTGTCTTCTGGGGGTCGATCATTGTGCGCTTCGAATCACCACATTGCAAAGGGTGACACCCTGACGAGCCTCGATTTTACAAAAGGCCTGCAACCCCCTTCACTGGGCCTCCACCGGGCCTCACACGGCTGCAAGGTCATGCCACCGGCATCGCGCTCGTAGTGTACGGGACCCACTGCAGTCCCACGTCTTACGCTGTATAATACCTCCCAATCCTAACCTCCGAAAGGCAGTAGTGCTGGGCCCTGTCGCAGCGCCCTCTGCGACTGGAACCAGCGCATTGGCCCGACTGGCGCCGCTGCCCACGCCCCCCGCTCCTCCGTGCCCCGCTGACTGCCCGATACGCATTGGCCCTGGCATTGGTTCCCCATGCCCGCCCTCCTTTTGTGGCTGACTCCCAGGGCCCTTGCTGCCCCCTCCCCAACCCTCTCCAAGAGAGTTCGCACACAATTTGTGGCCCACACAGACACCCACACAAACTGTTCTGCATGCTCCGTCCCAGGCCCACTCAGAGCAGCCCACTCTACGTGTCAACGGGCGACACGAGAGTTCAGGCTTTTCGCAGTACACAAAAGAAAACCGTTGCCGCTAGTGTACCCGAATGGCACGCGGCAAATGATGCATCGCCAACCTCTGCAAGATAGCCCTCCCTCCATCCACACTACCCCAGGGTACACTGTTCCAGTGCACTCTACGGGGGCGCACCGTGCGCTGTGCCCGCGCTGTGCGAAAAGTCGGCTGTTTTTCCCCACGGGTAGCCACGGGTCCCAGGGTCCTGAATTCTGCACCCCCAATGCTGTTTTGAATGGATCATGCACGCTTCTGTAGGGGGGTAGTTTTCAGGGGTGTTCCCCGGATAAACAACGTAATACTTTGGCGCTGTGCCCGCGCTGTGCGAAAACGCCCCCTACCAATGACACCAGTGATACCAAGTGTGGCATCATGGTCAGCAATGGATCATGGCCTTCAATATATTGGGATTTCTATGGGTTGGCGCAAGCTCTGCCTTGTCGAAGCCACGGCCCCCTATTTGACCACCTATTATGGACCTGGGCGTAGCTCGGACATCGGGGGTGGGGGTATATTTGTGCACTACACAAAAAAAAACGCAATACATTGACGTCCGAGGGCCTTTTGCAGTTGCCTATCATTTGAGGATGCGATTGCAGCCCAATTAAGTGGGCGCATGCATCCCGGCTGTTGTATGGCGAAGGCAGGACCAGCGCAGGGCTTTGCTTAGTGGGGGGGGGGGGGGTCAGGGCGGGTTCATAGTGAGGAGCCTTGTGGATGGCGCTGGGTCCTACTCAGCTGCCCATAGGGCGGGACTCCTTCCTACTGAGCTGACTGGCGTGTGGGGCTGGATCCTACTGAGATCCCCTCACCAGGGCAGGGGGTCACCCCCAGCCCCCGCCCCCACAAAGCAAAGGCCTGGACCAGCGACAGCATTTATGACGGCGGCGCCGCGGCCCGGCCCCCGCACGCAACCGTAGGTTTGCGACACGTCGTTCGGGCGCCATGTCCATGTTGGCCCAATGACCCGTCGGTCCTGCGCATTTCGCGTCCCACCCGCCGCCTCCCACACCGCCACGCGCCCTGGCCCTCCAGCGACGTAGCCTCTCACGCCCGTCCTCCCACACACACCGTCGCCCCCCGACACAACCTCCACGTGCCAAACCTACGCCCGACCTCACCTGTTTGCCTGTTTAGACTTTGTATTTGGGGCAACACCAACCAATAATAACTTACTTACTTTGTGTACCACAACACCACTGAACACCACAGACCGGCCTGCATGACCCAAGACAAGGGGTGTCCCCAGGCCACGAATGCTTTGGTGCAGCCACAAGCTCCTGAAGCCCAGTCAGAGGACTCGGAAGCGGGATCGTTGCCCCGTGCCATGCGCGCTGCAATGCCCCTGACTGGATCCAGTGGCCAAGAACTTCCCCTCCACATCCGCACCCGGTCTCATAGCTGGCAACCAGCTGTCCAAGGCAACGGGGTCGGGGGCTGCACGCAGTTGTGGATGCAGGCTGCATACCACCGGCCCCTGCCATACAACGGGCCCTGTTAGTCAGCTGGTTCCAGGCAAGCGGTCCGGGGGTCCCTTCCGTTGTTTTAATTCCGGATGCAGGAGCTGCGATATGCACACCACATACCACTGCCTCCTGCTGTATAAAGGCCCCCGTTAACTCTGTCCCGGCTACATAGATGGGACAGTCTGTACCCAAGTATTGCCCCCTGTGGTGTCCCTCATAGGGACACACCTTACCCGTGTGAAGCTGCACGTCACAAGATGGAGCCTGTACAATGCTCTGGACCCCATGTCCATGTGCGCCCCGTGACTGTAGCCCTTCTGCTGCTGCACTTGCCGAGCGCAGGAGCACAAGAAAAGATTTCTTTGGGGTCTGCCCCGCATGCACCACAGCAGCGGTCATCTGTCTCATGTGGAGTCTGGGACTGATCGCACAGCGAATTTAGTTGCTCATGTGCACAATATGGAAACAAGAAGTCTCCTCACGAAGGCCATATATCAGATGGTCCCGCATGGGACCTTACTAATACATGCGAAGGTTGTGCAGATTGTGAGTCTCGCCGCTTTGCTTTGCATGTGTGCGCCGGAGAGGGACCACACCGCTGCAGAGCGCGTGGTAATTGATCTTGAGGAATCAGGTTTTGAATGGTAGTTTTCATTGGCACCGATTGCAGGGTGACAACCATTGCAGCGCCTCGCTAGCCACAACACAATGATACTGCCGCTCATCTGCGGTGAAGCAACATGGCTGCATTGCTGTGTATCGACAATTCAGAGGCATTGCTGGATTGAGCTTATCCACGATTCAGCGACATGCACAATTCAGCAACATCCACAATTCATCAACATCCACAAATCAGTCGCGCGCATAATTTGAGCAACCTTGGTGCACTGAGCAACGCCACTGCAAGCAGCAAACAACATGCTGGAACTGGGAGCGAGCAGTGCAATCTGAAGCACTACAGCATGGATTATTGTCCACAAAAATGTATGAAATCAACCATGTGAATCCACTGTGACGCAAATGACTCATTATCGATCGATTGTTTGGGAATTCAAGGTATCAAAGTTCCCTCAATTTTACTCCATGTTGGTCTATCTGTGCCTCGGTGAAATAATTCCACCCTACAACCAGAACACTTGAAAAGAAACGCCTCTAAATAGAGTGAAGCTATTGTGAAGGAACACAAATCCATTCAAAGGCGAGTTCTGAAATGAAGCGAAACGGGGGCAATGATACATTGCTCAAGCGATTGGCGAAAAAAAGCTGAGCACAGTGTGTCCAGGGCAATCCCCATAGGACCAACTTATAAGTATGATCCGGGAAAATTTTTGTGACGGAACAAGCAATGGACACGCGTAGGACTCGTCAGTGGCAAGTGGATGAGCAAGCAAACATGACACGGAAACAATAGGCACTCAGAAATATGTGGGCAAAGGCCAAAGAGGTAATGAATGCGTCCCACATGAATCCCATGGGGCCAGGCTGGAATCATGGACATTTGTCGGTCAAATGTGAAGAGGATGCTGTGGTCCATCCTCATAGAGGCGAACGGCGCACGACCGCTGGCCTCAACACCTCAACACGCTGCATAGCCTCGACCTCGACCTCGAGCAATGAGGTGAGGGACGAGAGCGCACGGGCCTTGGCTCAGCTGAAGGACCCTTCCTCCCGGCGGGACGGGCACATCGTGGGCACTCTTCTGCCAAGAGCCTCCGTTGATTCCAACGGATTCATGCCCCCGACATGCTCATGAGGAATGCAGCGCTCGCCGCGCCATTGTGGCTGTCGTAGGGTATTTTCTGATGCCTCCCACATCTTTGGGCGTCCTGCTGGTGCTGTTGTTGGCGGCGGCTATCGCAGACGTCGTGCCTTCGTATGACTCCTACGAGCACCGCCTGCCTTCCTTCGACGTCGCATTCAAGGACATTGCAGTGGATGGATTGGTTTGCGATGGCCCCAAGATAGCGATTGTGTATTACCCTGTGAATGGGACGAGGAACCAGGTCTTGTGGCATGCGGATCAGGCGTCAAATGAGAGTGGGCGCGTGTGTGCATGAGGTACAATGACTGTAGCCCCTCCCCCCCCCTTGTATAAGCTACGCCCATGTCCAAGGGACCTAATTTTAATGCGGTACCAAACGTAGTGCAGCCACATAAGGCATGGGTTTGGTGACGAATTTGCGAGTCACACAGAGTCATGGACACATTTGTTGTGAGTGTTTGCCCACGTGAACCCACATAGCTCTGATTTTGGGTATATCTGTGCATGATATTCCCCTTGCTTGCACCAGCTCACCATGCAATTCTCTCTTTTTGAACCTGGGCGCCCGTTGTCGGTAGTTGTATGTGTCGCGCGCAAGCTACGCCCGTGTCCAAGCTACAGTAGGCGTAGGAACCGTATTAATTTGGGACTTTGGCGTAGCTTATACAAAGGGGGGGGGGAAGGTAGGCTGAAAGAGACAGCGGTGTGAAGATTGAAGGCTCAGATGAATCAGCGGGTTGCATTTCATACACTATCAGCACCAGAGAGCACTTACATGTCAGATCCGCTACCACGGCCATTGCGGGGTCATCGTAGCACTGGACAGCTCTGAACCTTGATTCCGAAAGGCTACCTCGAGTACTGTGAAGTGGGCAGGCTACGCCAGCTCATCTTAGTCTGAGCCAAAAAAAAAACTGAGAGTGGGCGCGCGTGTCTGGTCTGTTATGGCTTTTCGTCCTCCTCCCCTTGCATGACAGGCTGAAACTACCTGAGGGACAGAAAGTGTGTGTGTGGGGGGGGGGGGGGGTCAAGCTTCAGGCCCCGGATGACTCCCTCAGATGCTGTCACACAGAAGTGGTTTCTTGACTCCCCATGTTTTTGGCCTGACGAGAAGTTCGCTTGTCCACTGCCGTGCCCCGTTGCATTCAGGGTGGGGGGGCCTGTTCGAGATCCAGACCCCCCCCCTCCGGACCCCCAAAAGTTTTCGCACCCGGTTGGGGTTCAGTATTCGAACAGCCCCCCCCCCCTTGATCCTCTCTCCCCCTAACCCAAGGTACTGCCAGTACAGTGACTGCGGGCTGGAGGTTTTGGGCGACAAAACACGGCCAGAGCAAAGGTAGGGAAGGGGTGGTCCAGACATTGTACATATGATGCTGAGTTGGGTAAGGACCAGGGATGCATTGGAAGGGGGGGAGGCTACCCCCCCCCCTTCCAGGGGGGGTAACCAAAACACGTTCGGACCCACGGAGCGTCAGAATGAGCAGTGGCAAGAGGCCAATAGGCGCCGCCAAAGGCAAACAATCAGATACCGAGGCCTTGTGCCAAACTCCCCCTCCAGGGTGCCCAGCCTACGCCCAGCCGCTGTCTCCCTGACGCCAAGCGCCAGGCTCAATGGCATTCGTAGCCGACAGTAACCGCCCCCAACCGCTTTGGCAACCTCCTCCAACCGCCTGCCGCTGCTGGGGCCGCCCCTGAGGTCCCTCCCCTTCTAATGCATCCCTGGACTAAGAACTTTCAACAAGTGATGGAACTGCCCCACATTGCTGCATCTGCATACCAGTGTAGAGCGCCTCCTTGCCCTGTGTGCCCCCCCCACCCCACCCCCCTCCGCCCCCACTGCAGCTGTTCCCCGTCATCTCCTTCCTCCACGGCTACAACTCCGGCGGCGACGACGACCGCTTCAACAAATGGTACGCCCCCATCTGCCGCAAGGTCGCGTCCTACGGCTTCGTCATCGTCGCGCCCCTCACCTCCCGCACGGTCGCGTGCCCCCGGCAGAGCGAGGACCAGCTCACCGCCCTGGCCGCCAACTTCTCCGCCGCCGGCGTCCCGGCGGACCCGGCCGCCGCGGCGGTGATGGGGCAGTCCTCGGGCGGCCCGCCGACCATCGCGAGCGCCGCGGCGCGCCGCCCGGGCCTCAAGGCGGCCTTCATCCTCCACCCGGCGGGCGGGGACGCCGCCATCGCCGCGGGCGTGCGCGTCCCCATCGTCTTCGGCACCGGCTCCCTCGACTTCGTGGCGCCGGCGCGGGAGGTGCTGCGCAAGTACGAGGCCGCGCCCGTCGCCGACAAGTCGTTCGGGGTGCTGTTCGGGGCCGGGCACGTGGAGGCGGCGGGGGGGCGGGACGCCGGGGGCGGGGGCCGGCCGGGCCGCTGGCCCGTCTGGATCGGCCACTTCTTCCGCTGCCACCTGAACGCCGACCCGCGCGACTGCCGCTTCTTCTACCGCCACTTCTGCGCGCAGGACGTGGACTGGTTCACCCGCTGCCGCGTGCCCGACGACGCCCCCGGGGCCCCGCCGCCGCGCGAGGCCCTGCCCCCGGCCAAGCCCGGGCCTTAGTGTGCCCCTGGCTCCAACACCACAGCCCTCAGGCCCCCGCGGCACCCCCCCCCCCTCCCGCAGAAATGTATTGGAAGGGGGGGGGGGGGTACAGGGCTCCAGGGCGCCCAGCCTAGGCCCAGCCACTGTCCCCCTGACGCCAAGTGTCAGCCTCAATGGCGTTTGTAACCGACAGTAACCGCCCCCAACCGCTTTGGCAACCTCCTCCAACCGCCCACCTAACCGCCTCTGGGGCCGCCTCTGAGGCCCCTTCCCTTCTGATGCATCCCTGCCCCCCCCCCCCCCTCCGGAAGGCCCTCTGGGCCCCAAGATGGTGCAGACCAGCCGGGTTTAAACCTACTGAACCGGGGTCAGGGACACAATGGAATAACACAACAAAATTGTAAGGAAGATCCCCCCCCCCCCGCGCGCGCCCGGGTCCAAACTCCCCCCCTTCTCTTCCAAGTCACCTGAGAAGATTTTTCTTCGCCGCCTTCGGCGCCAATGTACTGCATGTTCCTCAGGGTCACGTTCAGGGTGTGAGTCAGCTGTTCACATTGAATAGCGTTTCTATGCCAATGGACTGTCATGAATTGGTACGGTCTTATTGTGGACACTGATTTTGCCACACATTTGAGTTTACCTTTGCACCGTGACCTTTGTTGACAAGGAGGAGGGTCAACCAAGTGTGGGCTTTTGTTGTGCAAAAAAAAATTCTCCGGCGCCTTTGGCACCGAATATGTTCAGGGGTCCTGTTGGCAAGGGAGGAGGGTCAAGCCCCCCCCCCCCCCCTTCGCCCCCCCCACCCAACCCCCTCCTCCATGCGTGCCTGGCCGAGGGGGTCAGGTCCGATGAGGTCTGATGGCAGGGGACTCTTGTGCACATGGGCGGTTCGGGCGGTGGTACCACCCGGACCCCCGCTTTGATGCGGCGTTGAGTCACGGACGGGGGCGGCAGGGCTCGGCCAGGGGGGGGGGGTGGGAGGGAGAATGGAGCTCCACAGGCGGACTTGTGTGGGGCGCCCCTTGGCGCACCAGGGCATTGGCGGGCACAAGGGCACAAGGTAGAGACGGCCGTTCTGGCAGGGGGGGGGGTGCTCCCCCCAGACCCCCTCCCCCCTGCACTCCGAACGGAACTGAGAAGGCGATGGCCGTGGGAAGGCAGGCGCGCCTGGGGCACAGCGGCGGGTCCGCACGTGACCTTTGGAGGCCCCCCGCACTCCACATCGGCACCGCAGCGAAAAGCAGGGGTTTGAGACGGTCCTCGATACACCCGCTGTTAAGCCACTCCCCCACAACGTCCCTCGAATATCACCACACCTTCCTTGCCCCTGCCCCTAGTGGCCCTACTTTTTGTCATGGAAAATCCCAAAAGGCCAAGCTGGCACCTTCATAACAGCAGTCACCGTCCACCAACCTCTCAAAAAGCCAACCGCTGCCACGAAGGCGATTTTTTATTGCTGGGGGGGATGGGGGGGTGGTTTTTGCCAAACCTTTTGGCTCGGCAGGCGCTGCGGTGCTCCAAGGAGCCGGTGCGGCGGGCGGGTGCACAAGCGACCGCCCCGGAGATAGATGACGGATTCACGGATGCGTAAAAGAGCTTCCCCGAAACCTCCCTGCCTCCACCCTACATGGCGGTGTCTATGGGAAAGAAAACGGGGCCCTCCGGCACCGTGCTTCCTGGATGGCTCACGTGCACAGTCGTTGTTTGACCACCACTGACAGTTGCCCTCCAATTGCTGTTGGTTCCCGCCACCCGCTTTCGGTTACCGGCCAGAATCATTGCGTCGCGATGTCCACACCGACCGATTGGAGCATAGCGCTGCAGCATTCTCGGCGGCCAATGAGATGGCAGACACAGTACTTCACCCGGACCATTTGATCGGCACCGGCATGTACCTGTCCGTATTGGGGCTGTCACCCAACTGACCAAAGTGATTCCATCCCCATGTCCAAACCAACCCATCGGAGCATAGCGCTGCAGAATGATCATTATCGCCCATGGAGATGGCAGACACTGTGCGGCACCCGGACCATCTGATCGGCACCGGCGTATGCCTGCATCTGTGCATAGTGCTCCCGTCTCCCAACTGGCCAGCGTCATTCCCTCCCCAGACCCCATCAGAGCATGGCGCTGCGGCATGGTTGGCAGCAGAATATTGAGATGGCAGACACGGTACGGCACCCCATGTGTGAAGTAGTTGTATAGCAGCCGCCTGACAAAGTGTACGAGAGGGTGTGTGTAGTGGTACTATAAAGGTACAACAGGTTTACTTACTATTGAAGAGTGCCGGCTGTGCTGCCTGTGCCAGGGAGGAGGGGGGGGGGGGGCAGGGCTGTGCCTCGGCATGACATGCGTGAAGTAGTTGTATCGCAGCCGCCTGATGAAGTGTACGAGAGCGTGTGTGTAGTCCCGACAATGTGATTTTCACCAGTGCATGCCTGTCCGTAAGGGTCCCGCCGCTCAACCGGCCAGCCCAATTGTTTTCCCGTGTCCATACAGACCCATCAAAGCATAGTGCCGCAGAATATAAAATCCGTCGCTCATTGACGTGGCAGACACTGTATGGCAAACGGACAATGTGATGTTTACAGGCGAGTGCCTGTCCGTCGTGGCCGCATCGCACAATTGGCCATAGAAATTCCCTCCCCACATCCATAACGAACCATTGGAGCATAGCGCTGCAGAATGCCAATGGCCCATTGAGATGGCAGACACCAAACACCATAATGCACACAGACCATGAGACTTGCACTGGCATGTACCTGCTCGTAGTGGTCCCGTCGCCCAACCGGCCATTCCCATTCCATCCCCACATCCCTTGCGACCCATCTAAACATAGCACTACAGAAGCTGAGATTCCCATTGAGATGGCAGACACCATACTGCACCCGGACAATGTGACAATGTGAATCTGCATCCGCCTGTTTGTTTTGGTCCTGTTTCCCAACTGGCCAAGCCAGCCTGATTGGATCCCCACATCCATAGCGAACCATCTGTTCGGGCTAGCATAATGCAAGTAGACCACAGCAAATATTTGAAAAAGCTCGGCATTGTGACCCCAAAAAAATAGATACTCAAAAAGTGTGTCACAAAAGAAGGGAAATACGGATGGCAATTGTACAAAGACAAGATGACCAACATCCAAATCTCATCCGGCATGGCATTCAAATAGTCGCAAATTTGTGCAACATCACGGGGGCAACTAGCACCTGGGGGCACCAAGGGGCGTGCAAATATCTCAGGGAAAAAAGTGCTCCTCACAGGGGGGGCGAGCGCCCCCCCCCTCCTCCCAATCTCCTTGGCGCCCATGCCGAGACCCTTGTCTAGCCACCACAGGGGGTCTTGAGGAGGAATCAAACTGCATCCGTTCACGTGTTCAAAGAGATATGCTATGGGCAATCGAAAATGAATCGCATCATCTGTCATAATTTACTTTATCCATATCTTGCATCAAACTCTGGGATTCACGCGGTCATGAAAGACGTTGTTTTTGGTCAGGTGTGGGGGAAGGGTCTTCCCTGACTCATCCTCCCAAATTTTGTTGGTTGGGTGAAATTTTTACTCATCCAACGTGATGGAATTCAGCTTTTCCCTCTTCGCCTTGCTTCTAGCAGGTCAACAGTCCGGTACCATTAGTATCACCTTTGCACGGTCTCTGATGATTTTTTCCGCCACCTTTTTGATCCACTGAAAGGAAGATGTCATTCATATCAAACGTTAAGCACCCCAGATTTTCTCCCGCGCATTGTCGCTGGCCGAGAACACTTTCTCAAGTTGCCGCTTCTGAGCTGAAGCAAAGTAGTTCCCCTGTGGAACTGCTAAGCGGAAGCATTTGATGGTGAAGCTGTGAACTCTGGGTCTTTGCCATGTGCCCCGTGTTGCGGGGATCCACTGTATCATATGTTGGAGTCGCCCACTTTCCCAAGCACAGTCTTGAATACTCTTTGAACTTCTGGAGTGAGTCAAAAAAAAAAAAGGAAGCATTTGATGATCAAGCTCACTAGCTCCGTGCAAACATGCAACCCCTGCTCAACCGGCATCAGGTGGGGGGTGTCTCCCGCAGCCCAGATGGGCTGTCTGCGCAACAGGAGGGGGGGGGCACCAGGGGCAGACCAGCTGTGAGGGAGAAAGGGACAACAAGGGCCCCCCAGCCCACACCCCACACCAACACCAGCAACCCACCCAGGGGCGCCCAGGTCCCCCCCACCCCACCCATTGTCCCCCCAGCCCGACCCAGTTTACCCCTGCACTGCCATTTCGCACAACAGGAACATTGGCCATCGAGGAGACCTATTGACTCCACAGGGCGGTCAGCCGGGAGATCGGACTCCCAGTGGGCCAGCAGGGCCCCTGAGGAGTTACGTAAAATGGTGAGTGTGCGCAGGGGAACCTGCACCCAGTGGGCCACCACTGGGGCCCCTGATGCGTTCCATGGAGCCAGTGCAGGCACGGGATCAGGCACCCAGGGAGCCAACCCTGTCCTGCAGCACAGCGCTGTTGTTCGTCTGTGCCCAGGGGATCCTTCACCCAGTGGGCCACCGCTGGGGCGCCTGAGGCGCCCAGTGCAAAGGAATGGTGGGCCAGGCAAGAGAACGAACCTCCGACAAAACCGGGGTGGGCAGAACCAAGGACGACGGCGCGGTCACAGTGCAGCGTAAATCACCCAGGACACCATGCGGAGCAGGGCACCTGGGGCTCACACACACGGAAACACAGAGAGGCAGGCTGTGGCAGCAAAAACAGTCAAACGACCCCCACAACAACCAGCACAACCCCAGTACGCCAACTACTGGGCGCCGCTGATGCGCAAATGGCACATACTGCCACATCCAGCACAGCCCCAGCTCCAGGGGCCCCTGGCCCCACAGTTTCAATTTTTCTCGTGCCTCGGTCTCCAAAAAGAAAAAAGCGAAAAAAAACGAAAAAAGGGAAAACGGACAGCGCTCTGCATGGCACACTCTTGGCAGGCGGTAGTTCTTGTTTTCCTGCCCACCGGTGCCCCAACCAAGCCCAACCGCCGGGCATCACAATGCCACCCAAGGGCGGGGCCGGGCCACTGCCCTACGGGTCAATCCGGGTCGTCTTCAGCGATCTCGATGGCACGCTGTACCCCGGTGCCTACGAGGAAGAGCCTAAGGCTGAGCGGCGGGGCCTCCTGAAGAACATGGAGCAGGTGGCGGCCCTTCAGGCGCTGGGCATCCCGGTCATCCCCGCCACCGGCAACAACGTCGGGTTCGCACAGAAGAAGCTGTTGGTTCCGGGGTCCGACCGCAAGTTGCAGGACCTCCGGGTGTCCCCGGGCATCTACTGCAACGGGGCGCTGGTCAAGGGCGTGGGCGGGAAGGAGATCGACGCGCGCCCTCTGACGGCGTTCGTGCCGCGCTTCGTGGACGCGTGGGTCGCGGCCCCTCCCGCGGAGGTGGCCGGGGTCTGCATCGGAGGGCTCGCCAAGGAGCATGTGGTCCTGCTGCAGCCGCCGACGCCGGGGGCGGGCCTGGAGACGGGGCGGCAGTTCACGTCGCTCATGATGATTGCGGAGGGGGAGTACCAGTGGCTGCCCCCCGACGCTTTCAAAGCGGAGGCCGGCAGCATTTTGTCGCTGTTGATGCTGTGCCCGTTGGACTGTGGCGAGGGCGACTTGTTGAGGCTGCAGCAGTGGCTGCAGCGGTGTGGGCTGCTGCATTTTGACGATGCCGGTGGCAAGAAGGCCAGCGGCGAAGGTGACGGGGTGGTGTGCAAACACGTCCATGTGCCCGGGCTGGGGCCCGAGATTGACATCAGCCCCGTCGGAGTCAACAAGGGCAGCGCGATCGCGAAGATGCTGAGCGACACGGAGCAGCACCTCGGCGTTGCGTGCCATGGCTCGCACCAGATCGCAGTGTTCGGCGACGCCGGCAACGACATCGAGCTGTTCGGCATGAAGCGCGACCGCACCGGGGCCGCTCTGGAGCCGCTGGGGTTGGATTTCCGCCCGGCGATCCGGGTTGCGATGCCGTGGGCCAACGACGCCCTGCTCCTCGAGGACGCCAACGTTGTGGCCACGATGGATGTGGTGCTGCGGGACATCGCCGCACACTGCGCGAAGCCGGCCCCCGTGGCAGGTGACGCTGGTGAAGGAGACGCTGGGGTTATCGCTGGTAACAGCACGGCAAGCTCGCCGAAAGCAGCAGAGCCCAAGTGTTGACGTGGCGCGCCACGCCATATTGTCTGAGTCTATGTGCGTTGCATTGCCAGCAAAGGGGAATGCAGCAATGTGGATTGTGCCACACAACCACAGACACTTGTTTTGCCTTTTGATGTATGGCAGCCTTGCATGAGCCGTGTGAGCACTATGTTGGACTCTAAGGGATGTCGGCGGGGGGGGTTCCCGCTTGTTCAGCCAAAATGAAGGCCCAAAGCCCAGGGTCTGGGGTCCAGGGGAGGACCCTGCTGCCCAACACAGTGCTGAATCACGTCTCCTTATTCCTCGGAGGACGGCCGCCATATGTACAGCCCATGGAATGTTTGGGTTTAGTGAATACGGGTGGGTTGGAGAGGGGGACTTGGGTTGAGCTGTTGGTGGTTTCGGGCTGCGGTGGTTGTGAGCCTCTCCGGGCTGGGGGCGCGTTCTGCTTCTGGTGGTGGTCTTGGTGGTGGCTGGGATGGGGGTTGGGGGGGGGGGCTCAGCCTCGGTGTAGTGACTTGTCTCGTTTTGCTTTTGGTTACATGTCAGAACACTGCACCCCAGACAGTGCGCGCCTTTGGGTCTCTCCCCCACTTTCCCACACCAGGTCAGTGATATCCAAACGACTGGACTGCACGGCACATGTCCTTTCAGCCCGACAGTCTTCTGTGCCTCACGCACGCTGGGAAGCCCGGGCGTGGCAGTCTGCGTAATCTGGTATCAGATTCAGCTGATCATCACTCCGTGTCGGACCCGCTACCGCAGTTGTGGGATCATCTCTTCACACCACTGTCTTCTTCGGCCTACAGTCATTGTGCCTCATGCACACTGGGAAGCCCTAGGGCATGGCAGTCTCCCACTGCATCACCTGGTTTCAGACTCAGCCAATCCCCACAACATGTCAGATCCGCTACCACGGCCATTGTTGGATCATCGTAGCACTGGACAGCTCTGAACCTTGATTCCGAGAGGTTGTCTCGAGTACTGTGAAGTGAGCAGGCTACGCCAGCTCACCAGGTCTATGGCGGACAGCAACCTTTTCCACCTCACTGTGGACTTCCTTCCTCGGTATTGCGTTCTCTGTGCATAGCACGCCACCCTTGTTCCTCGGCCTTCAGGGGGATGGCAAGGGTGGTGGTTGGAAGTGGTGGGAGTGACATTTTGTGTTGTTGAATTCTCATATTTCGGCTGATGCAAGGTGCCTTGCAGGCAAGGTTTGCGGTCTTGTGCGGTCTACTTGGGGGATTTCCCAAGGTGGGAATATACTTGGGGCTCGAGATAGGAGACTTAATACGAAGGTAGCGCGCCGGGCAAACATTCCCCCTCAGTCTTTCTTGTGCTCCAGTACGGACGTGGCAGTTCCCGCTGCATTTCCTGGCATCAGAATCAGCTTGTCCTCACTTCGTGTTCTGTCTGCGCCATATCACCTGTGGGACAACCGTAGCATTGGACTGCTCTGATCCTTGATTCTGAGTGATTTCTCGAGGGCCTTCTGGTGAGCGAGCTTCGCCAGCTTACCATGGCCTGGACCCCCAACAAAAAAATTTAGGGAGCAGGCGACATCAGCTCATCGTGGTCCAGATAGGCTGCACAGCCCAGGTGGAGGGCATGGGGCAACACCCTACCCCGGGGGGGGGGGGGTCAAAGGGTGGGTGGGTGGGTCAAAGGCCTTTTTCAGTGGTTTTTGAGAGGCATGGACCCCCCCCCCTGGGGGGTGGGGGTGGGATTTTCTTGGGTGCTGGGTTTGGGAGCTTTGGAACTCAGGGGCATTGAAGATGTGTGTGTAGTGTTCACGCTATGAGGCGCCTGTTGCACAGGTTATGGCAGATCTGGTTGGTGGTTGAATGGTTAACAGCATGGCCTTATTATTATGTAACGACGTGGCTTCCATTCCCAGTGGTCCCAGTATGCTGGTGGGCCAACGTCAGGAGATGACATGCTCCACTAGTTTCAGATTGTTTCATTTTTGTCATTACAGCTTGCCTAGGTTTGCCTAGGTTTGTGGGTCTCCATAAAATCCAGATTGAATTCTTGTTTGTGCACAACTGTATGGTTTGTGTCCACAGGTTCATCGGTACCCCGCCTTGTGTTGTGTCTAATTTTATCAGTGCTGCCCACCAATGGGGCCCAGGATGTGGGGTTTCTCGTGTAGCCCTGCTGTGTGTTGCTTGTGTGCACTGTGGCTCCAGCTATTTGGGTGGGGCCTTCCGATGCTGTGTGTTGCTTGCTCCCTTTTATTTGCCTTTGTAATTGTTGTGAGCTGCAGCCTCATATGGTGGACTTATGGTGGACTTAGTTGGGTGATTGCGGCCATAGCGCACGCATATGCATTGCGGAAGGAGCCAATCTGGTCTGATGATTGGAATTCATGCATCTCAGGTCGAAAGTGGTGGGCAAAAACAAGTGAAACCATTTGCCATCAGTGCAGGTCGCAGTCTCGTCAATCGGCTAGGTGGTGTATTGTGTATACAGCTTACTATCCCAGATGAGGATTATCGTGTTTATAAATTCAACACCACTGGGGTGATAAAGCCCCACCACCACCACCATGGGGGGGGGGGGATCATTCTTTTTGGTTTTATGACCTGCTTGGGGTGGGTTCATGGCGCCAATGGCGGGTTTATCACCCATTGGGGGGTGGCGGGGGGGGGGGGGTGACCTCAGTCCAAGCCTTTTTGTAGATGCGAAATCTTATTTTTTAGGCACTTTCCTTATTTTTTCACATCAAAAAAGATTTCGCACTGAAAAAAAAGATTCCGTGATAAAAAAAAAGATTCCACGCTAAAAAAAATAGACTTTTACATGATCATCAATTTCTGAAAAAGTTGCACGGGTGGGTTTACAGGGAGTGCTACTGCACCAAGCCAACCCATGAGAGGCAATGGCTATATTTTGCAAAGTAGGGTGCTCAGCCACATGATGGCAGCTGGAGCAAATTTCCCACTCCTAGCCCTGCCCCATTTTCTTTGTTGCTTTTCATACCCATGCCTAACTGTGTGATGCACCGACTGCCCCTTTTTCACTCCAGTGTTTACAACCAATGTTTTGCCATATGTTTTGCATTAGGTCTGTTTATATTTATTTGGAGGCGCCGCGTTGTAAATGTCAAAACAAACCATGGACCACGACTCGTCACCTGTCGTACAACCCAAAGATGTAGAACAAGAATCACTTAAATTCAGGATGTGGTGCCTGGGACCATTTGAAACCATTCAGAAACAGCAACAGTTCCAGGAAAGCAAAGGAGAGTGGCTGCTGCACGAATAGGATCGGTTCGTGGAGATGTCGGTGGGAGCAAATACGGTGACGGAGTTCGCCAACAACATGGGATTTGGGCACATGGACCAGGACACGCTCCTAACACAACGGACAATGAGGACAAGAGGCCCCCATCACCAGCAGGGCAGGGCTTGAGTGCACAACAGGTAGCAGAGCTGGTGCAAATGCTGGCAGCGACGAAGCTCGAGAACGAGCGATTTAGAGCGGCAGCCATTCCGAGGCTAAAAAACAGCAGCTGGAACGTGTCATTGCAGAGAGCTTGCCGTACCAATGGATGCAGACGCTGGCAGTGGCGCCGAAGGTGTTCTCCGCAATAGACGCCAACTGGGATGCACACGGGCTGGCCAAAGCCATCTGGACAGTGGTACACGAGGAGCTGCGCAACAGGTAAAAATCCGGTTAAATTTTGGGGAGCGCCGAATATATAGATCTCCGGAAATGATCTGATTCTGACCTAATCGGGGGTATTTGACCTGAGATCTGCGCGGATCGAGAGTAGCCGTACTTACAGGCCATGCGTCTCGATGAACTCCAGAGTCTCCTTCAGCTGGGCCTCTAATCGGACCCATAGGGCCTCCTCCTTCTCGCGCTCGACACGCTCGGCGATGATGAACCTCTGCAGCTCCTCCACCTTGTCCTCCTCGTCGTCTCTGAGTTCCCCTACAACGACCAGGGCGCCCTCAGGTTTAGGTCCTTCGTGCGCGTTTGCCACTGAGGGTGACACCACCGACCCGAGGTCGTTTGATCCCATCAGGGACCAGCGCAGGATGTCCACGCTCATCTCGGGGTCGAAGATGGGCGGCACAATGTTGGCCAGGTCTTTTTGTGCCACTTCCTGTTGAAGAAAGGCCAGCTAATTGTGGCGCCTGAGCGCCTCGGGGGTAAGGCCAGTGGTTCCAGAGCCTCCTCAGCTACCATGAAGCACGTTTGGCTGAATCGGTCTCTGGTCGGCCACGTCCCCGGTTGCTTGGCTTGATTTTGGCATGGTATTGCCCCTTTGCTTGGTCTTCTTTGGGTTTTCCTCACTGTGACAAAAACGGACAACCCTGTCGTGCAATCCTGCACACCCTTGGACAGTCACACGAGCAAGCTGCAACAAGTCGATGAGGATCACTTGGGTATCTTGGAGGTACTCAGTGGTGGATGTACACGAAGATAGTGGAGAAGGGACGATAACAACGATAACATTATTCTAAGACATGCAAACCTACTACCGAACCACACAAAACGCCAAGGCAAACCATGGTCCTGGCGGTCGCGGGTTGACGATACCCAAGTGTGCCTACGAGAACCGAGTCGTTACTCCGTCCGTGAGGGTAAGGAGTGAGACTTGTGGCGGTAGGATTGTCTCGCCGGTGCACCAACATAGGGCCCTAGTTGCAGGGGACCTATGAGACCGCACGGCGAGGTGAGAAGGGGACTACCTAGGTGTCGGTCGGACCCCGGGGGTTGCCCGTGAAAGAAGCCTTACACCAGGGGAAACCTATGGCATACAATGAATCTCCCACCAATGAGTGGCCGCCAAACAAAAAAGGTGCGAGGAGAAGGTCACCACCCTGTGGCAGACAAGTAGTCAAGTCAAATCAAGTCAAGTCAAATCTTCTCGCTTGTACAACAATTCACATCCTATGGGTGAAAAAGTATGGCAGAACCGGACCACACAATGGTTTTCATTGCAAAAAACCCCATCACACCCAATTTTGTGTAAAAAAAGCACGGCCGCAAAATGGTCCTCAACAGAAACAAAAAAGCAGCCTGAATTTTCAACTTTCGCCGCCAAAAAAAAGCAAACCGGTTGAGAAAGGTAGGGCTTTTTGCTGTTGCTCTTGTTTTTGTTATTGAAACAATGGGACTTGTATTGAGGCCTGGAGATTCATGAACTATGAATTAGTGAGGTGTATCTCACCTGATGTGTACAGGATCCCACCTTGCTTCCAGGTGATGACCAATCCCAACACCATCTCATTTGTAATTTACATAACAAACAGTACTTTGCCTTTACCTTTCCCATAGATGTCGCTATGGTAATGAGTCCCCTAGCCACAAGTGGTTTGCACGGTGTTTCTGCCTCACCTTACAAGAACGCGGCGCAAACTGAGTATTCGGTACACCACCCCTGCCTTCTCGGGGTCCCCATGGTGGGGAGAAATCCATATGGCTACATTACTCCTTGGGGTCTCCATGTTGGGGAGAAATCAACCTAGTAAGGAGTGGATGTGGTGGAGACGAAAAAATTGGAAGCAAATTGGTGAAACTAGGTGAGCATCCAAATATAACATATCCCGAATCTGAAAGAAGCATCAAAACACCGTCATCCTTAAGCTGACCCTTCTTCACAAAACTGATTTTACTGATTGCGCTGCCGCCTCCGCAGCTTCTGCCGCTTCTGCCCGCAGCTTCCGCAGCTTCCGCAAATTTTACGTCAGCTTTTTAATAAGTTTGATAAGTTACTTAGTTTAATAGCTAATACCGTTAGATCACTAATTGCTAAAGCCGTCCAAATGCAAAATAATAAGGTGCAATCAGCAGTGAAATCATTTTCCGTCTAGAGGTTTGGGTACTAGTGCAAAACCGCATTGAGAATGGTATGGGTAAACAATTGAACTTCGTTTCTTTCCTTACATGTGCCTTAGGGTCGTGCATTCAACCAAACTACGTGGATTTTTGCGCAGAAATCACTTATGCTTGGTTCTGGTAAGTGAAATCAGCTTCCGTCTAGAGGTTTGGGTACTAGGGTGCTCCCCGAAAGGTCAAAAACGCATTGAGAATGGTATGGGTAAATAATGATTGCAATTCAACTTCGTTTCTTTGCTTAGATGTGCCTTGGTGTCGTGCATTCAACCAAACTACGTGGATTTTTGCGCAAAAATCAGTTATGCTTGGTTTTGGCAAGTGAAATCAGCTTTCGTCCAGAGGTTTGGGTACCAGGGTGCTCCCCGAAAGGTCAAAAACGCATTGAGCATGGTATGGGTAAATAATGATTGCAATTCAACTTCGTTTCCTTGCTTAGATGTGCCTTGGTGTTGTGCATTCAACCAAACTACGTGGATTTTTGCGCAAAAATCACTTATGCTTGGTTTTTGTAAGTGAAATCAGCTTCCGTCTAGAGGTTTGGGTACTAGAGTGCTCCCCGAAAGGTCAAAAACGCATTGAGAATGGTATGGGTAAATAATGATTGCAATTCAACTTCGTTTCCTTGCTTAGATGTGCCTTGGTGTCGTGTATTCAACCAAACTACGTGGATTTTTGCGCAAAAATGACTTATGCTTGGTTTTTGTAAGTGAAATCAGCTTCCGTCTAGAGGTTTGGGTACTAGGGTGCTCCCCGAAAGGTCAAAAACGCATTGAGAATGGTATGGGTAAATAATGATTGCAATTCAACTTCGTTTCCTTGCTTAGATGTCCCTTGGTGTCGTGCATTCAACCAAACTACGTGGATTTTTGCGCAAAAATCACTCATGCTTGGTTTTTGTAAGTGAAACCAGCTTCCGTCTAGAGGTTTGGGTACTAGGGTGCTCCCCAAAAGGTCAAAAACGCATTGAGAATGGTATTGGTAAATAATGATTGCAATTCAACTTCATTTCCTTGCTTAGATGTGCCTTGGTGTTGTGCATTCAACCAAACTACGTGATTTTTTGCGCAAAAATGACTTATGCTTGGTTTTTGTAAGTGAAATCGGCTTCCGTCTAGAGGTTCGGGTACTAGAGTGCTCCCCGAAAGGTCAAAAACGCATTGAGAATGGTATGGGTAAATAATGATTGCAATTCAACTTCGTTTCCTTGCTTAGATGTGCCTTGGTGTCGTGCATTCAACCAAACTACGTGGATTTTTGCACAAAAATCACTTGTGCTTGGTTTTGTAAGTGAAATCAGATTTCGTCTAGAGGTTTGGGTACTAGAGTGATCCCCGAAAGGTCAAAAACGCAATGAGAATGGTATTGGTAAATAATGATTGCAATTCAACTTCGTTTCCTTGCTTAGATGTGCCTTGGTGTCGTGCATTCAACCAAACTACGTGGATTTTTGCGCAAAAATGACTTATGCTTGGGTTTTGTAAGTGAAATCAGCTTCCGTCTAGAGGTTTGGGTACTAGAGTCCTCCCCGAAGGGTCAAAAACGCATTGAGAATGGTATGGGTAAATAATGATTGCAATTCAACTTCGTTTCCTTGCTTAGATGTGCCTTGGTGTCGTGCATTCAACCAAACTACCTGGATTTTTGCGCAAAAATCACTTATGCTTGGTTTTTGTAAGTGAAATCAGCTTTCGTCTAGAGGTTTGGGTACTAGGGAGCTCCCCGAAAGGTCAAAAACGCATTGAAAATGGTATGGGTAAATAATGATTGCAATTCAACTTCGTTTCCTTGCTTAGATGTGCCTTGGTGTTGTGCATTCAACCAAACAATGTGGATTTTTGTGCAAAAGTCACTTGTGCTTGGTTTTTGTAAGTGAAATCAGCTTCCGTCTAGAGGTTTGGGTACTAGGGTGCTCCCCGAAAGGTCAAAAACGCATTGAGAATGGTATGGGTAAATAATGATTGCAATTCAACTTCAGTTTCCTTGCTTAGATGTGCCTTGGTGTCGTCCATTCAACCAAACTACGTGGATTTTTGCGCAAAAATGACTTATGCTTGGTTTTTGTAAGTGAAATCAGCTTCCGTCTAGAGGTTTGGGTACTAGAGTGCTCCCCGAAAGGTCAAAAACGCATTGAGAATGGTATGGGTAAATAATGATTGCAATTCAACTTCATTTCCTTGCTTAGATGTGCCTTGGTGTCGTGCATTCAACCAAACTACGTGGATTTTTGCGCAAAAATCACTTATGCTTGGTTCTGGTAAGTGAAATCAGCTTCCGTCTAGAGGTTTGGGTACTAGAGTGCTCCCCGAAAGGTCAAAAACGCATTGAGAATGGTATGGGTAAATAATGATTGCAATTCAACTTCGTTTCCACGCTTAGATGTGTCTTGGTGTCGTGCATTCAACCAAACTACGTGGATTTTTGCGCAAAAATGACTTATGCTTGGTTTTTGTAAGTGAAATCAGCTTCCGTCTAGAGGTTTGGGTACTAGAGTGCTCCCCGAAAGGTCAAAAACGCAATGAGAATGGTATGGGTAAATAATGATTGCAATTCAACTTCATTTGCTTGCTTAGATGTGCCTTGGTGTTGTGCATTCAACCAAACTACGTGATTTTTGCGCAGAAATCACTTATGCTTGGTTCTGGTAAGTGAAACCAGCTTCCGTCTAGAGGTTTGGGTACTAGAGTGCTCCCCGAAAGTTCAAAAACGCATTGAGAATGGTATGGGTAAATAATGATTGCAATTCAACTTTGTTTCCTTGCTTAGATGTGCCTTGGTGTCGTGCATTCAACCAAACTACGTGGACTTTTGCGCAAAAATCACTTATGCTTGGTTTTCATAAGTGAAATCAGCTTCCATCTAGAGGTTTGGGTACTACAGTGCTCCCCGAAAGGTCAAAAACGCATTGAGAATGGTATGGGTAAATAATGATTGCAATTCAACTTCGTTTCCTTGCTTAGATGTGCCTTGGTGTTGTGCATTCAACCAAACTACGTGATTTCTGCTCAAGAATCACTTATGCTTGGTTTTTGTAAGTGAAATCAGCTTCCGTCTAGAGGTTTGGGTACTAGGATGCTCCCCGAAAGGTCAAAAACGCATTGAGAATGGTATGGGTAAATAATGATTGCAATTCAACTTCGTTTCCCTGCTTAGTTGTGCCTTGGTGTCGTGCATTCAACCAAACTACGTGATTTTTGCGCAACAATCACTTACGCTTGGTTTTGGTAAGTGAAATCAGCTTCCGTCTAGAGGTTTGGGTACTAGAGTGATCCCCGAAAGGTCAAAAACGCATTGAGAATGGTATGGGTAAATAATGATTGCAATTCAACTTCGTTTCCTTGCTTAGTTGTGCCTTGGTGTCGTGCATTCAACCAAACTACGTGGATTTTAGCGCAAAAATCACTTATGCTTGGTTTTTGTAAGTGAAATCACCTTCCGTCTAGAGGTTTGGGTACTAGAGTGCTCCCCGAAAGGTCAAAAACGCATTGAGAATGGTATGGGTAAATAATGATTGCAACTCAACTTCATTTCCTTGCTTAGATGTGCCTTGGTGTTGTGCATTCAACCAAACTACGTGGATTTTTGCACAAAAATCACTTATGCTTGGTTTTTGTAAGTGAAATCAGCTTCCGTCTAGAGGTTTGGGTACTAGAGTGCTCCCCGAAAGGTCAAAAACGCATTGAGAATGGTATGGGTAAATAATGATTGCAATTCAACTTCGTTTCCACGCTTAGATGTGCCTTGGTGTCGTGCATTCAACCAAACTACGTGGACGTTTGCGCAAAAATCACTTATGCTTGGTTTTTGTAAGTGAAATCAGCTTCCGTCTAGAGGTTTGGGTACCAGGGTGCTCCCTGAAAGGTCAAAAACGCAATGAGAATGGTATGGGTAAATAATGATTGCGATTCAACTTCATTTCCTTGCTTAGATGTGCCTTGGTGTTGTGCATTCAACCAAACTACGTGATTTTTGCGTAGAAATCACTTATGCTTGGTTCTGGTAAGTGAAATCAGCTTCCGTCTAGAGGTTTGGGTACTAGAGTGCTCCCCGAAAGGTCAAAAACGCATTGACAATGGTATGGGTAAATAATGATTGCAATTTAACTTTGTTTCCTTGCTTGGATGTGCCTTGGTGTTGTGCATTCAACCAAACTACGTGGATTTTTGCACAAAAATCACTTATGCTTTGTTTTCATAACTGAATTCAGCTTCCGTCTAGAGGTTTGGGTACTAGAGTGCTCCCCGAAAGGTCAAAAACGCATTGAGAATGGTATGGGTAAATAATGATTGCAATTCAACTTCAGTTTCCTTGCTTAGATGTGCCTTGGTGTCGTGCATTCAACCAAACTACGTGATTTTTGCGCAAAAATCACTTATGCTTGGTTTTTGTAAGTGAAATCAGCTTGCGTCTAGAGGTTTGGGTACTAGAGTGCTCCCCGAAAGGTCAAAAACGCATTGAGAATGGTATGGGTAAATAATGATTGCAATTCAACTTCGTTTCCTTGCTTAGATGTGCCTTGGTGTCGTGCATTCAACCAAACTACGTGATTTTTGCACAAGAATCACTTATGCTTGGTTTTTGTAAGTGAAACCAGCTTCCGTCTAGAGGTTTGGGTACTAGGATGCTTCCCGAAAGGTCAAAAACGCATTGAGAATGGTATGGGTAAATAATGATTGCAATTCAACTTCATTTCCCTGCTTAGTTGTGCCTTGGTGTCGTGCACTCAACCAAACTACGTGAGTTTTGCGCAACAATCACTTATGCTTGGTTTTGGTAAGTGAAATCAGCTTCCGTCTAGAGGTTTGGGTACTAGAGTGCTCCCCGAAAGGTCAAAAACGCATTGAGAATGGTATGGGTAAATAATGATTGCAATTCAACTTCGTTTCCTTGCTTAGATGTGCCTTGGTGTTGTGCATTCAACCAAACTACGTGATTTTTGCGCAAAAATCACTTGTGTTTGGTTTTCATAAGTGAAATCAGCTTCCGTCTAGAGGTTTGCGTACTAGAGTGCTCCGCGAAAAGTTAAAAACGCATTGAGAATCGTATGGATAAATAATGATTGCAATTGAACTTCGTTTCCTTGCTTAGATGTGGCTTGGTGTCGTGCATTCAACCAAACTACGTGATTTTTGCGCAAAAATCACTTATGCTTGGTTTTTGTAAGTGAAATCAGCTTCCGTCTAGAGGTTGGATTTTGGGATCTGGCGACATCGTAAAATCATATGTGCATTCAAGCAAAAATCAAGGTCAGGGATCCGTGGTGCCTTTTCGTGTTGCATATGTGGAGCAGCCCCTAACCAGGGTTAACCAGCTGTTGCGTGCCGCTCCACTGCCCGATGGTTTGGCCCTCGAGTATGTCAGGACCCATGCCACTCCCTACTTCCTCTTGGGTTGAGAAGTGAGTAAACGAAAACTAGGAATAAACATGTTATGGTTGAAGGCGTAGACACTCTGACCTCCTAAAACCCCACACCCAAACCGCCCCAAATCGCCTACTAGAGCGGTAGTTATGGGTAAATAACGATTGCATAGTGTGATGCATGTTGGATTTCTCTTTGCATGTATACAGGTGTCCCCATGCCATGTACCAACCCGATGCTGCCTGGTCTGGGGCACGGCAATTATCAACTACAGACCTTTAAAACTCCCAAATAATCATCAGTGACGTGGTCGAAAACGCGCCACCAGACACTGCAACTCTAGCAAAATGCACATCTCCTTGGAAAAAAGGACAAGGGGTTGGCGTTGTGCGGGGAGAAACCAACCTAGAAGGTCAGTTCCTACCATGTGCATATTACGGCACACTAAAGAGCTGCAACCGCAACGGTGCGATAGTCATATTTTCCGCTGGGTTTGGCCATGATGAACATGAGGGTTGGTATCCAAAGATGTGGGTTTTGCCAGCCCCGTGGGGCGGCGTCGTGCTTGTGGGATATGATGCGCCCATTAGATCCGATGAAGAAAAGGACAACCAGAAGGACAAGGAAAAAGAGAAAGCAAAAGGTAAATATTTTCTCTGGTCTGTGCCGTCTGGTCTGTGCCGTGCCGTTATGTTTTGATTTTTGGGAGGTTTGGTGTGGTACCATGTAGTGCATGTGCATAGTGTTAGTGCAGAATGTTTTGATTACATGCAAGGTGCGTAAACTTGAGCGAAAGCGATAGGTAGATGCACAATATGTTGGTGTTTGTACGCCCATTCGCTTGCACCTTGTACTGCCGCTATGATCCATTGATCAGATCTTGTTTTGCTTTGTTTGCCGCGCGCCTTCTTTAACAATTTAAAATCATAGGTGTCTGTGCTATGCCGCAGGGGGGGGGGGAGGGGCACGCACGGCTCGGCATGTCTGTGAGACGGGGCGACGGTGTGTAGATTGGCGGATGCTGAAGTTTCAGTGACCAGTCTGTGACTCATTATAGGTGCCCCGCGAATTCCTTCATGGCCATCCAGCCAGCTGGAGTCATGGCTGATTCGCTACTCACAAGAAGCCGAACAGCCAGGTGCAAACGTGAGAAAATTCTGCGAGGAGCTGGAGTCCGCAAACTCCACGACACTACTCGACATCAAGAAGCAACTTTGCATCTCCTTCTCATATAAAGGTCGAGAGCAACTTCTTGACCTATTGAAGAAGAAACTGCAACGTGGGCAACTGTGTTCACCGAGATTTGAACCCCCGACGTTCCTTTACACCAAGGCTTGATGTGTTGAACTTGGAACCAAGTTAGGTAACTCAAAGGCATGTCCGAAGAAGTAATCCGTACGACCTGCTACAATACTGAAGGCGGGCTTGCCCACGTCTCGGCTTGCAACACGCACCGTCAGCCATTTGGAGGTAGTCTGTACTGCTGTGTGTTGTTGCAGGATGTCAACAAGAACGGATCCACACATGATGGGGGAATATGGACAATGTCCAAGAGTCAGCAGGTTTGTCATGCCAACTTCGTGTGAAGGATAGTCCCCACCGCTAATGTTAGTTGGTTTTGTGCACGAGCCCAAGCCGAGATTTCAGAGAGGGCGATGTATGACTTGAACCGGTTTGCAGACGAAGCATCATGCCAATATGTGCTTGTAGGCACAAGAAAAGGCCCAAGCAGACAGCAAAGCGGAAGGGTTCGGCCAGCAGAAGAGAGCCTCCGAGAAGGCCGAAACAGCCAACGCCGGGAAGCAAGTTTGTTTGTCTGTTTGGAAACTTGTTGTGCATCGACAGAACAAGCAGTGATAGAATGGTGGCACCATTGTATTGTGGCCTAGATAAAGTGATTTTCTTGCATGTGCTACATCTGAACATGTATTTGCAGGCAGAGGAACAGACCAAAGCAGAGAGGAAAGCGGAAGAGGTGGATGAGCAGAAGAGCGCCACCCGTTCAGAGGAAGCCGAAGGAGCCACCGCTAGGAAGCAGGTTCTATTGTTCGTATGGTCCATTATTGTGCAGCGATGCAATCAAGGATGATGGAATGATGGCACCATTGTACTTTGGCATCGTGAAAGTCATTTTCCTGCATGTGATTCATCCCAACATCTGTTTGCAGGCAGAGGAAAAGGCCCAAGCACAGACGAAAGAGCAGACGAGAGCGGCTGAGGAAGCCGAAACAGCCAACGCTGGGAGGCAGTTTCTTTTGTCTATTTGAAAACTTGTCGTGCATCGATGGAACCAGCAATGATAGACAGGTGGCACCAGGCCTTGATAAAGTCATTTTCTTGCATGTGCTTCATCCCAACATGTGCTTGTAGGCAGAGGAACAAGCCCAAGCACACAGGAAAGCGGATGAGCTCGACGAGCAAAACAGAGCAGCCGAGGAAGCAGCCAGCGCCGTAGGGAAAATCCTTTTTGCGTATGAAAAATTCTTGTGCATCAATGGAACCTGCAATGATTGTGCAGCGAGGCACCATTGCATTGGTGTCGTGAAAATCATTTTCTAGCATGTTCTTCATCCCAACATCTATTTGCAGACGGATGAAACGGCCCTAGCACAAAGGTAAGAGCAGAAGAGACCGGCTGAGGAAGCCAAATCAGCCAACGCCGAGAAGCAGATTCGTTTGTCTGTTTGGATCATTCTTGTGCATTGATGGAACCACCATGATGGAATGATAGAATGATGGCACCACTGTCGTTAAAGTCATTTTCCTGCATTTACTTCATCCGAACATCTGCTTGCAGGCAGATGAAAAGGCCCAAGCACAGAGAAGAGCAGATGATCCTAAGGATGTGGATCCTAAGGATACGGAGTCCGAAGCACACGGCCTGGAGAAGGAAACTCTCAGCAAGAACGCCGAAGCAGCCGAGAAAGCCAAAGCCGCCAAGAAGGCCGACGCAGCCGAGAATGCTGAAGCAGCTGATGGTAGGAAGGGGGTTCTATTTTTCGGAGGGAAAATTCTTGTCTATCGATGGAACCAACGATGATAGAATGATGGCACCATTGTATTTTGGTGCCGTGAAAGTCATTTTCTTGCATGTGCTTCATCCCAACATCTGTTTGCAGGTAGAGGAAAACGCCCAACCACAAAGGAAAGTCGATGGGCCCGAGGAGCAGAAGAGAGCAGCCGAGGAAGCCGAAACAGCAAATACCAGGATGCAGGTTCGTTTGTCTGTTTGGAACATTCTTGTGCATTGATGGAACCACCATGATGCAATGATAGAATGATGGCATGACTGTCGTTTAATTGATTTTCCTGCATGTGATTCATCCCAACATCTGCTTACAGGCAGAGGAAAAGGTCCAAGCACAGAGGAAAGAGCAGACGAGAGCGGCTGAGGAAGCCGAAACAGCCAACGCTGGGAAGCAGGTTCTTTTGTCTATTTGACAACGTGTTGTGCATCGATGGAACCAGCAATGATAGAATGGTGGCACCAGGCCTTGATAAAGTCATTTCCTTGCATGTGCCTCATCCCAACATGTGCTTGTAGGCAGAGGAACAAGCCCAAGCACAGAGTAAGTAAGTAAGTAAGTAAGTAAGTAAGTAAGTAAGGGCGGCCGCGTCCGCAGCCTCATCTGACTCCTCCTTGTTTGTTTTACATGGTGGCCGCCTCTGGCGGGAAGGAGTGCTCTCCAGCATCAGTTCTCCTGGCGACCCCTGTCTCACCTCACGGCCGACAACTTCAACCAGGTTCCCTGGGGGCATGACCAGTGGTAGGCTCCCTTCAGTCGCTGGTCTCACGGTTTCAGCTCCTTCCGGTCACCCTTTGAAGGAGCCCCCGGCCTTCCCCCCCTAGCACAGCCTATTGGGCGCCTGCAGGCGTGTTTCCTGTGGATAGCCCTCGCCGACAGCGGAGCATTCCTCTCTGTCAACCACATTCCACCACTCCCCATCCCTCACGGGCTGGAGTACCCACTCAGCTCCCGGATGCACTTGGTTGTCGTCCATCCACGGCTGGAGGCCAGGGGGCGACCCTTTCCACGTTCCCCCGGTCCCGCTCACGCGTGAACCTACGTGTATCCAGGCCATTGACCCGTGGATCTCAAGGTCAACCCTCACCCCTGCGGACACCTCACGGCCGTCCCGGAGTTCAGGGCATTTTCCTGACTTCCCGTGGCCAGGTTCCCCACGGTTGGCCCATGGTTCACCACTCCATGGCGACTGGTTTCCCAATCCCATGGGGCTGTTGCTTGGCGCTTTCGGCCTCCCTGCCCTTCCCCTGTCCCATTCCCCTTTGCTCCTTCCCGGCACCGGCCCGTTCCCAGCGTGCCATGGACTCCCTACCCCGTCGGGCCGTTGTGCGGCCCTAGCCTCACGCCCTTCCCCGCCCCGTCCCCTTGTCCCTTCATCCCGTGTTTATACCCCACCGGGTCGCCTGCTACCCTGTGGCGCTGGCCCACTGGGGCCTCTTCCTTCCGGGGACCGCTTCGCGCGCTTAGCACGGGTCGCTCCCTTCCCGCCCCCGTCCCTTTCCCCTGTGCCGCGGCCCCGGCCTAATCCCCTCGGCGGTCATGCGGCCCCATCCCATCCCTCATCCCGTGTTTATACCCCACCGGGCCGCCAGCAACCCTGTGGCGCGGGCCCACTGGATCCTCATCCATCCGGGGACCGTTTGGTGCGCCTAGCACGGGTCGCTCCCTTCCCGCCCCCTTCCCCCTTGCCGCGGCCCCGGCCTTGTTGTCCCGGCCCTGCTCCTCCTGGGCGGTGCTCTGGGCCGCCGGTGTGCACGCTCTGTGTGTGGTGTGGCGTGTACGGTGTCCTGGGCCTCCTGGCTCCTGTTCACCGGTGTGCTCGCTCCATGTGTGGTGTTGCGTGTACGGCGTCCTGGGCCTCCTGGCTCCTGTTCACCGCCGTGCACGCCCTGTGTGCGGTGTAGCGTGCACGGTTTCCTGGGCCTCCTGGCTCCTGCTCAGCGGCGTGCACGCTCTGTGTGTGGTGTTGCGGGTGCGGTGTCCTGGGCTGCTTGATTCCTGTTCACCGGCGTGCACGCTCTCTGTGTGTTGTTGCGTGCGCGGTGTCCTGGGCCGCTTGGCTCCTGTTCTCCGGTGTGCCTGACTGTGTTCTGTGTTCTGTGTATGGGTGTAAGAGCAGTTGTCACAGTTGCCCCGCATTGCATCGCAGGACAGGACCGTTAGCCCCCCGTGACAACCACTCCCTGGCCGAAGGCCATTGGTTTTTCACAGTCTACAGCCTTGCCTATGGTTTCCTCTGCCTCGGTGCGCTGTGTCGTGTGTACGGTGTCCTGGGCCCCTTGGCTCCGGTTCACCGGTGTGCACCCGTTGTGTGTGGTGTTGTATGTGCGGCGTCCTGGGCCTCCTGGCTCCTGTTCACCGGTGCGCGTGCTCGCTGTGTGCTCCTCGCTTGCTTCCTATCCCCCTCCCTCATCCTCGCTTGTTCTTGTGCATGCTCTCCGTGACTGCCGTCCTGCTTTTTCCTGCCGCCGCCTTCTCGTCCTCGTGGTGCCTCTGGCGTTTGCATTCGAGTCTCCGTCTGTGTTAGTCCGCTCTTTCAGCCTCTCCTTCTCCTCTTTCCCCTGGCTCGTGTCCTCCTTGTCCTCCCTCCCCACCTCTCCTTGCTCTTGCCTCTCCCTTCCGCCATCGCGTCCCCTCCGGTCTGGTCCTTCCGGTCCGGGCTCCATGTGCCCATGTGCCCATGTGCCCATCCGCCTCCCCTTCTTTTCCTTCTCCCCTCTTGCTCTTTCTCCTCCCGCTGCGCGTCTTCTCTCCTTCTTGTCCTCCCCCTTCCGTTCCTTGCTCTTGTTCTTGTTCTCCTCTCCGTGTCGCTCCGCCGCCGTCTCCTTCTCCTTGTTTGCTGCCCCGGACCTTCCATTCCCGGGCTGCTGCGTCCCCGGATGTTCCAGTCCGCGGCACCGGGTGCACCCCCGGACTTGTTGCCGTATTCCCTCTGTTGCCCTGGACGCTCCAGTCCATGGCACCGGGTTCACCCCCGGACGATCCAGTCCGGGGGCTCGGGCCGTGCATCATGCCGCCCCGGATGCTCCAATCCGGGGCTTCTTTTTGTCTTATTCTTTCCGTTGCCTCGGACGCTCCATCCCATGGCACCAGGTTCAACCCTGGACGATCCAGTCCGGGGGCTAGTGCCGTGCTTCGTTCCGTCTCGGATGCTCCAATCCGGGGCGCCTTTTAATCGTATTCTCTCCTTTGCCTCGGACGTTCCAGTCCGTAGTACCGGGTTCTCCCCTGGACGATCCAGTCCGGGGGCCCGGGCTGTGCCCCACTCCGCCCCGGATGCTCCACTCCTGGGCGTCTTTTTGTCGTATTCTCTCCGTTGCCTCGGACGCTCCAGCCCGTGGCGCCGGGTTCAACCCCGGACGATCCAGTCCGGGGGCTTGTGCCGTGCCTCTTTCCGCCCCGGATGCTCCAATCCGGGCCGTCTTTTTATCGTATTCTCTCCGTTGCCTCGGACGCTCCAGTCCGTGGCACCGGGTTCACCCCCGGACGAGCCAGTCCCGGGGCTATTGCCGTGCTTCATGCCGCCCCGGATGCTCCAATCCGGGGCGTCTTTTTATCGTATTCTCTCCGTTGCCACGGACGCTCCAGTCCGTGGCACCGGTTTCACCCCCGGACGATCCAGTCCGGGGGCTAGTGCCGTGCCTCTTTCCGCCCCGGGTGCTCCAGTCCTGGCCGTCTTTTTATCGTATTCTCTCCGTTGCCTCGGTGGCTCCAGTCCGGGGCACCGGGTTCAGCCCCGGACGATCCAGTCCGGGGGCTAGTGCCGTGCTTCTTTCCGGCCCGGATGCTCCAAACCGGGCCGTCGTTTTATCGTATTCTCTCCGTTGCCTCGGACGCTCCAGTCCTGGCCGTCTTTTCATCGTATTCTCTCCGTTGCCCCGGACTCTCCAGTCCGTGGCACCGGGTTCACCCCCGGACGATCCAGTCCGGGGGCTAGCGCCGTGCTTCATTCCGCCGCGGATGCTCCAATCAGGGGCGTCTTTTTGTCATATTCTCTCCGCTGCCTCGGACGCTCCGGTCCGTGGCACTGGGTTCACCCCCGGACGATCCAGTCCTCGGGCTAGTGCCGTGCTTCTTTCCGCCCCGGATGCTCCAATCCGGGGCGTCTTTTTATCGTATTCTCTCCGTTGCCTTTGATGCTCCAGTCCGCGGCACCGTGTTCACGCCCGGACGATCCAGTCCGGGGGCTAGCGCCGTGCTTCATTCCTCCCCGGTTGCTCCAGTCAGGGGGTTCTTTTTGTTGTACTCTCTCCGCCCCCTCGGACGCTCCAGTCCGCGGCGCCGGGTTCACCCCCGGACGATCCAGTCCGGGGGCTATTGCTGTGCTTCATTCCGCCCCGGTTGCTCCACTCCGGGGCGTCTTTTTGTCGTATTCTCCCCGTTGCCTCGGACGCTCCAGTCCGTGGCACCTGGTTCACCCCCGGACGATCCAGTCCGGGGGCTCAGGCCGTGCTCTCACTCGCCCCGGATGCTCTAATCCGGGGCGTCATGTTTCTTTCTCTCCTTGCTGACTTCGGTGTTTGTGTGCGCGGTGCTTTGGTGTTTTTTTTTTTTTTCGCGCGCCCATCGTCGTTGCTCCTCCCCCGCTCTCCCCGCTCCGCTTTGCTTTCCCCGCCCCTTCCCCTCCCTCTCCGCCCCCGGTCCTCTCTTCCCCTGCTCCCTTTCTCTCCCTTTGTGGTGGCTTTGCTGGGGCACGGACTCAAGCTCCTAGTGTCTACGCGCGCATGTTGCTATGTTTTGGGGCGGGCACACACGTTCTTTCTTCTTCTCCCTTTCCTGCCTTTGTTCTCGTGCATTGTTCCTCCTTTCGTCCTGTCCCTTGTCGCATGCACTTTGCCTACCTCTTGTCCTCTCCTCTTTTGTTTGTTTGGGGCACGCACACAAGCTCCTACTCCTACGCATGCAATTTACCACATTGCTCATCGTCCATTCATTCATTCGTTTTGCACTATTGCCGCACGCCATTTATGTGTGTCTTCACGTGTAGACACCGTGGGGGACGCCGCGGCGTACTCGCCACTTGCTTTCCGGCCTATGGTGTCCGGTTTCCTATTGTGTCTTTCTTTTTCGTCCCGTCTTGGCCTCATTGCATTTTTGGCGTCATCCTAGCTTAGGCGTGCTTGGTTTTTGCATTCATGGCATGCTATGCTACTTATTCGTTATGTCATGGACTCTTTGTTTTTTGCGACGCCCAAGAGTAAGCGTGTCTTATTGCTTGCTTGGCGGCACACACTACTTACTCATCGGCGTACGGACTCTTTGTTTTTCGCGACGCCCAAGAGTAAGCGTTTTTGCTTAATGCATTCCCGTCATGTTACTTTTGCCCTTTGTCTTGGACTCTTTGTTTTTTGCGACGCTCAAGAGTAAGCGTGTCTTAATGCATGCATCTTAGCCCACGCAAACTGCACCCTGTTTTTCACCTCAAGGGCGGCATTTGTGTGCAAAAAAAAAGACCCGCAGTTTCCGCGTATTTCGACCCGAAAACTGAGAATTAAAAAACGGAGGAATCTCAAATATAATTTTTTAGGCTATCAGCGGAATGCAAGTAGTCAGAGGTACGAAAAAAACATTTATTTTGGCATGTTGAGCGCGCGAGGCCTCGCGCACTCAATTATGCAGAATGTGTAGTTCCCAATGGTCCTGAATAAACAGTATTCCATGCCAAATGAGGCTCTGATGTCTGAATGGGTGCCTCATGCTGTACCGTTCGGGTCATGTCAGCAGCAAGAGTGGTCAATCAATGGACGTCTTGTACAGGCCATGCACTATGTAAGGTGTAATAGATCTAAATAGCAGGTTGCCCTCAGTCCTTGCTAAACACACGATTTTCAGTTAGTTTACCTACAAATGAGGTGCCCAGCCTCCCATCTTTTGGGGCTGTACAACAGTTTGTCAGAAGCGCTAGGTCACTGGACGTATGAAGCAAGTGCTCTAGAGGAGGATAGTCTAATCGCTACTCTTGAGCTCACTGTTTTCACAGGATTCCAAAAGGGAGGAATCTCAAAAAGCCTTTTTGAGGCTATCGGCACAATGCAAGTAGCCAGGGGTATTCAAAAACCCATGCTTCTAGCATGTTGAGTGCGCAAGCCCTCGCGCACTGAGTGTTCCGCTGTGCAAGTCTTTAACCCATATTGAATCTTGCAGTTTTGCTTTTGCTCCATCCTTGCTTCATGCCACTTCCGATGTAAAAAGGTCATCTCAAAAAAGCCTGAAAATCTCACTCCAGGTGGCTGAGTGCGCGAGGCCTCGAGCACTCAGCCTCCCATAATAATATTTTTTTCATGTGGACATGTACAGGATGTGTGAACAGCGCCCATCTTTAATAGTTTTCCAGACAATCCAAAAATTGGTATTCTTCAAATTAGCCAACAAATTTTTTTTCAGGGAAAATGACCGGTAAATCCTCTGATTTTGGACTAAAGAATGGTTATTTGACCCCCCCAAAAACAGCAAAAAATGACCAAAACCGATGAATAATGCATTTTTTGGGAGGGCTTGAAAAACAGTATTTCCAAAATGGCAAAAAAAACTATTTTTTTCGCTGACAAAATCTAGGTGGTTAGGTCAAAAAAGGGGGGTGCACTTTGCGTGGGGTAAGTGCATGGCGGTATTTGTTTCTAGCTCATCGGTTAGCGGACTCCATGTTTTTTTTTGGTCTCCCATGTGTTGGCGTGTTTGCTTAATGCTTGCATGTCTCCCTTGTGTTTGCGTGTGGTGTCCTTGCACCCATGTCTCATGCTATTTATTTGTCCTTCCTTCCCCCTTTTGTGCTCTTTGTGCATTGTTGACGCGCACAAGTCGCCTAGCTCCTATGGCACGCACGTTGCTAGGTGGGTTGGAGCACGCAATGTTCATTATCTTCGTCTTCGCGGCTCGCTTGCTCTTGGTGTTCGCCTCTATTCATCTTCCTTGTTGTTGGAGCGTGCACAAGTCTCTAGCGCCTAGGACACGCACTTTGCTAGGTGTTTTGGGGCAAGCAACGCTCAACTTCGTCGCCGTCGCGACCCTGTTGTTCTTCTTTTTCTGTGTGTGTCCTAAATTTTGCGACCACGCCAAACAGCGGCGTAAAATTTTTGTGGGGGTTTCTGAGGTCGAAAAATTCGATTTTGCGCTTTATTTTTTCTGGTTGTGCGTCTTCTCTTGGGTTTCTCTTTGGCATGGGCGCGAGGAGCAGAAGAGAGCAGCCGAGGAAGCCGAAACAGCAAATACCAGGATGCAGGTTTGTTTGTCTGTTTGGAACATTCTTGTGCATTGATGAAAACAACCATGATGCAATGATAGAATGATGGCATGACTGTCGTTTAATTCATTTTCCTGCATGTGATTCATCGCAACATCTGCTTACAGGCAGAGGAAAAGGTCCAAGCACAGAGGAAAGAGCAGACGAGAGCGGCTGAGGAAGCCGAAACAGGCAACGCTGGGAAGCAGGTTCTTTTGTCTATTTGAAAACTTGTTGTGCATCGATGGAACCAGCAATGATAGAATGGTGGCACCAGGCCTTGATAAAGTCATTTTCTTGCATGTGACTCATCCCAACATGTGCTTGTAGGCAGAGGAACAAGCCCAAGCAGAGAGGAAAGCGGATGAGCTCGACGAGCAAAACAGAGCGGCCGAGGAAGCAGCCAGCGCCAGGAGGCAAGATCCTTTTTGCGTATGAAAAATTCTTGTGCATCAATGGAACCTGCAATGATTGTGCAGCGAGGCACCATTGCATTGGTGTCGTGAAAATCATTTTGTAGCATGTTCTTCATCCCAACATGTATTTGCAGACGGATGAAACGGCCCTAGCACAAAGGAAAGAGCAGAAGAGACCGGCTGAGGAAGCCAAAACAGCCAACGCCGGGAAGCAAGTTTGTTTGTCTGTTTGGATACTTGTTGTGCATCGACAGAACAAGCAGTGATAGAATGGTGGCACCATTGTATTCTGGCCTAGATAAAGTGATTTTCTTGCATGTGCTACATCCGAACATGTATTTGCAGGCAGAGGAACAGACCGAAGCAGAGAGGAAAGCGGAAGAGGTGGATGAGCAGAAGAGCGCCGCTGATTCAGAGGAAGCCGAAGGAGCCACCGCTAGGAAGCAGGTTCTATTGTTCGTATGGTCAATTCTTGTGCAGCGATGCAATCAACGATGATGGAATGATGGTACCATTGTACTTTGGCATCGTGAAAGTCATTTTCCTGCATGTGATTCATCGCAACATCTGTTTGCAGGCAGAGGAAAAGGCCCAAGCACAGAGGAAAGAGCAGACGAGAGCGGCTGAGGAAGCCGAAACAGCCAACGCTGGGAAGCAGGTTCTTTTGTCTATTTGAAAACTTGTTGTGCATAGATGGAAGCAGCAATGATAGAATGGTGGCACCAGGCCTTGATAAAGTCATTTTCTTGCATGTGCTTCATCCCAACATGTGCTTGTAGGCAGAAGAACAAGCCCAAGCACAGAGGAAAGCGGATGAGCTCGACGAGCAAAACAGAGCAGCCGAGGAAGCAGCCAGCGCCGTAGGGAAAATCCTTTTTGCGTATGAAAAATTCTTGTGCATCAATGGAACCTGCAATGATTGTGCAGCGAGGCACCATTGCATTGGTGTCGTGAAACTCATTTTCTAGCATGTTCTTCATCCCCACATCTATTTGCAGACGGATGAAACGGCCCTAGCACAAAGGTAAGAGCAGGAGAGACCGGCTGAGGAAGCCAAAACAGCCAACGCCGAGAAGCAGGTTTGTTTGTCTGTTTGGATCATTCTTGTGCATTGATGGAACCACCATGATGGAATGATAGAATGATGGCACCACTGTCGTTAAAGTTATTTTCCTGCATTTACTTTATCCGAACATCTGCTGACAGGCAGATGAAAAGGCCCAAGCACAGAGAAGAGCAGATGATCCTAAGGATGTGGATCATAAAGATACGGAGTCCGAAGCACACGGCCTGGACAAGGAAACTCTCAGCAAGAACGCCGAAGCAGCCGAGAAAGCCAAAGCCGCCAAGAAGGCCGACGCAGCCGAGAATGCTGAAGCAGCCGATGGTAGGAAGCAGGTTCTATTTTTCGGAGGGAAATTTCTTGTCTATCGATGGAACCAACGATGATAGAATGATGGCACCATTGTATTTTGGTGCCGTGAAAGTCATTTTCTTGCATGTGCTTCATCCCAACATCTGTTTGCAGGTAGAGGAAAACGCCCAACCACAAAGGAAAGTCGATTGGCGCGAGGAGCAGAAGAGAGCGGCCGAGGAAGCCCAAGCAGCAAATACCAGGATGCAGGTTCGTTTGTCTGTTTGGAACATTCTTGTGCATTGATGGAACCACCATGATGCAATGATAGAATGATGGCACCACTGTCGTTGAATTCATTTTCCTGCATGTGATTCATCCCAACATCTGCTTACAGGCAAAGGAAAAGGTCCAAGCACAGAGGAAAGAGCAGACGGGAGCGGCTGAGGAAGCCGAAACAGGCAACGCTGGGAAGCAGGTTCTTTTGTCTATTTGACAACGTGTTGTGCATCGATGGAACCAGCAATGATAGAATGGTTGCACCAGGCCTTGATAAAGTCATTTTCTTGCATGTGCCTCATCCCAACATGTGCTTGTAGGCAGAGGAACAAGCCCAAGCACAGAGGAAACCGGATGAGCTCGACGAGCAAAACAGAGCGGCCGAGGAAGCAACCAGCGCCAGGAGGCAAGATCCTTTTTGCGTATGAAAAGTTCTTGTGCATCAATGGAACCTACAATGATTGTGCAGCGAGGCACCATTGCATTGGTGTCGTGAAAATCATTTTCTAGCATGTTCTTCATCCCAACGTCTATTTGCAGACGGATGAAACGGCCCTAGCACAAAGGTAAGAGCAGAAGAGACCGGCTGAGGAAGCCAAAACAGCCAACGCCAAGAAGCAGGTTCGTTTGTTTGTTTGGATCATTCTTGTGCATTGATGGAACCACCATGATGCAATGATAGAATGATGGCACCACTGTCGTTAGAGTCATTTTCCTGCATTTACTTCATCCGAACATCTGCTTATAGGCAGATGAAAAGGTCCAAGCACAGAGAAGAGCAGATGATCCTAAGGATGTGGATTCTAAGGATGTGGAGTCGGAAGCACACGGCCCGGAGAAGGAAAGTCTCAGCGATTCCGCCCTGATGGATGCGAGAACTGGTCAGTGCTTGAATCTGTTGGAACAGGTGTGCGCTGAGCGTCGGGATACGCTCTTGTGCACCCATTGAACCAGCGATGATGGAATGGTGGCCCCTTTGTTTTCTGGCGTGGTGAAAGTGGTTTGCTTGCATGTGCTTCAGCCAAAAATTGCTTGCAGAAAGAGGAACCGGTCTGAGCACGGAGGAGAGCAGAAGAGCTCGACAAACCAGAAGAGAGCGGCTGAGGAAGCCGAAACAACCAATGCCGAGAAGCAGGTTCGTTTGTCTGTTTGGATCATTCTTGTGCATTGATGGAACCACCATGATGCAATGATAGAATGATGGCACCACTGTCGTTAATGTCAGTTTCATGCATTTACTTCATCCGAACATCTGCTTACAGGCAGATGAAAAGGCCCAAGCACAGAGAAGAGCACATGATCCTAAGGATGTGGATCCTAAGGATGTGGAGTCCCAAGCACACGGCCGTGAGAAGGAAAGTCTCAGCGAGAACGCCGAAGCAGCAGAGGACAGTCAATGGGTGACACCTTTGGAAGAGGTGTGTATTGAATGCTGCGATGCAAAGTTATGCTGCTTTGCTTCACCCATCTAGGGGTTAGCCAACCATCCAAGCACGCTCTTGACGTCTCTGGTTTTTGAGGCCTCGCCACTGTGTCTGCTTCCTCGATGAGGGATAATAGACTGCCTCTCCACCCCATGGCCAGCGGTTGTCAGCAGTGAAGGAAAAATCTGCTCGTACCCGTCCACAGCAATGCCCGCACATGGAATTCATGTACCCATTCTTTCTCATAGGGGAGTCATCCATTGCAGCATCTTTAGGAAAAGTGGCTGAAAGATTTCCAAACTGAGCATGCTCTGAGTACACTTTGCGATGGGATTGTAGTCATGAAATCCAACATACCAGGAGCGGGCTATGGGTTGTTTTCAAACTCTGATTATCCTGAGAAGCATCTTTTGACCCATATGTTTGGAACGCTGAAGACTTTTGCGGAGGCATCGAAGGAGTCTGATGCTACGTTCCACTATACCCTTGTCCCGCGGGCTCTTGTCCTGGAGGGAGTTCGTAAGCCTATTCCAGGCTATGAAGGGGCCAGCTTTGCAAACCATGGTGGAAAATTTGCAAACGCTAGTCTCCAGCGCATCCAGTTGCTCGGGGGTCTTGTGCACCTTTCTGGTTTGGTAACTGCAAAGGCAATCAGAAAAAGGGTCTGAGCCCTGGTAAATTATGGACCAGGGTACCAACGTAAACATCCATATGTACGGGACCTGCAAGATGATCCGAACGCTCATGGGTCCGTTTGGGATGAGACAACCATGCACTTGGCACAGGTAATTTGTGCCTCTTGCTTTGGGGTGCAGTTTGGATACAAACTCTTAGGTGGAGATTGCCCCAGCTTACGCACGCAAGAGCCGTCTGTTCACGGGGGGCTTGCCGGCAGGGGACCCTTTACGCCGACTCACCCCCTCCCCCCCCCTTCTCCCTGGAAATTGGCTGGAAAGTGCCGGACAATGGGCGCCGAAGGCGCCCGAAGCAAATTTTTCTTGAATAAGTAGAGGGTGAAAAAATGAGTTTTCACCCCAGGTGTCTATACTCAAAATACTCAGTTTTTTGGGGAGAACCCAATAATGGATGCTGGGGTGAGGTAGCATCTCCGCCCACTTTTGGGCCCCTGATAAGGCAAGGTTGAGGCAGCCAATTCTGATTTTGAGCCCGGCCGGGAATTGACCTACCATGCCTCCCCCCCCTGTTGCAATTTTCTTTTGCCAACATACATACTGCAAAAATGTCTACCGCGATGAGGGGGTCATTTTAAGCCGTATATGTTGGGGTCCGGGTGCCTCCCTCCCCTTCAGCCGGCCCCAGACCCCCCCCCGACCCAGCCCCCCCCCGCCCCCCCCTCCTCCCCCCACCCTAAAATTGGCTGGAAAGTGGGAGGGAGTCGGCGTATGGCCCGTTTCTACGCCCCCCCCCCCGTGCGTCTGTTGTCTGTTATGCTCAAGTGTACTACTACCCATCATCTGTGTGCAGATTGCTGCCTCAGACGGTGAACAAGTCCCAAGTCCCAAGCAACTTCGATCCTTCCATACGTACTGGCGAGGGGGCTTCAAAAAGTGTACTGGTGCTACCCCTCGGGAGCTTGGCAACATGTTACGGCGAACTTTCACAACCCTTCCAGGCGATTCCCCATGGCACGCAGCAGCACACAACGGGGTGAGATCTTTGGTGTTCATCGCCAAGGAGTGGAGTGACCCAGAGACATTCCAGGTTTGTGCATTCTTATGGCATTGTTGCCGGCACATTTAGATTTTGGAAGTGGTGGTCGTTGCCCTGTGCCTTCTCTGCGTATCACAGGCTGTGGAAGCCTGCATTCTTGCCCATTGTCCCCAACTGGGCAGTTTTCAGCACCGTATGCTTCTCCCACTGCGATTCCCACGTTGCCAGCGCAAAAACGTCAACATCCGTGAAGATAACAGTTTTAAGTTCCCCGTTGATGTCATGCAGGAGAAAAAGTGATTGCTGTGATGCCAATCAGCCGCAGCTTCTGGTTTGCCGGCGAGGACCACGTGCAGACTTCATTTTCGTTTGGAGATATCCTCTTGAGTCAGTTGTCAGTGCCGTACATTTGCCAATACTCTAAATCCACGGGTCTATTTGCAGTCACAATGCTGTTGAGCCACACCTCGTGTGACCAGAGCGTCGAGGCATGTAGGCCTGTCAAAGTAGCACCGCCATCTACCCCATCCACAAAATCCACGACCTCAGAACCCTCCATGGCATCCACAACGTCAGCGCCATCCAGTGCGGTTCGAAAGGGGGCACCTACACCACAACCAAAGAAGGCCAAGCCACCAGCATAGCTGGCAGGAAAACCAAAACCAAAGAAGGCGCCACCACAGGGAGCACGCAAGCGAAGACAGTGTAGTCCAAGTGTCAGCAGCCGAACAAGCAGCGAGGAAAGCCCAAGGCTGAATCTAAGAAGACACCACAGCGTTGAAAGAAGCGAAACCAGCCAAGACAGGAGCCCTCCCCGGAAGCTTCGACAAGAAGACAAACGGCGCAACAGTAGGCACAGGACACCATCTATCGAGAGTTGGTCTATGGGGAGCAGATCACTATCCCCTGCGGCAGCAGCACAAAGCCAGCAGCCCACCCAAAACATGAATTCATCCGGTAGAGTAAGCCAGCGATCGAAACGCTACCCCGGAGGCAGCCGTCAACCGGAACGTGATAGAAGGCCATCATCCTCTTCTGACAATGGTATGTTTGGTTGCAGGGCTCTGATATTTGTATGTATTGTTCAGCTTCGGAGCTAGGCGAGCAACAACACAGGGTCTGCATGGTGAGGCTCTTTCAGGGGGGGGGGGGATATGCGATTCGCATTTTTCCGCATTTTCCGCATTTTTTTTCGCATTTTTTTGACAGGTCCCTTAGTGTAATGTTCAAGAGGAAACATAGTAGTGGCATTGTCTTGTAGTCAGTTGTTGCCGGAGGTTTTTTTTGGGCAGATGACAGGGTTAAACTTTTTTGTTTGACCCTATGTGTCTATGCTCAAAATATTCAGAATTTGTGGAGAATTCAAAAATGGATGAAAACCACAGAAAAGGACATTGACCCCGACCCGACCTCCGGGTCGGACCTTCGCTGATGGGAGCCTGAGTTGATGGGAAATTTTTTTTGAAAGTTGTTTCCCCTAGTTGTGTATATTCAAAATGAACAGCGTGTCATGGGGATCATTTTGAGGTATGTATTTTTGGGTATCCTCCCCTCCCCCCCAGGGAGCCCGGCGGTTTCGGTCAATGGGGGGGCATCTGATGCGGCGCGGATATTCAGCGGTCTGGCCTGACCAAGCAGCTGCAGCTTCTGCCCCTAGCTGTTTTGAGCCTAGTCCGTGATATTCTTGAGTTGAACTACTGCACTGAGTTGTTCCATCAAACTGTCCATGCTTTGAGCGCTGAATTCTGCAAGACGAGACGAAACATAGGGGTTTTGAGGGGCAAACACCATTCTAACCAAACCGCATTTTCTATCGCATTTTTTGCCGCATTTTCCGCATTTTGTCTGCATTTTTCCGCATTTTTGCCAATCCCGGCGACCGCATTCCCCCCCCCCCCCCGCTCTTCGGAGCAGAGAGGGACAAATTTATGTGCATCGTCGTTGAATGGACTCATTCATGTGCATCCATGTGCATCGTGGTAATCTGTGAGTAGCGGTCAAGTGCTTTGTCTATCACGCAGGACGCGAGAGAACAGACTCATCAGAGACGAGAAGCAGGAAATCTCAACGCTGCTCCAGATCACCCTCATGCAGCCACCAACCAGACCATGGCAAAAGGATGACTGTGCCCAGTATGTCTGCTGCCACGAGGCCAGAGCTTTTGTAGTGTGTGTCCTACCCTAGGGTGGGTCTGTGAGAATTTTAGGCAGGGTGGGCTTCCGGGTAGGGTAGGCCATTGTGGAGGATTTTGGGTCGGCGCCTGGATAAGGAGAAGCGACAAGTACCAAAGGAGGAACAATGTGACATCAGTTTGAACCTGAATGTCTCCGCAGTGGTCTGTGAGTAGTTGTTAAAAGCTTTGTCCTCACGCCCTATGGCTCGGCGGGGAAGGGACTCCTCAGAAGCACGAAGCAGTCGATCAAAACGATCAGCATCATGGCACTCTTCGTCGTGGTCAATGACAGACAGATACCCGTCAAGCAGCCGCAATGACAGAAGACCGGCCCTGCGTGGGGACCTTGGTATGTGTGCTGACATTGGTACACAGTAATGAGCTTCGGACTTGGACAACCTTGCCAATGCCCACCCGTCTGGTCGCCGACAGCGGAGAGGGGTGGCCAAGCCGTAGGAGTGAACCATCCAAAATGGTTGCTTGCTGATGCCTCTTCTCGCCGGACATGAGTATGCATCTCAAGAACTCTGCTGTAGTCTGTGAGTAGTTGCTAACTGCTTTGTCCTTAGGCCCTTTTTCTCGGAGCGGGAGGGACTCGTCAGAAGCACAAAGCACTCGATCACAACGATCACCATCACGGCACTCTTCGTCGCGGTCAATGACAGACAGATACCCGTCAAGCAGCCGCCATGACAGAAGACCGGCCCTGCCTGCGGATCGTGGTATGCGTGCTGACATTGGTACACATTAATGAGCTTCGGACTTCGACAACCTTGCCAATGCCCACCCGTCTGGTCGCCCACAGCGGAGAGGGGTGGCCAAGCCGTAGGCCTGAACCATCCAAAATCGTAGCTTGCTGATGCCTCTTCTCGCCGGACATGAGTATGCATCTGAAGATCTCTGCAGTAGTCTGTGAGCAGTTGTTAACTGCTTTGTCCTTAGGCCCTATCCCTCGGCGGAGGAGGGACTCGTCGGAATCAAGGCAATCACAACGAACGCCATCGCGGCACTCTTCGTCACGCCGGAGGACAGAATTGTCAGAGACAAGAAGTAGGCATTCATCACGGTCGCCCTCACGACGCTCCTCTTCACAGTCAATCTATGGCAGAATGCCAAACCTACCTGGGGACCGTGGTATCTTTGTTGCCCTGACATTTGGATGGATTTGTCAGCTTTGCATATATATGGGCTTCTTAGGGTGGTGTGGTTTGGAGAGGAGGGCAATGTGGGTCCCCCCTCCCCCCCCAAACAGCCCCTTCTATGATTACCTCTCTGCTAGGCTAGCAACCAGATGGTATGGAGCGGAGGGATCCATCTATCTCACGCAACTCTTCAAGGCCTGATAGACAAGGAGCGTCAGCTGGTGTGTTTCCCACGCTGGTGAAATAGCTCCGCTAGGGCTCTGACATTTGTACACACCGCTCAGCTTCGCCGATGCATATCTCTCTCAACCAACAGATTGCGTGCACTCTCGGCACCCTTTACTGGCCTCAGACGGCAGTTTTTCAAGAAGGATTCCACAGCCGTGCTGCTCAAGGAGCCAGACCGGCAATGTGGATGACAGGAGGCCACCGTTGCCTATGGACGATGGTATGTTTGCTGCATGACTTGTTCTGTGTTACGTGTCCATTGCATAGTAATCGGGGGGGGCGAGGGAACCGTCACTTGGGGGTGTGAGGGAACCATTGCGCAAAGGTGTATACTGAACAAGGGGGGGGGGGGGGGCTACATGTTGGTCAGCTTTTCGGATGGATATCCCTTTTGACCAATAGCTTGCATGCACCGTTAGCGCCTTTTACTGTCCTCAGAATGCAGCCGTTCAAGAGGGATTGCACAGCCGTGCTGCTCCAGGAGCCAAGCCTGCATCGGGGATAACCGAGAGCCACCATTACCTGTGCACTATGGTATGATCCTTGAGTCAAGGGTCCTGACACTTGTACATGTTGGTTAGCTTCTCGGATGGATATTCCTTTCGACCAATAGCTTGCATGCACCATTAGTGCCCTTTACTGTCCTCAGACTGCAGCCGTTCAAGAGGGATTCCACAACCGTGCTGCTTCAGGAGCCAGGCGTGCAACGGGGGTGGCATTAGGCCAACCTTACCTGTGGACTATGGTATGCTTCCTGAGTCGTTTCTGCAATATCTCAGCAATGGCCGTGACATTTTACCTCGTCTGTCAGCTTGACGGATGGACCAGCAGCTCTGCTTGCATTTACCTGGGCACAGGCTGCCAAAACCATCCGAGATCCCACTTTAGCAATTCTTCACCAAGGGCTCTCACAACAAGCGAGTGGCATGACAGCCCGCCTTCAAAGAGGCAGCGGACAGCAGATCCTATGATGAGCCCTATGATGTACTCCATGAAGTGCAACACGCTGCTTGCGATGACGAGTTCACTGAAATAGTAATGGTGTGTGGCCCCCCCCCCCCCTCAAGCCACCCCTACCATCCTCACGACTTACGATTTTTTTGTAATCGCGTTTATTGCAAAAAAAAGACAATTTTTTTTCTACAAGCATTTACCGCAAGACAAAATTGCACAAACTTACCCTTTTTTTGCACTCCTGTGCTCCCCACGTTATACAATTTAGTATTCCAGGTGGGCACCTACTGAACCAATATATTGGTGCGCGCTCTGTGATTATTTTATCAGGATTTTATTAGTGAGGGTGAGTAATCACCCTCATGCATGCATTCATCTCTTTGAGCAAGGTACAAATACATGTCCAGTGCCTGAAACGGGTTGATCGCTGCATCCCCGCAACGAGTTCATCTGATTGTGGATGTACATGCTCTACCGGTGTAATCTCCTCGGCTTTTGTCCGAATGACCGACAAGAGGGTGTCTGTTTGTGCTGATGACTCGCTGGTATTACACGCTTTCAATTTTCAACATGTTTATGCAAAATTGCTGTTACATTCCTTCTAGCTTTCATGAAGGCCCATATCAGAGGGCTTTTCTCAATTCTTCTTATTTTGTTTTTATGATGACAGCTGGCCGGCCAGGAAAGAGCTATGATGCATTAACACCCTCTGGCACACGCATGCGGAAACTGCGTTTTGAGCAGGCACACAAACAATTAAAGCAAGGTCTTGCCGATAAATGTGGGGTTCCGCGTCCCACACCACCAACCAAGCAGCCTCCAAAGATGCGATGCAGGTATCATCCTGTGCAAAATCAGAAGCGTGCAAGACCGGCGAGTCGACAGCAGGTTATCAACACTCTCAAGTCACGCGTTCGCACAAAAGCCACAGAAAACGCACATATTGAGGCCCGGGAGCGCATGAATTGCTGGCGGAACAAAGTTAGTGACTTGGATAAAGAATTGCTGGAGGGCTGTGACATTACGACGACGCCACAGGGGGCAGCAATGAGCCCGTTTCAGGCACTGGACATGTATTTGTACCTTGCTGAACGAGATGAACGCATGCATGAGGGTGATTACTCACCCTCACTACTACTTTTCGTGGATGCCTGCAACCTTTACGGAGACCGTGACTTGAAGTCCCCCGTCTTGGTCTTCAGTTTACCGGAGGCCAAAAGTCCGCATCAGACAATCATGCAACTTGCAATTGCACGCTATGTGGGGCCAGATGATGGGCATCAACTCAAGGGTCTTCTCAAAACGCACACAATGGTGCCTGCCATAGAGAAGGCCCTGACACGCGGTGTAAATGGGGAACCGCTTCGATTAAAGACATACCCAGATTTGGCCCAGTTGAACACATTTCTGGGGACTCACGGTCCACAATGCAATGACTGCTGCCCCTTTTGCCCAGCAACAAAGGAGGAATTCGTGCTACCAACCTTCACCGGCGCCGAATTGCGCACTTTAGCCGACTGGATTGCAATGAGCCCCGTCCCAGAAGTACTTCGTCTTTTCAGACATGAAAATGACATAGGTTGGGATGCACGGCACCTATGGGCAAACGTTTTGACCCACCCAATTGTACATGCCCTTTATCTATACGCAAAGAAGAACCTCCCGAAACGCTATGTGCAGAATCTGGTCTCTCTCTACCGTTCAGTCTTCAACGTGTCGGACAAGTCTCAAAAATATTATGAACCCGAGGCTGAGGCAATTCAACAACCCAAAAGAGGATGCCGTGGGGATTTCAAGTTCGACTGTAAAGAGGCGAAAAGGGTACTGTTCCTTAATAGCTTCTGGGAAAAACTGGCAAATATTTTCTCCGGTTCGGTAAGGATCCTGACGGGATGTGCATTGCACACCCACTGTTGAACAATGGATGTCCTCTGCCTGATCCGATTCAGAGGTATATCAAACTGATGCACCTCCTGGGACAACAAATTTGTACTGGAAGCCCGAAGCAGTGTCAATGAGAGACTCCTATGCTCTAGAGGCTCATCGATTATGTGGCTTGGTGGGTCTCAGCGCCCGTCGATATGGACCAGGACTGCACATTTTCCTATTTCATCAAACTCCACGCATTCTGCACTCAGGAAATCTGGTTGGGGTGTCCACCGAGGGGGGGGAAAACATGCACCAGCCTCATAAAAGAATTACAGAGCGCACACCAACATATTGGTTCAGTAGGTGCCCACCTGGAATACTGGATTGTATAACGTGGGGAGCACGCGTGCTGGGCCTGAGGTTCTTACTGAAGCGGTACCCAGAACCTATGGCCCATGGCCCAGAGACCTGTGAGCCGTCACACCCGTGCGGAAGCTGTTGACACCGGCTGTCAGCGGGATATCCCTGTTCTCTGATCCGCGAGCTCTGGAATCCGATCGCTAACCATTAAATCGATGTAGAGTTACCATAACTTTACTGTCTTGGTCGTTTTTCGGTCAGAAATCGGTGAAATACCCGATTTCTACCGCAATTGCTAATTGTCGTGAAATCGCCGCCTGTTGTCGCCTGTTCGCGCGCTTTCGTCGCTTCTCCGTGGCGAGTTTTGTGATGGGTTTTTCTCGAGTACCTTTGAGGTTCTAAAGGAACTTAAGGGCTGGATCTAGAGGGTTTTTCTTGTACTGTCATCTGGTGTGTTCACCAGAATTTTTCGCCGTTGCGTCTGAGAGAAAATCAGCGCGCAAGCTTTTCCGTCGATCGCTGGAACTAATGGTTCTCAAGGACCATGAGTTCCGACGGAACATTACCCCCTTTTTCTTTCATCCATGCCCCTCTCACGTGGGCATATCACTTTGTATAGGGAAGCGGGCAATAGGGATGTTTTAGGCAGCGTATGGGTGTTGTAAACCCAATTTATTTGCGTGCGCAAACGCTAACTCCGTGTGCTTGTGAGCATGCACGTAAAGCGCCGAACACAATGCACACAAGGCCAAAAGCCCTACGCCATTTTCGTTTTTTGAGCCAACTCAACGATGGCTCCACGCAATTCAATGCGTACCAAAACTCATTTTGTGAAAAAGGGCAAATTTTGGTCGAAAATTAGGCCAAATGGCCAATTCCCCGAGGCTCGTACTCGAAGCCTATCGGGAGTTGAGCCTTGAACCAAGGCAATATGTAAAGTAGAGACCACGAAGGACATGGTGGATGGCTTGGTTGATTTTTGCAACCTTGTGTTCTATTTCATATAGCGTCGCCTTGTGAGGACGCGTGCCATACTGCCTCTTTGCACACGCGCTCATATGCAAACACTAATGACACGAGTGGGCGGAGACAATCCAACCATAGTGGACATATTTGAAAGCACTTACCATGGGCCTACTCCAAAACTGTTTACTGATATTTTTGCTCTGCAACGACCCATAGATATATGCTTCCCAACATCGCCGATACATGCACTTTTTCCCATATATAGTGTGCTTCAAGGATTGAGGTGTCAAAAATGTTTCTATTATGCTTTGAACCCCAACCCTTGTTGCAAAAGGGAAGCAAAGCTTCGGTTTGCATCCATGCAAAAGCCCGAGGCTCATTTCTCTTGTGATACGGAGATATGATTTTTCGAGTGACCACTTTTGGGTGAATTTTGGCTGTTGTGCCCAGAATGGCCACAAACCCCGTCTCCCCCTTAATGTTCGGCCCGAGGTTGCGTGCGCCACTTGACCAAGGGTAAGGGCAATTCGGAGAGGGCACATAAACCCGCATCGAATGGGGTATTTCCCCATGTGGCCTCTCCTCTTGAAGGGAGAGTTGGGATTCACCCAATTTGGGGTATGTTGCCATTCTGCCCCATTTGTGTGTCATTTTCCCTCCAAGGGGGAAGATAGCTAAAGGCGACTATGAGGGTTGGCAAGTGGCAAATATTGGGACCTAAGTCCCATGCATCCATAGCATCTTTGGTTGGATGGTTCCTCGCCCCGGCCATGGAGATATGGAATCATGAGTGCAGGCCATTTCGGCCAAATTTAGCTATTTTTGCCATTGTATGCCGTATTGGAATCACCATATCTCCATGGGGCACGGGCTCTAGCCAAAAGGAAAGTGCGATTATTTTAGCATTTGACCAAGGGTTGAACGCCACTGAGTTTCGTGTTTGCTCCTCCGGCCCATCCCGAGTTATTCAATTTTTGGTGCGATCCATGATCCCCCCCTTTGCACTGCATGCTGCTTTCTGCCCCATCCGTGTGGTCATCCCCTCGGTGTACAGTAAGCAGCCAGGTTGACGGCAAGCCAAATCCCAAGGCTTGGGACCAGAGGGGATATCAAGGGTGGTGAATGGAGGCTTGGCGCGACGAGATCGCCAAGGTTTGCTACCCTGGACGGTCGCCCGAGGCGGCCAATTTTGCCATTTTGGCAGTTGTGGATCCAGTTTGGACTGTCACCACGCCGAGTGGCATGGAGATCTATGATAGCCAAGGGCATGGGAGTCTTCATTGGAATCCCGGTGGATCGCATGTGGAACGGCAGATCCGATCTCCAAGCCGGCGTGGAGATATACCATTGGGGATACCTTCGATTTTGGCTCATTTTGGGTAACCAAAATGACCCCCTTTTGGGACCCCAATTTCACCCCCCCGTGTGGTCTATTGGCGGCCAGATATCTCTTTGTCCATGGGGAGCCCGGACCTAATTTCAAGTTTTACACTCAGATATAGGTCGTAGATCCTGCCTCCTATCCTCTGAGCTATTGGCCTTGCCCTGGCCGAGCGAGCCACCCGTGGGAATGACTCCAATTTCGATGATTTTGACATCATGAACCCACGTGGCGAAGCCGTGGCGCCCTGATGCCGGGGACTCAGAGAGAGGCAGGTTGGGTGAGGGCTCCAGGGAGTTCATATTTGAAGGACATAGAGTCAGTTGCCTCGTCCCTACCTCTGGATGGTCCGGACGAGGGGTCAATTCTGGAGTTTTTCGAGCTAATATCAGTTTGGGCTGAAACAGCCCATTTTCAGCTAACAACTCCTAGGGGATAATGGCGGGGCCTCATCTGTGGCTCAGAGAGGAATTGGGACCCGCCATTAAGGGAGCACCGGTAGCCACTGTTGGTTGGTCTTGGAGCCCCTTAGTTCCCAGGAACTCGCCTGTGGCTGGGCGGGACAACCTCCCCTATTGGCACGGTTTCAGGGTCCGGACTGAGCAGGGCAATGGTTGTGTTCGAGCCCCCGCCCCTGCCAGCCACTGGGAGGGTCGGGCCTGGGATTGGGATATGAGTTGGGACTGCATATCTATTGTCTTGTGATGCCCTTACCTCAGTCCAGTCTTCACCCCACGTGTACATATCCTGATGTGTTGCTGTACATACTTCTGGTCCCTTGTTTCAGAGTGGCAAGGATCCTGAAACGCTTTGTCACATGACATGAGCATGAGGATGCCCCTGTGAGCGCAGTGCTTTGCCTGCCTGCTTGCTTGTGCGTGTCCGCCGCAGCGTCCCGTGGCCAGGCCCCCCCACGGGAACGCGTCAAAAGCTCTTCATCGCCGCGGGGTTACCCATCCCTCGCGTGCCACTCGGGGCCGCCTGAACCCCGAGCACCACGGGCTTCGCAGCGCCGCCCGGAGCATCGCCCCGAGCGTCAGCAACAGCGCCGAGTCCGTGAAGGAGGTGTAGCGACCGGAACTCCAACATCAGCGAGTTCCTGTGGCCAAGCAGTACCGGCCACACTCCCAGCTGCATCACCCACCTCCACAACCACCATCGGGCGTCTGGGTCCCAGCCCTGTAGATAGGGTGGACCGCAACAACCACTTCAACAGCCACCCCCAGGACTAGTCCATCGAGGGGAACGAGCGCCGATGGTGAACTGGCAAGAGGCGGGTAAGACATGGCCGCAACGCCACCCCCATGCTGTGTACCTACTGCGTGGGTTGTTGTGGGGTCAACACTACCGCCACAGCAACCCTCAGTGCGAAGGCGGCATGCCCGGGAGCTTCGAGCTCAGCGAGGATATGGGCGCCGACAGCCTGCAGTCAGTGGAAGACTGGCTGTAGGTGGAAGGATACGCCTACCGCTTCCGCCAGAAGCGCTGGAGTGTTTGGACCCGCCCGGACCGGCCCGGCGAAAGGCTGCGCCCCGACGGGATTGATGAGGACGAGAACCCCAACGAGTACCCGTCCGGCGCAACGATCAACGTCTCTATGGGACATGATCGAAAAGAAGTTCCAAGAACCGGGGGACGAGCGTACGCTGCAGGGCAGCCACAGCAGCGCGTCCCCTGGGAAGGAGAAGCGATCCGCCGGGGACAAGAAGCGGGACAAGAAATGGATGAAGTACCAGGAATCCCTGGCCGCCGAAGCCGCCAAAGCCGCGGACAACGCGACCAAGGGCGGAACCCCAGCCCCCAGCCCCCAACGGGCCAGTGGCGGTCACCACCCCGGCCACACCACCCTTGGCGACTTCCTTGAAGTCGCCAAGAAGGCCAAGGCCAAGCCCCGTCAGCTGCACCTGAGGTAGTCAGGCCAAAGCAGCGACGTGGAGTCGGCCCACCGTGGGAGGATGCCGGCCGACGAGGCCAGCTCCAGCAGCAGCGTCGCCCCCGACAAAAGAAACGTGGCCCACGCCTGCGAGCGTGCCTGCAGGGTGCCCTGCAACCTTCGGGTTTCCCGGCAACGGGCCACGCAGCAGAACGCTGCCGTGGAGGGCGCCGTCAGCATCGCCCACCAGAAGGCTGCAGAGTGGGGCAGAGGCATGGCCTTCCATGCCTCGGCCGTGGCGGCCATTGCGGCCGGAGTCACGGCTGCAGCCGCACAGGAAGCAGCGGCCGCCCGGGTCAGGAGTGAGGTGGCGGCAGCAGCGCAGGAAGCGGCGGCCGCCCAGGAAGCCCGCCTGGCCCAGGAGGCCATTCTCCGTAAGGAGGCCGAGGTGAAAGCATTGGAAGAGGCGCTTGCCCAAGAGAGGGCAAGGAAGGAGGCGGAGGAAAGGGCCCACGCCGAAGCAACGGCCAAGGCCCAAGCGGACGCCGACTGGAAGGACGCCATCGAGGCTGCGCGACGGAAGGTCGCTGAGGAGAGGGCCAAGACGGAGGCGGAGCTGGCAGCGTTAGAAGCTGAGAAGGCTCGGCTGCAGCGGGCTCGGGAGGCCGAGGCTGCCCGTGCCCGAGAAGAGGCCAAAAGGCGAGCTGCCGCAGCCACGGCCGCCGCAATGGAGGAGGCGGAGGCCAAGCTTCAGCGCGAGACGCCCCCGGGAGGATCCAGAGTGGAGACCCTTCGGAAGCTCTTCGAAGGAGAAGCCTCCTCCAAGATGAAGCTGGACCTGGAGGAGGCCGACACCAGCAGCAGTGAGGACAGTGGCCCCACTACCCACAGGCGGAGAAAGGGTAAGTGGAAGACTCCCGAGACGGCACGGAGGCCCGCGGATGGATATCCCCACGACTCCGACCCATTCTTCACCGCCAGCGACGGGGACGGAGGAGACCGTCGAAATCGCCGAGGAATGGCTGGAGGAGGAGGCGGAGATGTCCCCATGGAGCCGGAGGGTGAGGGTGAGGATCTCCCTCCTCCCTACCGGAGCTCGGAGTCCACCGCGTGCGAGGCCGAGACGGCCAGGTGGGGCGACATGGACGAGGATGATGACATGGACTTTGGCTACACGGAGAAGCCCCCATCCTCGGACCCACTGAGGCGACCCGGCTGAGACCCACCGGGACCCCCTGGCGGAGGCCCGCCATGACCCCCTGGAGGACGTCCACCAGGTGGACCCCCCGGAGGCGGACCCCCTGGCGGGGGAGGATCCCCTGGACCGGGTGGGCCCGGCGGAGGCCCTCCTGGAGGACCCCCTGGAGACCCCGACGGCCCACCGGGAGAGGGTGACCCGGAGGCCACCTTGCGGTGAATCGTCTACCTCCGCAGGAGGGTCCAGGCCCTCGAGCGCGAGGTAGACACGGGCAAAAGCAAGATGATCCGCATCGCCAGGGTCGCCGCGGGCGCACAGAAGGAGCTGGGAATCGCGAGGACGGAGATGGTCAAGATCGCCAAGGTCGCCACCGCCGCCCAGAGGGAGCAGGACATCGCCAGGGGCGAGACCGGGCTGCTGAACAAGGTCATCAACGGCCTGCAGCAGAGGTTGGACAGGCTGGAAGGCCGTGGGAGCGTCGGCAGCGACCTCCCGACCCCGGGGTCCGGCTCGTCGGACGACGGCTGGGGACCTGGACCAGGTCCGGGCAGAGCCCACGCCCCCGGCGGAGCCTCAGGAGTCGCCCCAGCACCAGTGCCCCCTCTCCCAGCGCCCCCTCTCATCACAGCGCGGGCCGCCATAACGAGCGTGTGCCGCCCGGCAGTGGCAGTGAAGATTGGCGTGACGAGTGGCTCAGTGCGGAGTACCACAACCGCGGTGCTTCACTGCGGACACCGGTACGCCCTCGACGCCCCGCACCAGTCCCAGAGCCAATCCCAATGTCTGGCGGGCGATACGGTGGACACAGAGATGAGGTCCCCGGAGGGGACGTGGAGTGGGATGTCGGCAGAGGCGAGGAAGACCTGGGGGAGTTCGGCATTACCCCGCCGCGTGGTGTACGACGGGAGGCCGCTGAACGCAGCCGCCGGCGCCGTGATGAGGAGGTGTACATGGAGGGAGTACGGCGTGAACATCTAGGTTCGGCGTACATGGAGGAACCACGGCGTAGCCACATGGATACCGCGGAGGAGATGGAAGTGGCGGCCGTGGGAGTCCGTGGGGGACGCCGCCGGGAACCTCGGTCGACCTCGCGGCCGGCGTTCATGGTCTCTAAGGCCGCGGATGCCGCCGTGTGGGAAGACCTGAAGGACATCAAGCCCCCCACGTACGATGGTAACCCCCTCAACCTCGACCGCTTCTTGGAGAAGCTGGACGATTGGGGGATGACCGTCACTGAAGACATGGATCCCGCAGTTGCGGAGAAATATATCTTCAAACGGTTCAGGTGGCGCCTGCCGGAGGTGCTCGGCAAGCTATACTTCGTGGCGACCAAGGAGGGGAAAAACAAGACCCTCAAGGAAGCCAAGAAGTGGCTCAACGAGCAGGAGCGGGTGGACGCTCCGCAGGTGGCTGCCAAGCGGTGGAAGGCCATCAAGCTTCAGCATGATGGTCGGGAGATCCGCCTACGAGATTGGCGGGACTTCCGGGGGCAATACACCCTCTTCCGGCGCAACGTGGAGGACTGGAATGAAGGTGACGAGCAGGCCCACCTGCTCTCCATGCTGCCGGAAGCATGGATCAAGACAGTCACCAAGGAGGAAGCCAAGAGAGCCAAGTCCAACCACACGGTCAGGATGATGCCCCCCACGGAGTATCACACAAACGTGGTGGCTTGGACAAGGAAGAACGTGACCCGGGATGTCAACCGGCACTCCCTCCGGAACGCCCTCCTCATCACCGTCACGGGCTATCGCGAGAAGACCGCGATGTGGCGCCTTGATGAGTGTGATGTGGGCGGCCAGACTATCCGTCTGCAGGCCATCCCGGCGCGGATGCCCTGCGACGAGGTCCTGGAGTTGGTCGGAGAGGTAGTACTCAAGGAGTACCAGCACCTCCACCACACCCGCGGGTTGAGGCCCGGTGACCGTGACGTCAACTACGTTGGCGAGGGGTCTGGCGGGGAAGCTACCATGGACCCAGCACCTTTGTTTTTGTCGGGCATTCTGCGGCCAAAACCTGCCATGGACCCAGCCGGAGCCGATGGCGATGAGACTCTCGACGACGACGACGATGAGCCCGCCGAGACGGCCGTTTGTGCTTTCGTGGCCAACAACCTGAACACGGGGAGCAACCGGGGAAGCTGGAAGCCCCTGCAGAAGGGTTGGAAGAAGAAGGAGAAGAAGGAGGCCCGCCGCGTTGGCGACCCTCCACTGTCCTTTGGAGAATTCATACGAGCTCACCCCCAGGGCTGTTTCGTGTGTTATGGAAGGAACAAAGGATTCAAACATGACCAACGGACATGTCCCGTCCACAAGGCCGACACGGAGGCTGACAAGAAGGTGCACGGGTTGAAAAAGGGTGCACCCGCGGGTAACCGGGAGACTGAGGTGGAGGTCACCAAGGACGAGCTCTCCAAGCTGATGTCGGTGGGGACCGAGTTGGCGAAGGAGATCCAGGAGATCAACAGGTCGTGGGTCCCGGAATCAGATGACAAGAACAAGGACAAGGACAAGAAGGGCAAGAAAGGGGGAAAGAAGAAGAGTGTCAACGAGGTTGATGCGGAGGAGAGTACCCCTACTACCACAAGCGACGCCCCTTAGCGGAGCCCCTGCAGCCAAGGGCCCCAGCTAGGGCGGTCGCAGGATGGTGTTGCGGGAAGCGCCACACCAACCCTTTCGGGAGACAATGAGCACAAAGGGATTGCCGGGGTCAGAAGGCCCGGTCCAAAAGACAGTCGCAGTGGCAGGATGGGGGCAAGTGAAGGCACGAACCCTTGCACCCGTCCATCCTTCGCGAACAAGAACATGTTTGATGTGCTTCAAGATCTTTCAGAGAGTATCGGAGGATCACCCGGACCGCAGCTGGATGCTGCAGATGGGCAGCCTGAGCCCATTGTCCACGACCTGCACCAGTCGCTTATTGAGCTTCTGGAACGGCCGGAGATCCTGAGCTTGCACGCCGTGCGCCGTGTTTGGCGTGAGCGGCTGTTGCACCTTAAGGTCCGTGCCCTATGCGGGGAAGTGGAGAAGGTCTTCGACGTGTTGGTCGACACGGGAGCTCAGGTCAGCCTGGTCAAGGCTGGCCTACTTCCGCCAGAGTGCTTGACCGACAGTCGGAGGCCTGTCAGGCTGAAGGTGGTGAACGGCCAGTACATGGTGGGAGGCACGAGAGAAGCGGCCATTGGGCTGCAGTTCGTGAACCACCGTGAGCTGAGCCGCCCGGACCTCGGCAAGGAAGTCCTCCTGCAAGGTGGCTTCTACGAGGCCCAGATGGACTGGGACATGATCGTTGGGTACGACTTCATGATGGAGACGGACTCCGGCGTTCTCCCGGCCCAGGCCTCCATGACCCTGTACCAGGACGACCGGCTCTCGTGGCTTTCGTCACCTGAGCACCATGTGGAGTGCCAATGTATCCACCCGGAACGCAATCAGCTCGAAGTAGCCCCGCTCGGGACGGAGCCAGCTGGGCCAGCAAATCAGGAGTACGGCGTAATGCCGGAAGTGGCGAGCCGAGTGGTTGCGGACCTGGGAGCTTCGGATCTGGCCCTGGATGCGTTCTCTTCAGGAACCTCCGCCCATCTTCGGGTTTGTGAGAAGTACTGGAGCGCCCAGGACTCCGCGTGGAAGAAGCACTGGGGTCCGCATCAGGGTTTGATGTGGATCCATTGCCCTCGATGGGACATTCCAAGGGCTGTAGCGAAGATTCGCAAGGACCGCTCCAAGGCAGTGCTGGTTGTTCCTATGGGATGCACTGAGGAGGAAAGCACCCGAGATTGGGTGGTCTCACTGACCAATATGACCTTAAACAAGGTCGCCCTACCGGCGGGAGTGAGTGTCTATCAGGACGCTGAGGGACAGCCCATGCCACCCCAGGGATGGCCAACGGAATTCCACTATGTGGATGGGGGCCTTGGACAGGCCGACACCACGGACCTCGTGTGTGTCAACCGCATCATAGCGGAGCCCTGGCGGCAATGCCTTGCAGTTTCCCCTGTTGACATCAGAGAATCGGAGGACCTCCTCACTGAAGAGGAGCTGAACCTGGTTCAGGGGTATATGGATCAGCCCTTTCACGACTGGGGAAGCCAGCGTGAGGGCAAGGGCCAGGACAAAGCCTGGTGGGAAGTGAACTCCATCGTCTCCGGTTCCTATGATGGGAATACCTTCGTAAGGAGGGTACTGGACCACATGTCCAGCCAGGACGAGCCAATCGGCGGGAACCCACCCACCTACGGTGACTTGTTCCGAGGCAAGACCAGAGATGACCCTTTGGGCCACCTGGGGAGACCACCTGAGCCGAAACCATGCGGTGGTATACCGCAGGTAAGCTCAGTGGTTCAGGTGCCCGGAAAGGCCAAGGCGAAGTCCGATGAGTGCCCCAAGATCCAGGCATTGAGGGCCAGGCTGAAGCAGAAGTATGGTGATACCTTCTTCAGCGGAAAGCCTGTGTTTCCCCCACCGGTGCGTGGACCGTATGGTGAGGCCAAGATACGACTGAAGCCGGACCCCCGTGTGTACCGACACCGGGAGTTCGCCCTGAGGGGCGAAAGGAAAGAGGCCATGGAGAAGATCCTCCGTGAATTCATCGACAGGGGCTGGCTTGAGCCGTGCCACTCCGAATGGGCCTCCCTGTGCTTCGTCGTCCCCAAGAAGGTGGCCGGAGAGTGGCGGCTCGTGGTCGAATACCGCGGCCTAAACGCCCAAACGCAGCATGACAGCTATACGCTGCCCCTCATTGAGAACATGCTGCAAAAGCAACACCGGCGGAGGATCTTCACGGTGATTGACCTGAAACATGGTTATCATCAGATGCCTCTTGCCGAGGAATCCTGTGCCTGCACAGCAATGAGCACCCCACTTGGACCCCTCCAGTGGAAGGTGATGCCCATGGGCGTTACCAACGGCAATGCGGCCTTTCAGCGGATGCTGGAAAACCTGCTTGAGCCGGTGCGTGACTGTGCGGACCCCTTTGTGGACGACGTGATCATCGCGTCCGGCGACCCCAGTATGAGCTATGATGAGCTCCTGGAGGCACACGAGAGGGACGTCACCAGAATGCTGGACCTTCTGGTTCGGCACAAACTCACGGGCAGCAGTGACAAGGCCACCATTGCGGTAAGCGAGGTGGTCTTCGCTGGCCACGTAGTCGGGAACGGGCAACGGAAGCCCATACCTGGCAAGGTGGCTGCGGTTGAACACTGGGAAAAGCCCAGGACGGTCTCGGAGCTACGGGCATACCTGGGGTTCTGCAACTACTACTCGGGGTATATCAAGATGTATGCCGAGTATGCAGCCCCCATGACGACCATGCTCAAGGGCAACCGAGAGGAGACCAAGAAGGGGTCCAAGAAGGCTCTGGTCTGGAATGATGAGTCCGACCGTGCCTTCGAGGGTATGAAGCAGGCGCTGCTATCCGCAGTGGGTCTGCACCTCGTGGATCCTGACCGAGGGTTCGTCCTGCGCATCGACGCTTCCGACTACGCCGTTGGTGCTGTGTTGGAGCAAGTGCTTGACGATGGGAAGCACGTGCCAGTGGCCTTCTGGAGCCGAGTCCTGGCGGAAGGCCAGAGACTGACGTGGACGCCCCGAGAAAAGGAGGCGTATGCCATCGTCATGGCTCTCAGGAAATGGGCTGGGTACATAGCCCTCCATCCCGTCACCGTCTGCACCGACCATCAGAGTCTGCAGTCGTGGCACAAAGAGCACGTGGACACCCCCTCAGGTCCGGCCTCCCGACGTGCAAGATGGCATGAGACCTTGGCCAAGTTCGACCTCACGGTTGTGTATGATCCCGGCAAGGACAACACTGTGGCGGACTGTCTCAGTAGGTGGGCCTATCCCGCCACCAAGGGCATGACAGATGTCTCCGCCCATGGCGATGAGGCTGAGACCGCTGAGGCCAAGAGGATCATAGAAATGGAGCGCCTGATGGAGGAGGAGGGTGTTAAGTGCTTCGTCGTCATGGCTGCGGATGCCCCCCTCGGAAGGAGAATGGGCAGAGCGGTCAGAGTACTCGCCCCTGAGGGAGCCGAGTCCGAGAAGCACCTGTTCCCTGAGTCGTGCCTCCAGGACAACTGGACCAACGACTACGCTAAGTCCGAGGCCTTTGAGGCCGAGTATAGGGCTTTGACCGACCCTGATGACGGGCAGAAGTGGCCAAAGGGGCTGACTGAGGAGGACGGCAAGCTCTACCGGAATGGTAAACTGCTGGTCTCAGAGTCCCGAGTGCTCGCGCTATGCAAGGCTTGGTACCACCACATATGATTTTACGAAGTCGCCAGATCCCAAAATTCAGTTGCCGGACTATCGCAGAAACCGCCGCGGTCGCAATTTTTGCCGCCGCCGCAAGCATTTTTGGCTCTTTTTGCCATATTTGTGCCAATTCTGTGCGCAGTTAAGCAGATTCAAGAAGCGCAATCTGCCAATCGCAACCATATCCTGCTCCTGTGATCAAATGACGGTCATCCCATCAACCTTTGGGGAGATATGTCCAAAATACCGCCATTTTGGGCCGTTTTTGGCACTTTTTCACGAAGAAAGTGGCATAAGTGGATTTCGGGGAGGTCTCATGAGATTTCAAATGGGTCAAGGTTCTCCCCAAGGTTAGTTTGGCCTTAGCAAACCACCGTATTTGACCCTAAATGGTGGTGCATCAAGATAATTGAGTGGCGGGTGCCAAAGTTGCCCCCAAAAACAGCCATATTTGCCCTTTTTAACTTGTAAATCTCGCATAAGTAGATTTAGGGGAGGTATCATGAGATTTCAAATTGCTCACCCTTGTTGCTAAGGTTAGTTTGGCCTTGGCAAAACACCATATGTGACCCTACATGCTCTTGAATCAAGATGTATCAACGGCGGGTGCCAAAATTGCCTCAAAACAGCCATAGTTGCCTTGTTTGACGTCTAATTCTAGTATAAGTAGATTCAGGGGAGGTATCATGAGATTTGAAATTGCTCCACCTTGTTCCTAAGGTTAGCCTGGCCCTGGCAAAACACCATATGTGACCCTGCATGCTCTTGCATCAAGATATATCCACGGTGGGTGCCAAAATTGCCCCAAAACAGCCTTATTTGCCCTGTTTGACGTCTAATTCTAGTATAAGTAGATTTGGGGGCAGTGTCATGAGATTTGAAATTGCTCAACCTTGTTCCCTAGGTTAGTTGGGCCTTGGCAAACCACCATTTGTGACCCTCAATCCTCTTGGCTCAAGATGAATGAGCAGCGGGAGCCAAAATTGCCTCAAAATAGCCATATTTGCCCTATTTAACATGTAATTCTCGTGTAAGTAGCTTTGGGGGAGGTATCATGAGATTTCAAATTGCTCAACCTTGTTCCTAAGGTTAGTTCGGCCTTGGCAAACCACCATATGTGACCCTAAATGCTCTTGGCTCATGATTAATGAACGGTGGGTGCCAAAATTGCCTCCAAACAGCCATATTTGCCCCTTCTAACGAGTAATTCTAGTATTGGTAGATTTAGGGGAGATGTCATGAGATTTCAAGTTGTTCCACCTCGTCCCTAAGGTTGGTTCGGGCCTGGTAAACCTCGTGTTTTGAGCTTGCTCAAAACACTAGTTTAACTAATTACCTCTTCATTAGGCATTTGTCGGTTTTGATGGCAAGCATTTATGTGGCATTGAGCTGTTGTGTATCGTGCATGCACTAGGGTTAAACACAAATTATGACCCCAAATGCTCTTTGCTCAAGATAAATGATCAGAGGGTGCTAAAGCCCCCTCAGACCTGCCATACTGCACACACGCACTGTGCACACTGCACGCACGCGTTGTGCACGCTGCACGCACGCATTGTGCACGCTGCACGCACGCACCGTGCACACTGCACGCACACACTGTGCACACTGCACGCACGCACTGTGCACACTGCACGCACGCACGGTGCACGCTGCACGCACGCATTGTGCACGCTGCTCGCACCCACTGTGCACGCTGCACGCACGCATTGTGCACACTGCACGCACGCACTGTGCACGCTGCACGCACCCATTGTTCACGCTGCACGCACGCATTGTGCACGCTGCACGCACGCACTGTGCCCGCTGCACGCACCCACCGTGCACACTGCACGCACGTACTGTGCATGCTGCACGCACGCACTGTGCCCGCTGCACGCACCCACCGTGCACACTGCACGCACGCACTGTGCATGCTGCACGCACGCACTGTGCACACTGTACGCACGCACTGTACACACTGCATGCACGCATTGTGCACGCTGCACGCACACATCGTGCACGCTGCACGCACGCACCCACGGTGCACACTGCACGCACGCACCCACTGTGCACACTGCACGCACGCATTGTGCACGCTGCACGCACGCACCGACTGTGCACACTGCATGCACGCACGCACTGTGCACACTGCACGCACGCATTGTGCACGCTGCACGCACGCACTGTGCACGCTGCACGCACGCACTGTGCACACTGCACGCACGCACTGTGCACGCTGCACGCACCCACTGTGCACACTGCACACACGCACTGTACACGCTGCACGCACCCATTGTGCACACTGCACGCACGCATTGTGCACGCTGCACGCACGCATTGTGCACAGTGCACGCACTACCTGCTGACATCATAGATGTTAACAAGACATATAGTTGTGGTGCTCTTGCCTTCACACTTGCTGCATTATTCTCCAAGCTTGGGCCCAGCGTACGTGCTTCAGATCCCCCCTGAACCTATATTCCTGCTCCGTGTGGCTGCTCTCCAAATATATGGGTTTCATTCTGGGGGATGGGCGAGGGTACTTTAATGGATCCTCACCATATAGAGCAAAACATTCAAGCTCTCAATGATGGGGAACATAATCTCAAACTGCACGCACCGTGTTCTATAATCAGGTGCCTTCCCTGCCTGGTGCAATGTATTGGTACGGCCATCCAGGGCTCATTTTGGGGCGATTCCACTGGCTGTGACGTCATGGGTTTCTATTCTGACTTCGCCACATACTCCAGCCAACTGGCCACGCTGCTCATTGCATACCTGACATATCTGATCGTGTTTTCTACGGTGCCAAAGTGGGAATACGTCGCGCTTGTGGGATTGGCCATCTTTGTGCTCTCTGGTCTGATTTCAATGCTCCCCCTCATCGGGGTGGCCTCTTATGTCAAGTACGATGGGTTCTGTTACATTGATTACCGAGATGTTACACACTGCGTCTTGTGGCTGCTGATCATAATTCCATGTGTGTTCGGTGTCCTGCTCCTCTATGTTCAGATCTACAAGCGGAGTGGTTTGTCAAAGACAGTCCGCTTCGGTCTTCTCGGCTTTTGGCCCCGTCTGCATCCACAGGTCTCCAAGGCACCACCACAGCGCCCCGAGACCCGTCTCACACCCATTAAGCCACCCGGCACCGCCCAGTCCGGCCGAGCCCAACCAGGGCCAACCATCCATCGACCTAGACGCGCAAGACCCCGGCAGCCCATCCAGCCCAACCCCCCCCGGACCCGGGGCACCCCCCCCTCACACCGGCCACCATCCGCGACCCCGACCTCCTCCGAGCAACCCTCCAAGACAGGGCCCAGACCACCCCCCTGGGCTGGTACCGCCTACAAGAGGACTGGACCAAGCTCACCGTCAAAGCCCTCCGGGACCTGACCACCCCAGGCAGCGGCCTCCACGAGACCATCGTAGACCTCGTGCTCTGGCGAGCCCGCAAACACACCCGGGGCCAGCACATCTGGATCTCCCCCATCGAGTGGGGCCAGGCCCTGACGCACGACACCGGCATCAACGTCACGCGTCAAGGGACCGTACGCCTACGACGGGCCCCAGCGGAGACGGACCACCCAGCGGACCCGAACCGCCCGGAGCAGTGGGAACAGGCCACCGCGCCCAACCGCGACACCGCCCTCCGCGGCGCCGGCCTCCGCACCCCAGACGACGACCTCCCCCCCCCACCTACAGACAGTGACCACCTGCCGCCGGAGGTCTGGGTTACAGTCCTCGAGCGCGGCCACTACTACGTGATAGCCGCTACGGCTACGTCCCCCGGCCCGCAATGGCTCATCCAGGGGACAGACACCATGTTCGCCCCGGAGACCGCCCCACCAGGGGCAGTGGGGGACCCCACCACCCAGCACAGGGTCCTCAGGGGTGTCCTCGAGCCAGGGGACAAGCCCCCAGCCCGCGCCCTGGCCCAAATCACCTCAGGGAAGGCGGGCTACCATCTGGGATTGGCCATGCTCTGCCTAACCCACTGGATCCAGCGCCGCTGGCCACCCACGGGGACCGTGCCCTGGGTTTGGGCCATCCCCACCGCCCACACACAAGTCGAGGCAGGCCCGGACACACGACCAAACCCCCCCCCCAGACCAAAGCAGTCCCTCACCTGCGGGTACCACGCCATCCACAGGGTCCTCAACCGCGCGGGTCTTAGCCCAAAGCTAGCAAACCCCCCTCCCACCACTGACCAAGAGGTCCACCAGATACGAAAGCTCGTCTGCGAAATCCTTGCCGCGGCAGCAGAAGACGGCAAGCTTCTCCTCCAAACCGCCCGGCCTACAACTGCCCACGCAAGCGCGCGGCAAGCGGACACATACACCGACACAGCAGACCCCGCCGCACAATCCCCGCCCATGCCCCCCCCCTCTAGCTGCTCAACCGGAGACCCACACACGCCCACCATCGCGGGCACCCCCGGGCCCCGCGACACGGGCCTCCCCCACCCGCCCGAACACCAGCACACGCCCACCACAAACCCACCCGCTCGACACCCTTCACCGCCCCCCACACTCCACAACCCTCACACACCCGCCGAGGGGAGCCCCGCGCCCCGCGGCACGCCCACCCCACCCAGTGGCCCGCCCACGCCCCCCACACACACCCCAGAGGACCCAGGCCCACCCCCCCCGGCCCCTGAATGCAGCCCACGCGAACTGTTCCCCCCCGCGGACGCCAACCCACACGACCTCGCACATTGCAGGACCCGGGCCCAGCCGAGCCCAGAAGGAGAAGGCCACAGCCCCGCGCCTCCCTCCCCCGCCGCTGCCGACCAGATCGGCCCGCCGGGCCGCCAGGTCACGACGGGGCCCCCCCAAGCGCCCGCCCCCAACCTACAGCCCGAGGACATGCCCTCCATCCTCCCCGCCGTGGCCGCAGCAGAAGCCGCCGCCCACAAGCCCGCCCGCATCACAGCCCAACCCGCGTCCACCACCTCCTCCTCATCCTCAGCCTCGTCCACCTCCTCTACCTCATCCTCCGACCCCCCCCTCCCCGCCGCCCTCATCCTCAAGGCCACGGCGAAAGCCAAAGCGGCGGCCGCACGCACCGACCCCCCAACCCCCACACAGGCGACTCAGGCACCCCGCAACGCACCGGGACGACCCCCGACCCGACATCGGCGCCCTCACACCTCCGGACAGAGGTACTCCTCAACCTGGAACCGGACCCCAAACCCAAACCCGACCCCAAACCCAAGCCGGTGCCCACGCGAGCACACACAACACCACAGACGCAACGACACAAAACCACCCGACACCACCCCCGCCCGGACCCTCGCCCAAGCCAGGACCCCCCACCCACCGCAACCCGCGCCCCCCTCCCGCCGGCACCCACCACCACCGCAGAGACGGCCACCCAGCACGACCCCGTCCAAGCCCTCGTCCGCATCCCCGTCACCAAGCGCCCCGTCATCCATCCCCCGCAAACCACCACCACCGCAGGCCAAACCGACCCAGGGACATGGGACCCCTCGACCACCGTCACCGTCAAGCCCGGCCCCCAACCCTTCCCCCCTGCCCACCACATAGTGCAGCCCCGGGGACTGCCCACGATGCCCAACCCCCCACCCCCACGAGGGGGACCGGAAAACCCACAAGGGGTCCATGGGCCATACCCGCAACACCAACCCCACCACTACCCACACCACCACCACCAGCGGCCCCACCACCACCACTACCAACACCACCCCCACCACTACCACTGCCCACCGCCCTACCCCACCGGGCCACAACCCCCCGTGCACGAACAGCACCAGCGGACGGGATGGCAGCCACCGAGCGCTCCACCCGCATACCCGACCTACCGCCAGGGGCCACCCCCCCCGTACCAGCCACCTTCCCCGTACCAAGAACCGTATCCGTACCCCCCCGGCCACCATCCGATGGCCGAAGGGGCCCCCCGGGCCCAACCCCGCCAAGGACAGCCACTCGACCCATACCACCAGCCACTGCCGCCACCACACCCCTACGTGGCGGATCCATGGACGACGGGGGACCTCCCCCCCCCCCCCCAGTACCGGGCGGCACCGGGCGAGGCCCCCCAGGGGCCGCCGACGCCTCCGGACTGGCCCGACTCGAGCGATGAGGCCCGGTCCCGCAAACGGCGGCGCTCCCGCTCCCCCCCCGCACGGCACACTCGCCCACGGCGCCCACACTCCCACCGCGCCTCAACCACCCACTCGCGCCGCTCCCGCTCCCCGGGGTGCCACCACGACCCCCCGGGACCCCGCTCCCGTCGCTCCCGCTCCCCCGGGCACCACCACGAGCGCCACCGCCGCCCCATGTCCGCCTCCCCCTCCCCCCACCGGCCAAACAAGACCCGCACCCCCAGCCCCCGCCACCACCACTCCCGCTCCCCCCGACGCAGCCAGGCACGCCACTTCCGCCCCACGTCCACCTCCCCCTCCCCCCACACGCCCCGCCGGGCTCCCCGTTCCCCCCGCCACCCGTACCCATCCACCACCCCCAGCCCCCGCCACCACCACTCCCGCTCCCCCAGACGCCACCGAGCGCGCCACCGCCGCCCCATGTCCACCTCCCCCTCCCGCTCCCCCCTCCGCCCGTACCCGTCCTCCACCCCCAGCCCCCGCCGCCGCCCCTCCCGCTCCCCCAGGCACCGCCACCCCCGCCACCACCGCAGGTCCACGTCCTCCCCCCGCCGCACCACGACCACGGGCACGGACCCCTCCCCCCCCCGGGCCCCCGCCCACCTCGCCTGGTGGTCTCCCCCCGCTCTGCAGGAGCTCCGCCGCTGGGTGAAGTGGGCCGGAGGAGCGGGAAGGCACGAAGGGGTGCACATGGTGCATGCCTTCGAGGAGGTGCGCACCCGCACCCCCGCAAACCCCAACGAGGCCGCCCCGGAGGCCATCATGCCGCAAGCGGCATGGGAGGCCCTCCTCCGCGATGCGGTCCAGGGCCTCCGCCCCCCCTACACCCCCCAAGCCCTCCGCCAGTGGCTCCAGGCCACCCACCCCCAGGCCTGAACCGCCGGCGCCCCCTCCCCACCCCGCCCCTCCCGCCACCACCACACCAGAAAGGGCCAGGACAAGGGCAACGGAAGGGCAAGGGGCATCAAGGAGCACTCAGGCAAGAGGGCACGGAAGGGCCCCAAGTGAGGGCAGGCACTCGCAGGGACAGGACGCCGGAAGCGATGCCACATGGGGGCAGGAAACCACCCAAGAACCAGGAAGGGGCGGGAGCGGGGACCAAGACACGGAGGAAAAGGGCACCACGGCAGGCACCACGACCCACACCCAGGAAGGGCACACCACGAAGGGGGGACCAGCGCCGCCCCAGCCCCACCAAACACCCCAACACACACCACCGAAGCAAACATCGGACGCCATGCGGATCACACCAGCGCACGCCCACCGGCCACCGGATACCACACGGAGAATGGAGGGCACACCTACACGGGGCGAACGGGCCACACCCACAGAGGAAGCCGCAGGGAACGCCGCCGCACGGCGCACCACCATGCCCTCACCGCCAGGCAACGACCCCGGCCACCACAAAGGCCACCTCACAGGCACCGGAAGAGGACGAAGGCACGGCCGCGGCACCCACGACTAGGGACCGAAACCCCCAGAGGACACGGGACCAAGGCACAGGCCCCCAGGGAGGGCAACCCCACGGACCGTCACGCGAACGACCTACCCGACCCACCAGCCCGAGCGGCACGCCCAAGCCCCCACAGCACGGACCCACCGAGCCACCCACACCTAACCGCACCCCCCAGCCACCAGCCAGCCACACTCCGGCCTGCACTCCGCACCACGACACAGGCCAGGCTGACCTCCACTGACCCACCGCGGCACCACGCGAGACCACAGCACACCGCCCCACAGCGCGCCACAGTGCAACGCGCCACAGCACGACGCGACGCGACGCGGCACAGAGCGGCACAGCACGACACAACTGACCCTAACCTGAGGGACTAACCGAAGCCAGCCACCGCACACCCTGGAAGGCGCCGCGCCAGCACGCCACACACCAGCACCACAGGCCACACACGGGGCCACAGCGCGCCTGGCGACAACGGTGGCGGACCACCCAGAAGATTACAGCCGGCACCGCAGAGGGGAAAGGACACGAACAACCCCAGCCCTCTAACCCAAAACCACAAGCAGCCGCCTGGCGCGGCCGCCCAGCCGGCAGAGCCAGGACCTAACCCGGCAAGAAGGGGCGCCGAACCCACCGTGTACATAGCCCACCCGACCCATGGGGCCGGAACGCGGCCACACAGAACGCAACTGAAGACAGCAGCCCGGAAGACAACACTGAATGCAGGCCAGTGCGTGCGCCAGGCCAGGGAAGGCAGAGGGAGGAACAGGCAAGCCCCCCCCCCCAAAAAAAAAGGAGGGGGGAGGGGGAAAAGGCACGAAAACAGCCCACAGCCGCCAAACCGCCCGCCAACACCACCACAGGCGGCCAAACCCCCCCCCAGAAGGCACCGAAGACAGGACCCCAACAGAGGCACAGGGGGACCACCCACCCAAAACCGGCAACACCAAGCCAGTAACAGCGGCCCACGGGGAAAAGGGACACCGAAACGAAAAAAAAAAAAAAAGAGAGCCACCAGCCGAGCCCAAAAGAAAGGGGATGGAGGGACAGCGACCACAAAGCCCGGAAAAAAAAAAAGAAAAAACCAAAGCGCAAAAAAACACCCCGACAACCCAGCCAAGAAGAGCTGGGCACAGCCGAGACCCGGGCCCAGCACACACGCCCACACCGCACGCCGGAACCGGAAACGGCGGGGGGCAAGCGGGGCGCCCACGAAACCACACACGTCCCAAAAGCAGGCCAAATCCGAAGCCCAACCACGAACACCACAAACAGCCGACACTAGAGGGACAACACCACAAACCGTGCCCAAACACACCCACCCAAGACCCCAGCCAGGACTGGCGGGGTTAACAAAACCCACACCCAACCGCCAACCGGACCCAAACACAAACACCACACAACAGTAGGAAACCCAGTGCCCACAGCCCGGGCACTGAGGCAGCCCGTGCCATGCAGGTGACCCGGCCAAACGAGATCCGGAGACCGGGGGTAAGGCTGCATCCTAAGGCCTGCGCTGCTTTGGGACTCGAGGCGGAGCGTGCGACACCCAAGCGCCTCGGAACCCTAGTACCAAGAACGTGCATGCATGCCTTGGGAACGGGATACGCCAGGAAGTCCGGTGAACCCCTAGGGTTCCGCCCAAAGGAGGGGACGTGCGCAAGCACGGGGGCACACCCTCCCGGCGAGACAAGCATGTCACGCTGGCGGCGATCAGCCCTCCCGGCGCTGCCCGGGGCCGCTTTGTTGGGGGCCAACAGTCAGGTCTAGCGGGAAGTAAGCCGCCTCCCCTCTTCACGCGCGGAGCCTCTTCCTGTTCGTCACAGGGGCGACGCCAGGGGGAACCATGGGGCGCCTCTCCACGACCGAGTGCACCTACCTACCTACCTACCTGCACGCACGCACTGTGCACACTGCACGCACCCATTGTGCACGCTGCACGCACGCATTGTGCACGCTGCACGCACGCACTGTGTCAGCTGCACGCACCCACCGTGCACACTGCACGCACGCACTGTGCATGCTGCACGCACGCACTGTGCCCGCTGCACGCACCCACCGTGCACACTGCACGCACGCACTGTGCATGCTGCACGCACGCACTGTGCACACTGCACGCACGCACTGTGCACACTGCACGCACGCACTGTGCATGCTGCACGCACGCACTGTGCACACTGCACGCACGCACTGTGCACACTGCACGCACGCATTGTGCACGCTGCACGCACACATCGTGCACGCTGCACGCACGCACCCACTGTGCACACTGCACGCACGCACCCACCGTGCACACTGCACGCACGCACTGTGCATGCTGCACGCACGCACTGTGCCCGCTGCACGCACCCACCGTGCACACTGCACGCACGCACTGTGCACACTGCACGCACGCACTGTGCACACTGCACGCACGCGCTGTGCATGCTGCACGCACGCACTGTGCACACTGCACGCAGGCACTGTGCACACTGCACGCACGCATTGTGCACGCTGCACGCACACATCGTGCACGCTGCACGCACGCACCCACTGTGCACACTGCACGCACGCACCCACTGTGCACACTGCACGCACGCATTGTGCACGCTGCACGCACGCACCCACTGTGCACACTGCATGCACGCACGCACTGTGCACACTGCACGCACGCATTGTGCACGCTGCACGCACGCACCCACTGTGCACACTGCACGCACGCACCCGCTGTGCACACTGCACGCACGCATTGTGCACGCTGCACGCACGCACCCACTGTGCACACTGCATGCACGCAAGCACTGTGCACACTGCACCCACGCATTGTGCACGCTGCACGCACGCACTGTGCACGCTGCACGCACGCACTGTGCACACTGCACGCACGCACTGTGCACGCTGCACGCACCCACTGTGCACACTGCACACACGCACTGTACACGCTGCACGCACCCATTGTGCACACTGCACGCACGCATTGTGCACGCTGCACGCACGCATTGTGCACAGTGCACGCACTACCTGCTGACATCATAGATGTTAACAAGACATAGAGTTGTGGTGCTCTTGCCTTCACACTTGCTGCATTATCCTCCAAGCTTGGGCCCAGCTTACGTGCTTCAGATCCCCCCTGAACCTATATTCCTGCTCCGTGTGGCTGCTCTCCAAATATATGGGTTTCATTCTGGGGGATGGGCGAGGGTACTTTAATGGATCCTCACCCGATAGAGCAAAACATTCAAGCTCTCAATGATGGGGAACATAATCTCAAACTGCACGCACCGTGTTCTATAATCGGGCTGCGTTCCCTGCCTGGTGCATTGTATTGGTACGGCCATCCAGGGCTCATTTTGGGGCGATTCCACTGGCTGTGACGTCATGGGTTTCGATTCTGACTTCGCCACATACTCCAGCCAACTGGCCACGCTGCTCATTGCATACCTGACGTATCTGATCGTGTTTTCTACGGTGCCAAAGTGGGAATACGTCGCGCTTGTGGGATTGGCCATCTTTGTGCTCTCTGGTCTGATTTCAATGCTCCCCCTCATTGGGGTGGCCTCTTATGTCATGTACGATGGGTTCTGTTACATTGATTACCGAGATGTTACAAACTGCGTCTTGTGGCTGCTGATCATGGTTCCATGTGTGTTCGGTGTCCTGCTCCTCTATGTTCAGATCTACAAGCGGAGTGGTTTGTCAAAGACAGTCCGCTTCGGTCTTCTCGGCTTTTGGTTTGTTTTCCTTTGCGGGTGGGTCCTTGGGATCCCACTGATTGGCTTCGAGTAAGAAAAGGTCACTGCCATGTCTTTCTTGGAGGGCTTGATCCAGGCCAAGCCCCCCTTAAAACCCTTTTGTTGATGCTAAGACAAACTTAAGTGTTTTTATCTCTCTTTTGTTGCCTAAAGTACACTTTCTCAAAGTAACTAGGGTTGTGACCCTAGCCCCCCATGAAGTTCACCCCTACCACTCAACTGAGCAGAGGTAGCTTCCTGCATGGAGGATATACCGAAATAAAACAGGCATTTCATGCTTTAGGCCTTGGAGGTTAAGCCTAGTGGTCTCCCACCCCAAGACCCCTATACTCAATTGTTTCTACCACTTATTGTTGTCCTACTTTGTAACTGTTTCTGAATTCAGTTGCTTGGCCAAGTCATTTTCTGTGTGGTCCTGACATCTATGCCCCACATTCCTAACCAGCACCATTACACCCAAAAGAGTGCACATGAAGTGCCTAATGTAACCTCTGAGGCAAGAGTCAGACCAATTTTCATATAAAATCTTTTGTATTATCCATTTGTGATTGAATCTATGTGTATAAACCTGGTTTGTCTATCTGCAGCCCTTCTGTGTTACACTGGATTCCAAAACCAATCATTGATTCGATCCACATCCTGTTCTTGCTCTACTTGCTGCTTTGGTTTGGGTTTTCAACTACAGAACCTGCAGGACATCATCAAAATATCTAGGGCATAAATCAAGGACATCTTTTCGGTAGCAGAGACAGTCCCTTGTGACCTTTTGAACCGACCCTGATAAGAAGTGCAGCACAAAAGCTCAACAACAAGTTCATCATGTCCACGCCAAGCGTCAGGACCTGGCCCATCAGAACTAAAGAAGGTCCCTACCAGGACCGGCCCCCGCTGTGCCCCTTCCGCCTGTCACCCCTGCTGACTTGCTCCTGATCAACGATTGCATTTCTCAAAATCCTCGAAGTCCAGGGTCCAAAATCCAAAAATATAGAAAATAAAATCCTCCTTCAACCCTGAATAGCAACCAGATCCAACAAATACAGCAATAACCCAATTCACAATCCAAATCAGGCTGCGGGCTTCCGTTCAGCACACCGGTATTCCCACGGTGGCGGGCATGTACAAGAATTGCACCAAGGAAGAAAGCCCTGAAATTGGCATATGAACACAAATAAAGCAAAGTTGGGGAAAGAGGTAAACATACACATTTACAGCCATAAACCCCTCATTCTCTGGACTCAAGACCTTCCCTTGACTCACCAACATATTGCCCTGAACCAGGTCAAATGAGATGGCTGAATGCCATGTGTCACAAGTCATTACACAAACCCCAAAAATGTGTTCACTCCCAAGCCTCTAAATCCTAGCCCAATAGGGGAGGTGACGTGTCATGGACTAGGATGGCACTCAGGACCATGCCCCACCCTGACATAACCTTGGTTGGACTTGGAATCGAATGGGCTTAGAGAAATGACCTATGAGTTTGAACTCATAACATGCCACAAAACTGCCAATTCACACCATATTGGCCATATATCACATATATGCTCAAAATTGAAGTTACCACTTATCCGAAGGCTCAAAGCATGCATGGAATCGAAGTCTAATATTCATGGAGGATATAGACCAAAGGTCAATGCCCATGTACATCCCCACTATACCCTCGAAACCCCTTCGGATATGGGCGCCACGCACTGCCCAAGTCAGCCCATGATCTTGAGACCAATTCTTGTAATCCTTCGTGCGCCAAGCCAAATGGAGTACGCGATCCGGCATATGGTGGTGTTCAACTCCAAAGCATATGCCAACATATGAACAACATACCATGGTTCGACTCTCCATAGGCTTCTTGCTGCTCGCCGACCAGGTAAGTACACAAAACGCAAAAATGAGCATAAAATGAGGTCAAAAGCATGAAAATATGACCAAATACAAAGTTGTCATGATAATATATCTCTATGCTCACCCATGATATCCACTCATGGTTCAATACACAAATGATTGGAACCATTTGCGAACAATTCCCACACTTGGATCCCCAATCAGACGCATGGAGATACCTTCGCCACTCGTATCTACATGCCCCATGAAAATGGGAGTGCACTCATGGATCTCTTTGCCAAACATACCATGAGCAATACATATGCGGTAGACTTAGTCTAGCGCTTTGAATCCCACAATTGGGACATGGGCAAAACCCTTGTCACGTGTGGCTCCCCATCTCTTCGGCCACACGTAGATATATAACATGGGCGTGAGCATATCAAGACATATACCATGCATATAAAACATACCCTCAAAAGTGGCTCCCACCATGATATGCCATGTCCCTCCATGGACATAGCCTCACGTTAAAAATGCGTAGGAACCCAAGGAAAGTATCTATGCAACCCCAACACTCATGCGGTACACTCGAAAGTCGCATTAAAATATTCGGTTGCACGGTCCAAGAGTTATATATCACTTTATACCCTCTTGACCATTATCCCTTGCAACACCGGGCATGTGTACGCACCAAAGGCGTTTGATGCTTCCTAAATTAAGTTGAGACCAAGGCGCTTGCAACGCAACCTTCCTTATTCTCTTTCCTCACACTCGCTCGTAGATATGGCCCTTCAAAGTGGTGCCACGATTCACTTTTGTTTCCCTGATATCTCCAAGTCAAATGCGTGGCAAGTATAAGGGAAACCTGATTCGGGCATAGGGAAAAGAGTATGACCACTCGACGAAGTGGGAATCAATTGCGGCGATGTCGAAGTCGAAAATCCGATTTCGACATCGCGAAAAATTCAGAATAAAATTTCGAGTGCTTATTTAGAAAATTGCGGAAGCAACGAACCCTTTACAGATGAAATCTGACCCTTCATCGGGGTTTCCGCCAAAATATCTGGAAATAACAGTTAACCAATCGGTTACCGCAAAATCGCGAGCCAACTGACAGTCGCCGATACATTGACCATCAGAACGAAAGGCTGAAAAATTACGGAAACATTATGATAATAAAACCCTGTTGATTCCTGATATTCTGATATATAAATCTCCGCTGGCGGCGCCTCGGTACTGAATGTGGCCGCTCATAGCCGGAATGGCCAAACCCATCACACTATCACATCGGGTTAGGTCAGGTGGATGGGAGAGTATGATATCAGCCAATGGCGGCTTGCCGGCACATAGATACACACCCCAAGTGACCCCAAGATGGCCACGGGGGTCCGAACCGGCTTCACCCCCCTTCTCAGAGCGTTGTTACCGCTCGGAAGTCATTGAAGAGAGGACGGGAGGACCCCAATGGGCTCCAACCCCCCCCTCCATGTCCCAAGGACACATGGAGGCCCCACACACGTCGTAGGCGTCCCCCATGCCTCAAGGGAGGGGTGAGGACACTGAGAATTGGTGTCCTACGCCATATCCGGTCTCCTCTTGATCTACAACATGGACCAAGGGGATCAAATATAGAAAAACGTCGTCGGTCGACCTAAATAAGTATACCACAATGAAATATATATGTGGAGATCGAGGGAAGGGGGTATATGGCCAATCAAGGCCGAAAAATCCCCGGATGAACGCCCTCACCCGTCTCCTCAATCACAGAAACAAACAAAATGCCAAGGGGGATCCATTATGGTGCTACAGCAGCTACCAAGTGGACCAACACGTCCTTGACATCCAAAGAAATGTTCTTTTTCTTCAGGTAGTCCATCCAGACCGTCGTGTACCTCGGCACAAAACTGCTCGGAGGCTCCCACGAGTCCCTGGATGCGGCAAATCCCTTCCAACGGACTTTATAAAGCCTCCCCCCAGGCGTCCCCGGGTCCGGCTTGTCCGCCAGGATTCTCTCGGCGGTGAAGTCGTCGTCCTCACCCTCGTCGTCCGAGTCCACATCGCCGGCCGTGAACTCGAAGGTGACGGGACCTCCACTGGGGTCTGGTGCTCGGGGACGAAGCTGGGTATGGTCGCGGTCCAGGATCTTGTTATCCCCCACACGAACCGCATACACATCCTGCCCGACCTTCCGCACGATTACCCCCGGCACATACCAAGATGCCTGCCGATGCCTGGACAGGACATCCTTGTGGTGCCGCTCCACCCACACGGTGTCTTGGAGAGCATACTTCTGGACTTTTCCCTGTTTGAAGTACTTGGCCCTCTTGTCATGCTCGTCCTGTAGTGCCTTGCACACCTTGGCCGCCGTGTCGTCCGCCTCAGCTATCATGGTGTTCGCATCCCTGGCCACTTTGCCATGGTTCAACCACGGGAGAGTGCGTGACACTCGATCCCGTAGGAACAGGATGCGATGGGGCGACAGTCCAGTGGGCCCCGGAAGGTCGTGATACGCTTGGAGTACCCTCCACAGCGAATTGTACCAATTCCGGCCCGGTTCGTCGATGTGCAGCTGGCGGAACTTCTCGAACATCTGCCGCCCGGCCACCTCAGCCCGGCCATTCGACCGGCTGTGGTACGCCACGGTCTTGGCGTGCCAAATCCCCATGTGCTTGCACATCGTCTTGAACCACGTCCCCACGAATTGACTGCCCCGATCGCTGCAGATGACAGCTGGGACATCAAAAATCGTCAGCCAATGCCTGATCATGGCATTAGCGACGGTCTTGGCCTGCAGCCCCACTCCATGCTTGTCCTTCTTGTCCTTCTTCTTGGACTTCTTGCCAGGGACCGCCACGATATACCCACTGTGCCTATCCACCGCCAGGATGACACAGTCATAGGTCTCTCCTTCCACGGTGACCTCAGGCATGGCGAATACATCCATGGCCACGGACCGCATAGGGGCCTCCGGTATAGCCGTATACACCGGGTTGCCCGCTGTGGAGTGGTTGGGGCTCTTCGTGGCCCGACACACGGCACAATCTCTGCAGTACCTATCCAGGATGGCGTAGTACCCCGGAGGGAACTTGAAACGCCACTCCAGGTCCTGCTGCATCTTGTCTCGGCCAGGGTGCATGAGCTGGGCGTTGTGCCAATGGTCGATGAGCTCCTCCACTCGGTTTTCGGGCACAAGCAGCTTGTCCTTGAGGAACAACTTGTCGCCATCCTCGGTCAAGCCCTCGGGCCATTCGTCGTCCGACGGGGCGCTCACGGCATTCCAGTACTTGCTCCAGTGCTCGGATGCCACATAGTCATCCGACCAGTCCTCTGTGAGCACCGACCTGACTAGCTCTACAGGGGCCACCATCCATTGCTCGAGGGTTTCCTCTCGAATAGCTTGGACGCGGGCACCCCGGAACTTGGCCAAGTCCGTACGGTTTGCCATCACCACAAAGCACTTGACCCCCTCTTGCTCCATGGCCTTCTCCATCTCGATGATGCGCTTGGCCTCCTCGGTCTGCTCGGCGTCCCCATGGCTGGATATGTCCATCCAAGCCTTGCCCGCGGGGTAGGCCCATCGACTGAGGCAATCTGCCACAGTGTCGTCCTTCCCCAGGACGTATACAACGCTGAGGTTGAACTTGGCGAACGTCTCATGCCATCGGGCCCTCCTTGCCGCCGGTCCCGAGGGGGTGTCGACGTGCTCCTTGTGCCAGCTCTGCAAGGACTGATGGTCCGTACAAACCACCACCGGTTGCAATCCGATGTGGCCAGACCACTTCCTGAGCGCACAAACAATGGCGTACGTCTCCTTCTCCCTCGCGGTCAAGGTGCGGCGTTGGCCCTCGGCCAGGATCCGGCTCCAGAACGCCACGGGTACATGTGACCCGTCGTCTCGGATCTGCTCTAGGACTGCCCCGACAGCATAGTCCGAGGCGTCCGTCCGTAGCACGAATCCCTTGTCCGGGTCCACCAGGAATAGCCCCAGTTGCCCCAGGAGTCGCTCCTTCAGGCGGCTGAACGCATCTTCGGCCTCAGGGGTCCAAGCAAGCTTCTTCTTGCTCCCCTTCCGGCCATCGAACTTGCCCACTTGCAGCATCTTGTGCAGGTGCCCCGACAGTTCTGCATACATCCGGACATAGCCCGAATAGTAGTTGCAGAACCCCATGAAGGATCGGAGTTCGCTGATGGTCTGGGGCTTCTCCCAGTGATGCAGGGACGCCAGCTTCCCAGGCATGGGACGGCGTTGCCCGTGACCAACCACGTGACCCGCAAACTCCACTTCCTTCACGAAGAGTGAGGCTTTGGTGGGCTTGCACACCATGTTGTGCTTGTCCAACTCGCTGAGCACTCGGCGCAGATCCTTCTCATGCGCGTCGATGAGCTCTTCCTCAGTCATGTTCTCCGTGCCAGACCCGATGATGATGTCATCCACGAAGGGGTCGGCACAGTCCCGGACAGGACCGAGTAGGTCCTACATCATGCGCTGGAAAGCGGCGTTGCCATTCTTGGCGCCCATAGGTACCACTTTCCACTGCTTGGGCCCCAGCGGCGTCGACATCGCTGTGCAGGGCCTGGAGTCCGGGTGCAGCGGCATCTGGTGATAGCCGTGTTTCAGGTCTAACACCGTGAAAATCCGCTTTTTCTGTTGTTTTTGGAGGATGGAGTCGATCAGGGGAAGCGAGTACGAGTCGTGCTCGGTCTGCTCGTTCAAACCTCTGTAATCAACCACCAACCTCCACTCGCCTTTCTCCTTCTTGGGCACGATGAAGGCTGGGCTGGCCCACTCACTGTCGGAGGGTTCGATCCAACCCCGCTCAATGAACTCGGCCAACAGCTTCTTCATGGCCTCGGCCCGATCGCCCTGAAGTTGGTACTCCCGATGACGATAGATCTTGGGGTTCGGCTTCAGCTTGATCTTCGCTGTACCAAACCTCCCACGATCTGGAGGGTTCTTATTGGCGACGCCACTGAATAGCCGCGGATAGGCCTTGATCAGCCTCTCCTTCAGCTCGGCGACCTTCGGGTTCTCCTGGGCCTCTTCAGCCGCTTTCTTCGGTATGGATACAACCGACCGCACTGCGGTATAGGCCTCTTCTGGGTCCGATTCCGACTTCTCCTCGTCCGATATGCCGCCTTCATCGTCGTGGGGAGCTCTTCCCACCGATAATCTTCGGAAATTTGCGGCATCGGGCTGGTGACTGTCGCTATCGGCACCCATTCTTGGAAAATCCCATGTCGGTGGGTCCGACCCAACCGGACCATCGTATTGATCCGCGATGTGATCCATGACCCTCGCCACGAACTCGTCCTTCTCGTACTTGCCGGTGACCAACATCTTGTCATCCCACCAATGCGGAGATGTGACCATGGCCCGCCTCTTCTTGGCTGCCACACGGTCGTGCATCCCCATCCGCATGTAGTTGATGACGTCGTCGATCTCGGCGTGAGACAGGACGTCAATGCCATCAATAGGCTGATCCGTCCCCTCCTTGGGCTCGAACATGACCTTCATGGGCACCGCCTCCACCCTACGGATGAATGCTTCATCACCCGTGGGCTGGGCTTGCGCCCCATCCACCAGGAAAGCCTTGGTGCCCCACGCTTGACCCGGGAAGGGCATTGATACACCCTTGGCGTCAATGAACAACTCCTCCTCTGGCCCGAATGACATCTCGTTCAGGGTGATGGAGTCCAGCGTCGACTTGAGACCCTCCAGCGGACATGGGGTGGATCCTATGCCGGTTACGACCAGGATCCCCTTCGCCCTATCCGCGATGATCTTCTCCACCGTACGTCTGGTATTGTCCAGAGAGCCATGCCAATACATGGGTCCCCACTCCTTCAAACCCCAATGCCTGTGCCAGGCTGAGTCTCCTCGATGCCAATGCCTCCTACATTTCCGCAGAAGTGGGGCATCCCGGGAAGCAAAGACGTCCGTCTCGGGCGCTTCGGCTCCCAGCGATTGGATCATCCTGGCGTACACCTGCGGCGCCATTCCATACTCCGTGAGCTGAACTCCGCGGTCTCCCCTGGACTTGGCACCCACAGCTTGCACCGCTTGGACGATCCGATCCTCTTCCTCAGCATTCCATTGGGATGATCCGCATGCATAGTCCGTGGACAACCATGTGAGGCATTCATCATCCTCCCGGACCAGCGTTGCACGATGGGGAAGGGCTCCAATGGCGTTTGCCACCATGAAGTCATACCCCATGATCATATCCCAATCTGTAATGTCGGCCACATAGAAGTTCCCGGATAGAGTGCTTCTCTTCGCCTGATCAGGGCGGTTCAAGCGCTCATGCTCCCAGAATTCCATACTGATGGTGGCCTCATGGGTGCCCATAATCTCTCCGTTGGCGACCTTCAGGCGGACCGGTCTCCGGCTGGGCTGCAGGAGTTCCTCCTTGAACAACCCTCTCCGGACCAGGCTCACCTGGGCACCCGTATCCACTAACACATCCACCACCTTCTCCTCTCGTCCGCACCGTACTCGCACTTTCAAGTGCAACTGCCGCTCGTCGCCATGAGGTGTATGGACGACTCTCACGGCATGCAACTCTAGCACGTCCGGGTGCATCAGGACTTCAAGGGTATGGTCACGGATGGTGTAGATCTTGGGTTGGTCCTGCCCGTCCACGCGGCTCTCCGTGGTCGCTCCTTCCTTCTTGCCATGTCCCGTACCCACATGTACTTCCCTTGGCAGGGCGCTCCAGGGGTTGGGAGTGGCGAAACTCAGTGGTTTTGGCTCTTCTGGAGCCTTCTTGGGCACCCGCTGTGCCTTCGCTTTCTCTGGGATTCCACTGATTTTCGGAGGAGAGACCTCCGAGGTCCCACTCCCGTGGGGGCTCCTCTAGACTTGGCTTCCCGCAGCCCCTTCCGGCTGCGATCCGCCAGGACTTTGTCCTCCACGTTGCTGGGCTTTGAGTTCCTCCAACGTCCTCAACATGTCCTCAGCATTTCCTCGATCGACCTCACTCGTCGGTCTTGACCAGGTCCACCACCATAGCCTCTTCCTCCGCCTTTTCCTTGGCCTTTGCCTTGGCCTTTTCCCCCGTCTCCGCCCTTCGCCTTCCAATCGGAAATCCGCTGCTCCTTGGGCTTCTTCTCGGGGTGAGCGGCGAAGTAGGCCTTCTTGTCCGCCTCATACACCTTGCACTGACGGTGGTCGTGTGCATGGTTGTTTCCCTTGCCATAACAGACCCAGCACCCGTCGTGCTGAGACCTGTACTCTCGGAACGAGAGCGGTGGGTTCCCGATCCTCCTTGGCGCGTTGCCCTTCTTGGGTCCCACCGGGCTCCATCTGGGCCGATCCTGCCCATGGTTCCTCACGTTGTGCGCCACAAACGCGAAGAAATGGGCCTCCTCGTGATCCTCCCGGGACCCGGTCCAGTGGTCTTGGCCACTTCCACTTCCATCCTCCGCGGAGTTGGCCGTGTCCTCCTGGATCTCCCGATGATGGCGATCTTCTCGGTGTCCTCGTTGTCCATGACCATGCCGATCCTGCACGTGGGCCTCGTTCTTCGCATTGAGCTTCAACTCCAACGTGATGTACTTCACGATCTCGTCCAGGCTCGTGCGGGCGAAGATGACTTGCATCCTCAGCGGCTCCCCGCGCCTCCACTCCACGTTGTTGAGGCGCAGCAACCTTTGCCCCATGGAGTCCCCAAATACCTCCACGTACACGGCGTTCTTCAGGCCCAACATCCGGTTGGGTTCGCCCAGGTTCCTCCTGAAGAACTCCATGATACCCGCATGGGTATCCTCCGCCGCCATGATCCTCACCGCCACCCGCTTCTTGGCGCGCTTCTTCTCCTCGTCCTCCACTCTCCTCTTCCAGTTGCCGGGGAGGACGTCCTTCAGCAAGTGGCGGATCTCACTGGCCTCGTTCCAGTCTTCCACCAGCTTGAGGCATCTGCGGTACTTCCGCAGATACCGGTTCCACTCCCGGACCCGCAACTCACCGCGGTCCAGCGGCAGTGGGATGGACCACAGGTCCTCCAGCTTCTGATTCGGAGTGTCCACCCGCTCCTCATCCTCCAACCACTGGAGGCAGGCCTGCTCCGTACGGATCAATCCTTCCCGGATCTGATCCCGCAGCTCCTCCTTCAGGTCCTGCGCCAGCCGGTGTGGGAATGTCCGGCATACCCACTTGTCCCGCGGCGCTCCCCGCATCTCGCCCACGACCTCCTCGGCGAAGTCCTCCCAGTCCAGGATGAAGTCGTCCAGGTTGGAGGGGTTGCCATCATAGTAGGGGATTTTGATTCCCCTGAGGTCGTCAATCCTGATGGCGTCTCCGACGTCCCCAGCCACCACTCCACCGAGACGGATACCACCTGTGGCCGGGGGGTGTGAGTACACTCCCCGTACATCCCTCTCCTCCATGGAGTGCGGTCCAGTTGGGCCTGAACCCATGGGGTTTGGAATGCGGGAAGGACTTGCTCCATCGGCCGTCCATATCCCCGTATTGGGGTCCTTCGCCCACAGGTTTCCGCTTGGATGGCCTCGACCATGTCCGTCGGCGCTTCCCATGGTTCGCCCCTGCATGGTCTGGTTCTGGATCTCGATCTTCTTTTCCGCATAGACTACCATATTCGTCGTGATCGGTACATCCTGGGCGGCATGGGACATCTGTACCGTCAGGCTCCTCGGGTCCGTGGTTACGTGCCCTTCCCGCATGGACCCAGCCGGTGCCGTGTGTTCCCCGAGCATTGTGGATTCGCTGAACATGGGAACAAACGGCAGCGCACCCGGGTCAACACGCGGAGGCGCGTATGGTGCCTCTGCAGGGCTGCCCATGGGTTTATCCATGGCGCTCCTAAGGGTCTTAACCCGCTCCACCAGCTCTGCCGCGGCCGGCTTTGCCGGGAGCTCCGGACCCGAGGCGAGGGGCTGTAGCTCCTCTAGCCTTTTCAGGCGTCCCGACATGTCCTCCACCAGGTGGAGGAGGCTGTCCACCACTCGCTGCTGCTTCTCCAGGGCCAGCTCCAGATTCTCCTGGTACCGGTCCCGTTCCGCTCGCAGCTCCTCCATGTCTTTCTCCCCGGCCGACTGGTCGTCCAGGATCCCCGCGACGTCCTCCTCTAGACCGTCCTTGGCGTTGTCCAGGCGGTCCAGGCGATGCACGATGGCGTCCATCCCCATCTTCGGGTACTTGCCCATGAGGAAGGACACGTGCTCTCAGTGGCACGCAGCGTGCTTTCCGCCGGATTCAGCGCATCCCGCGGTTCCCGGCACCTCAGACTCGTCGCCCATGGGCGTATCGCCTATGGCGTCCGTCTCTGGTCCCGTGTGACAGGGCACAGGTGCCGTCCGGGCCCTGGCTGGCCTCTCCAAGCCCTCGGCGTCGTGCTTCAGGGCGGGCTCGGGGGCCGTATGCGCCCTGGCGATCGGCGCGGACATCTCCGACTCCGAAGGTGGCTCGTAGGCTGTCCGATAGCCCTCGGAGTGCCCCTCGGATTCCCACAGCCTGACCGGGCTGGGGTCCGTGTTCATAGCCCCGGCGTCCCTTGCCGCGGACTTGGGTGACCCGCGCTTCCGGTAGCGCCGGGCCCGTCCTCCACTGCTGCCTGAATGGCAGGCCTCATCAGAGTCCTCCGCGGCGGAGCGGAGGTTGCATGCCTTTCGGCAGCGACGCTCACACATGGAGACCAGGTCCTCCGTGTCCCGTCCTCCTCTTCCCGAATGTCGTACTTCTCTTCGGGCTTCAACTTCCGGAGTTCGCCATGCTCTTGAACGTCTCGGTTCTTCTATGGCTCCAATTTCCGGCGTGGTCTCCACCGAGTCCACAATACGCACCCGGGGCGTACTTGGGCAGGGCTCATAAGGGCCCAAGTCCCCGGGTCGGCGCTTGGTAGGGGCAGCAGGTAAGCCTCTGCTACCATAAAGAAGGTCCCTACCAGGACCGGCCCCCGCTGTGCCCCTTCCGCCTGTCACCCCTGCTGACTTGCTCCTGATCAACGATTGCATTTCTCAAAATCCTCAAAGTCCAGGGTCCAAAATCCAAAAATATAGAAAATAAAATCCTTCTTCAACCCTGAATAGCAACCAGATCCAACAAATACAGCAATAACCCAATTCACAATCCAAATCAGGCTGCAGGCTTCCGTTCAGCACACCGGTATTCCCACGGTGGCGGGCATGTACAAGAATTGCACCAAGGAAGAAAGCCCTGAAATTGGCATATGAACACAAATAAAGCAAAGTTGGGGAAAGAGGTAAACATACACATTTACAGCCATAAACCCCTCATTCTCTGGACTCAAGACCTTCCCTTGACTCACCAACATATTGCCCTGAACCAGGTCAAATGAGATGGCTGAATGCCATGTGTCACAAGTCATTACACAAACCCCAAAAATGTGTTCACTCCCAAGCCTCTAAATCCTAGTGACGCGTTCCCTTGGGGGGCCGGCCACGGGACGCTGCGGGACACGCACAAGTGAGCAGGCAGGCAAGGCACTACGCTCACAGGGGCATCAATGCGCTCATGTCATGTGACAAAGCGTTTCAGAATCCTTGCCACTCTGCAAAGAGGGAACAAAAGTATGTACAACAACACATCAGGATATGTACACATGGGGTTAAGACTGGACTGGGGTGAGGGCATCACAGGACAATAGACACTCAGTCCCAACTCATATCCCAATCCCAGGTCCGACCCTCTCAGTGGCTGGTGGGGGCGGGGGCTCAAACACAACCCATGCCCTGCTCAGTCCGGACCCTGAAACCCTGCCAATGGGAGAGGTGTCCCGCCCAGCCACAGGCGAGTTCCTGGGAACCAAGAGGATCCAAGGCTAACCGACAGTGGCTCCCCATGCCCCTCAACGGCAGGTCCCAACTCCTCTCTGAGTCAGAGATATGGCCCCGCCATTATCACCCAGGAGTTGGTAGCTGAAAATGGGCTGTTTCAGCCCAAACTGAAATTAACTCAAAAATCCCCAAAATTGACCCCTCGTCCGGACCCGCCAGAGGTAGGGACGAGGCAACTGACCCTATGCCCTTCGGGTACGAGCTCCCTGGAGCCCTCACCCAACCTGGTTCCCTCTGAGGTCCCGGCATCAGGGCAACACGGATGAGTCAAGTGGGGTCATGATGCCAAAATCACCAAAATTGGCGTCATTCCCACGCGGGGCGCGCCCGGCCAAGGTAAGGCCAATGGCTCACAGGGTAGGAGGCAGGACCTAGGACTTATATCTGGGTGTACAAAATAGAGTTAGGTCCGGGCTCCCTATGGGATTAGAGAAATGGGGCCGCCAATTGACCACACGGAAGGGGGAAATTGGGGTCCTAAAATGGGGTCATTTTGGCTGCCTGAAATGAGCCAAAATTCGGGGTGCTCCCAAAAGTATATCTCCACGCCGGCTTGGAGATCGGATTCGCCATTCCATACGCGATCCACCTGGAGTCCAACGGAGACTCCCATGCCCTTGGCTCTCGAAGATCTCCATGCCACTTGGCGTGGTGACGATCCCAATTGGGTCTACAAATACCAAAATGGCAAAATTGCCCACACTCACTTTGGGCTAGCGCCTTAACGAAGGTGGCTCCGCTTCGCCCACGTGGTGTGTGGACCATGGGGACCATCACCCATAACACCCATGTCATATATGGTTCATTGGTCCATGCGTCCGGCGTGCACGAGGGTTAGAACATAGTGCACGGCGGGCAGCAAAAGTGGAAAATTGCTCAAAATGACCAAAAATGCGCACACTCATGGTTGGGGCAAATGAGGCACATGCCCGATTTGGACCGGAGTGTGCCATAGGATTGGTATCAAGTCATATGTGTCCAACATATCTTTTGGGCGTCGCCCAACTCCTCCGGTATTGGGAATGGCAGGGTCGCCAAGTGAGCCCGTGATTTGGGATAGTCCCAAATTGCCAACACGGCAGCCACGGTATGCCAAGCCCAAGAGGAGTTATTCGCCGGGTCCAAGATATGTTGGGGACCGAAGTATGTACCCTCATAACATACTTGGGTCATGATGTCAATTGAGCGCAACGTTGAGATATACGGTCGCCACTTGACATCATGACGAGCCAAAAACGGCAAAATTGGCACAAAGACACGTAAAAGTGCATTGAAAGGTGCACAATTATATTACAATATCTTCGGCTTGGATCCTGCAATCAACTAATCCTTCTAAACACAATGACTTGACACCAATGACCTCCGATCCCACATATGTGCTCCACTTGGGGCGCCTTGAAAGGTTACGAGCGCTACTTCCCAAGTGGGCACATGAAAATATGGAAAATTGTGAAACACACACCTTGCTCCCAACGCATCGCTTCGGGATCACCACACAAGCTTCCCTCCACGAAGGTTAGGCTTGCAATTGATAGTGGGGAGTATGGAGAAGGGGCTTGCACAATATGAGGTCCATTGGCGGGTTTGTCTGGGAGTGATGGACCCGCCAAATGGGCACGCAACACAACACATGGCACATACCACATATTGCCCAAAAAGGTAGCTCCCCCCACGATATGTCATGCCCCTCCAAGGGCATAACTTTGTGTGAATCGCTCATAGGAACTCAAGGAGAGTTCCTATGCAACACCAACACTTGCGCGCTACACTCGAAAGTTATCTTAACGCACGCAATGTCATGGCCAAAGAGTTATAACGCAAACTCTACCCTCTTGACCATGATCCATTACACTAGCGCGCACGTGTGGAGACGCAAGGCATATGATGCTTCCTAAATTACGTCGGGAGTATTGTGAATACATCCCACGTTTCCTTATCGTCAATACTCGCAAGCGGCACGAGATATGACCCTCACAAGTGGCCTTACGAATCAACTTTGTTTTGCCCATATCTCTGAGTCAAATGGAGGGCAAGATAAAAGAAAAGTTGATTCGTGCATAGGGAAACACGTAGGTCCACTCGAAAGAGGTCAAATCAAGTGCGGGGATGTCGAAGTCGAAAATCCGATTTCGACATCCTGAAAAATTCGGATTAAGGTTGCGAGTGTAAGATGTGAAAATTGCGGAAGCATCCATGCAGTTCCTGACGACTTTGGAGCCTTCGTGACGGATTGCGTTAAAATTTCCATTAATTACAGTTAAACTGGCGGTTACGGTAAAGTCGCGATCCAACCGCCAGCAGTCAAAACAATGAATATCAGAACGGAAGCGTAAAACTTGACGGAAACAATATGAAAATAAAACCCTGTTGATTCCTGATGTTCTGATATACAAATTTCCGCTCGCGGTGCATCGGTTGCCGATGCGGGGCTTTACGGCACGGAACACGCTCCCGCCGGGCTCGCACCGGGCGTCAACGGGCGCCTTCCGTACATGGGGTTAGTGGACCGGAGACCGGTCTTCCCTTCCGTACATGGGGTTAGTGGACCGGAGGCCGGTTGTATGCCCTACCCTAGCCATGGGGTTCTGGGTACCGCTTCACCCCCCTCCTTAGAGCAAACCCTGGGGGGGGCTCGATAACACCCACGCATGGCAGCGGGTACCCAGGACCACTTCCTGAAGGGGGGGGGATGTCACATCCTCACTTCAGTAAGTCACAGTAGAATGGGTATGATGTTGTATAAGCTCGTAGCACATGTATAGTGTCAAGTATCAAGTATCAAGTCCCGGGTCCTGGCGGCGATTGTTCGGCATCCAAAGGACCCGTTAACCCATACCAGGCGCACCGGGTGCCGGCTGCTACGGTCACCACCACAGTGGCAGTGGCATACACGGCCAACATAGGCGACACACGACGAGGGAGGTGGTCCCACAGGTCGAGAGCGACCACAAAGATCCATCAGGCTACCCCGAGCTTCCCAAGGCCCGCCGACTGGGGAGAGTCCCCACGGGTCCTTCCTCGGGCGCACCATGTCCATATCCATACGACGCGAGTCCAGAGTGCCATAGTCGAACTCCTTAAGAACCCCAGATCTTAAGGGAGCTCCTCTTTAAGGGATCGGGCATCAAGGCCGTCTTTTCCCTCGCCCTATTACCACGAAGGCCATACATGAGGGAGTCCTCATGCAGTGTGGGCGGAGGCGTCGACTCCTCAAACCACCAGTTTCCCAGGCAGACTGACCGAGGTCAGGAGCACCGGAGGCCGCCATCCGAATGCAATTGCGTCTGCGAATCGGTAGGCTCACACTGGGACTGATAGTGGCGGACCGCTTGGAGTGTAGTCAGGCAACTGGGCTTCCCGCCTGGCGCCATAGGATCTCCACACATCACAGCGAATAGGGCAACACGGTATCACGAGCACTCAAACAGTAGAATCTGTAATCAAGTACTGGTCCAGGCTGGACCAGGCTGTAAGAACATGTACACGGCGACTCAAGGCGCCTCTGTATCCCGATTCGTGGTGAAAAACAGTCCATCCCTCAGCGATGGGCTGATGACACTTAACATACAGATGCACATATCCTGGAGGGCAGAAAAGCACAACAAGCGGGGTAAATAGGCGTGTAAACACACTCTGGACAGAGTGCCAAACCACGCCACGGTCAGGATAAGGCAAATGCAGGAGGGTGGACAGGAAAACGCCTGAGTCCAGGTCATATATAGTCTGCAGACACACGTCGACGGGTCTGGATCCCGCAAATGCCATGGGACCAGACCACACACCAAAAATCGCAATGCCGATGACAGCGGCATCCGTTGCGCAACGTCGTATGGGCTTCAAGGCCCGCAGGGCTCAGAAAAATGAAGGTCAGTCGCCCTACCTGGTTTCCCAAGGATTCAGCAGGTGGGGAGTGACGAACAGAATTGAAAGAGAGGCGCCATCCTCCTCTGGATTCAGCAGGGGGGGGTATATGGCCACTCTGATGGCAGGTCACCGGAAGATGAGAGAGAGCAAGCAAGTAAGGGACGATCCGTCGGCCTCACAAGCGCCTCAAAGCACATCAGGGGGGAGCTCAGGGCGCTGATCAGGCACCCCTGGCTGCAATCGCCCGGGTGAGTGCTGCCAAGTCGGAAACGTGGATCTTGGTCTTGTGCTTGCGGATGTACTCCATGAAGGGAGTATTGACCCGCGGCACGAACGAGGAGACGGGTTCCCAGGTGTCGTGGGACGGCCCATAGCCTCGCCAACGAACCTTGAACTCCAGACCTCCTGGTGCCGAGGCTTTCGGACGCTGAGCCAGGATCTTCTCGACTGTGTAGTCATCCTGCTCAGCATAGTCGTCGTCCGAATCAGCCTCGTGTGCGGCGTAGCTCAGGGACACATGCTGGCCACGGAGGTCGGGTTCCCGCACACGGAGCTGACTCTCGTGGCGCTCCCGGAACTGTCCGTGACCCACCTTGATGCGGTAGGTGTCCTCACCAATCCTGCGGACCACCTCGCCGGGTGTGAACCAGGTTTTGGTGCGGTGGGTGCCCATAGGGCGGGGTCTGATCACCCACACCGGGTCTCCCACCCTGAACTTCTGCGCTGTCGAGCTCGGGGCGGACTTCTGACGCTCAGCATGCTCCTTCTCGAGTTGCTGGCGGATGTCCCGCGCCGTTTGCTCTTGCCGCGCGAAGAACTCCTTGGCATCCATGGCCATGCCATCACCAGACAAGGGAAGTCCCCTACCCAGGGGGTCCCTGCCGAACAGAATCTGGTGAGGGGACAAACCGCTTGGAGTGGGGATGTCATGATGGGCCTTCAGAGCAGGCCACATCTCCTCGAACCAGTTCCGCCGTGGATTGGTGATGTGGATCTTGCGCAGCTTCTCGAACAGCTGCCGTCCAGCCACTTCAGCACGGCCGTTAGACCGGCTGAGATAGGCGACGCTCTTGGCATGACGTATCCCCATGAGGGAACACATAGCCTTGAACCAGCCACCAGTAAACTGGGGCCCTCGGTCACTGCAAATGGTGCGGGGGATGTCAAAGACGGTCAGCCAATGACGAATCATCATGACTGCCACTTCCTTGGCAAGCAACCCCTTTTTGCGTGCCGGAACGGCTACAACGTAGCCGCTGTGGCGGTCCACACAGAGAACCACACAGTCAAAGGTCTCCTTGCCAATGTGCACTTCGGGCATGGAGAAGACGTCCATGGCTACGCTCTCCATGGGCTGGTCAGGAACCGGGGTCCATTGGGGTTCCCCCTTGACGTTCCGGTTGTCGGGATTGCAGGCCTGGCAGACCGAACAACCCTTCCTGACCTTCTTGATGGCGGTGTAGAGAACGATATGGTCGATCTCGAACCGGCGCTGCATGTCAAGGGCTTGCTTCTTGACCCCTGGGTGCAGCATGTGGTGGTGCCAAGCCTCGCAAAGCTCGAGCACCCGGGACTCCGGTACTAGCAGCTTACCATTCCGGTAGAGCTTGCCATCTTCCTCGGTCAGCCCCTTTGGCCACTTCTGCCCGTCATCAGGGTCGGTCACAGCCCTATACTCGGCCGCAAAGGCCTCAGACTTGGCGTAGTTGTCGGTCCAGTCGTCCTGGAGGCAAGACTCCGGGAAGAGGTGCTTGTCGGACTCAGCTCCATCAGGGGCGAGTACTCTGACCGCCCTGCTCACCCTCGTTGCGAGGGGGGCATCCGCGGCCATGACGACGAAGCATTTGGCACCCTCCTCCTCCATCAGGCGCTCCATTTCGATGATCCTCTTGGCCTCAGCGGTCTCAGCCTCATCGCCATGGGCAGAGATATCCTGCATGCCCTTGCTGGCGGGATAGGCCCACCTACTGAGACAGTCCGCCACGGTGTTATTCTTTCCAGGAATATAAACAACCGTAAGGTCGAACTTGGCCAAGGTCTCATGCCATCTTGCCCGTCGAGAGGCAGGACCTGAGGGGGTGTCCACGTGCTCCTTGTGCCACGACTGCAGACTCTGGTGGTTGGTGCAGACGGTGACGGGATGGAGGGCTATGTACCCAGCCCATTTCCTGAGAGCCATGACGATGGCATACGCCTCCTTTTCACGGGGCGTCCACGTCCGTCTCTGGCCTTCCGCCAGGACTCGGCTCCAGAAGGCCACAGGCACGTGCCTCCCGTCGTCAAGCACTTGCTCCAACACAGCACCAATGGCGTAGTCGGAAGCGTCGGTGCGTAGGACGAACCCTCGGTCGGGATCCACGAGGTGCAGACCCACTGCGGATAGCAGCGCCTGCTTCATCCCCTCAAAGGCACGGTCGGACTCAGCTGTCCAGACCAGAGCCTTCTTGGACCCCTTCTTGGTCTCCTCTCGGTTGCCCTTGAGCATGGTCGTCATGGGGGCTGCATACGCGGCATACATTTTGATATACCCCGAGTAGTAGTTGCAGAACCCCAGATACGCCCGTAGCTCAGAGACCGTCTTGGGCTTTCCCCAGTGCTCAATCGCAGCCACCTTGCCAGGTATGGGCTTTCGCTGCCCGTTCCCGACTACGTGGCCAGCGAAGACCACCTCGCTTACCGCAATGGTGGCCTTGTCACTGCTGCCCGTGAGTTTGTGCCGAACCAGAAGGTCCAGCACCCGAGTGACGTCCCTTTCATGTGCCTCCAGGAGCTCCTCGTAGCTCATACTGGGGTCCCCGGACGCGATGATCACGTCGTCCACGAAGGGGTCCGCACAGTCACGCACCGGCTCAAGCAGGTTCTCCAGCATCCGCTGAAAAGCCGCATTGCCGTTGGTAACGCCCATGGGCATCACCTTCCACTGGAGAGGTCCTAGTGGGGTGCTCATGGCTGTGCAGGCACGGGACTCCTCGGCGAGAGGCATCTGATGATAACCATGTTTCAGGTCAATCACCGTGAAGATCCTCCGCCGGTGTTGCTTTTGCAGCATGTCCTCAATGAGGGGCAGCGTATAGCTGTCGTGCTGCGTTTGGGCGTTCAGGCCGCAGTAGTCGACCACGAGCCGCCACTCACCGGCAACCTTCTTGGGGACGACGAAGCACGGAGAGGCCCACTCGGAGTGGCACGGCTCAAGCCAGCCTCTCTGGATGAAGTCACGGAGGATCTTCTCCATGGCCTCTTTCCTCTCGCCCCTGAGGGGAAACTCCCGGTGCCGATACACACAGGGGTCCTGCTTCAGTCGTATCTTGGCCTCGCCATACGGTCCACGCACCGGTGGGGGGAACACAGGTTTTCCGCTGAAGAAGGTCTCGCCATACTTCTGCTTCAGCCTGGCACTCAACGCCTGGATCTTGGGGCAGTCATCAGACTCCGCCTTGGCTTTTCCGGGCACTTGAACCACGGAGCTTACTTGAGGGGTAGCTACTCTGCTCGCTTTCGGCTCAGGTGGTCTTCCCAGGTGGCCTAAAGGGCCATCTCTGGTCTTGCCTCGGAATAGATCGCCGTAGGTGGGTGGGTTACCCCCGATTGGCTCATCCTGGCTGGACAGGTGGTCCAGTACCCTCCTTACGAAGGTATCTCCATCGTAGGAACCAGAGACGATCGAGTCCACTTCCCACCAGGCTTTGTCCTGGCCCTTGCCCGCACGCTGGTTTCCCCAGTCGTGAAAGGGCTGATCCATATACCCCTGAACCAGATCCCACTCCTCTTCAGTGAGGGGCTCTTCCGATTCCGATTCTTCGATGTCAACAGGGGGAACCGCAAAGCATTGCCTCCAAGGCTCCGCTATGATGCGGTTGATACACACGAAGTCCGTGGTGTCGGCCTGATCAAGGCCCCCATCCACATAGTGGAATTCCGTTGGCCATCTCTGGGGTGGCATGGGCTGTCCCTTAGCGTCCTGATAGACACTCTCTCCAGCCGGTAGGACGACCTTGTTTAAGGTCATGTTGGTCAATGAGGCTACCCAATGTCGGGTACTTTGCTCCCCGGTGCATCCCATAGGAACAACCAGCACTGCCTTGGAGCGGTCCTTGCGAATCTTCGCCATCGCTCTTGGAATGTCCCAACGGGGGCAATGGATCCACATCAATCCCTGATGCGGACCCCAGTGCTTCTTCCACGCGGAGTCCTGGGCGCTCCAGTACTTCTCACACACCCGCAGATGGGCGGAGGCTCCTGAAGAGAACGCATCCAGGTCCAGATCCGAAGCTCCCAAGTCCGCGACAACTCGGCTGGCCACTTCCGGCCTTACGCCGTACTCCTGGTTTGCAGGACCAGTTGGCTCAGTGTCCAGCGCGGCCACTTCGAGCTGATTGCGTTCGGGGTGGATCCATTGGCATTCCACATGGTGCTCAGGTGACGAAAGCCACGAGAGTTGGTCGTCCTGGTACAGGGTCATGGAGGCCTGGGCCGGGAGAACGCCGGAGTCCGTCTCCATCATGAAGTCGTACCCGACGATCATGTCCCAGTCCATCTCGGCCTCGTAGAAGCGACCGTGCAGGAGGATTTCCTTGCCGAGGTCTGGGCGGCTCAGCTCACGATGGTTCACGAACTGCAGCCCAATGGCCGCTTCCTTCGTGCCTCCCACCATGTACTGGCCGTTCGCCACCTTCAGCCTGACAGGTTTCCGACTGTCGGTCAGACACTCTGGTGGAAGTAGGCCAGCCTTGACCAAGCTGACTTGAGCTCCCGTGTCGACCAACACGTCGAAAAACTTTTCCACTTCCCCGCATAGGGCACGGACCTTAAGATGCAACTGCCGCTCGCGACCGACACGGCGCACGGCGTGCAAACTCAGGATCTCTGGCCGTTCCAGAAGCTCCACAAGCGACTGGTGCAGGTCGTGGACAATGGGCTCAGGCTGCCCATCTGCAGCATCCAGCTGCGGTCCGGGTGATCCTCCGATACTCTCGGATAGATCCTGTAGTACATCAAACACATTCTTGGTCGCGAAGGACGGACGGGTGCAAGGGTTCGTGCCTTCACTTGCCCTCACCCCGCCTCCGCACCTGGGTGCCGGACCGGGCCTTCCGCCCGCGGCATTCCCTTTGTGCTTATCGACTCCCGACTGGGATGGTTCGGCGCTTCCCACGTCACCATCCTGCGACCGCCCTAGCTCGGGCCCTTGGCTGCAGGGGCTCCGCTAGGGGGCGTCGGTTGTGGAAGAGGGGGTGTTCTCCTCGGCCTCAACGTCGTTGACGCCTTTCTTCCTCCTCTCACTACGAGTAGGCTTCTTGTCCTTGTCCTTGTTCTGGTTGTTCTGGTTGTTCTCCTTGTTCTTGTTGTCCGACCTGGGGACCCAGTTCCTCTTGATCTCCTGGATCTCCTTGGCCAACTCGGTCCCCTGCGACACCAGCTTGGAGAGCTCGTCCCTGTCCACCTCCACCTTGGCTTCCCGGATACCCGCGGGCGCACGCTTCTTCGACCCGTGCGCCTTCTTGTAAGCGTCCGTGTCGGCTTTGTGGATGGGGCATGTTCGGTGGTCATGGTTGAAGCCTCGCTTCCTCCCATAACACACGAAACAGCCCTGAGGGTGAGCTCGTATGAACTCCCCAAAGGACAGCGGAGGGTCGCCAATGCGGCGAGGGTCCCTCTTCTCCTGCTTCCTCCAACCCTGCTGCAGGGGCTTCCAGTTTCCCTGCTTGCTCCCCGCGCTCAGGTTCTTGGCCACGAAGGCACACACGGCCACTTCGGCGGGCTCATCGTCGTCGTCATCGTCGACGAGAGTCTCTTCGCCGCCGTCTCCCGCTGGGTCCATGGCAGCTTCCCCGCCAGGTCCCTCGCCAACGTAGTTGACGTCGCGGTCGCCGGGCCTCAACCCGCGGGTGTGGTGGAGGTTTCGGTACTCCTTGAGTACTTCCTCGCCAACCCACTCCAGGATCTCGTCGCAGCTCATCCGCGCCGGGATGGGCTGCAGACGGATGGTCTGGCCGCTCAACTCACACTCGTCAAGGCGCCACATCGCGGTCTTCTCGCGATCGCCCGAGACGGTGATGAGGAGTGCGTTCCGCAGGGAGTGCCGTTTGACATCCCGGGCCACGTGCTTCTTCGCCCAAGCCACCACGTTCGTATGATACTCTTTGGGGAGCATCATCTTGACCGTGTGGTTGGACTTGGCCCGCTTGGATTCCTCCTTGGTGACCCTCTTGATCCATGCTTCCGGCAGCATGGAGAGCAGGCGAGCCTGCTCGTCACCCTCGTTCCAATCCTCCACATTGCGGCGGAAGAGGGTGTATTTCCCTCGGAAGTCTCGCCAATCTCGTAGGCGGATCTCCCGTCCATCATGCTCAAGCTTGATGGACTTCCAGCGCTTGGCAGCCACCTGCGGAGCGTCCACCCGCTCCTGCTCGTTGAGCCACTTCTTGGCTTCCTTGAGGGTCTTGATTCTCCCCTCCTTGGTCGCCACGAAGTATAGCTCGCCGAGCACTTCCGGCAGGCGGTACCTGAACCGTTTGAAGACATATCTCTCCGCATCCGCGGGAGGCAGGTCTTCAGTGACGGTCAGCCCCCAATCGTCCAGCTTCTCCAAGAAGCGGTCGAGGTTGAGGGGGTTGCCATCGTACATGGGGGGCTTGATGTCCTTCAAGTCTTCCCACACGGCGGCATCCGCGGCCTTAGAGACCATGAACGCCGGCCGCGAGGTCGACCGAGGTTCCCATCGGCCTCGCCCACGGACTCCCACGGCCGCCACGTCCATCTCCTCCATGGAATCCCTGTGGCTACGCCGCGGTTCCTCCACGTACCCTGAACCAAAATGTTCACGCCGTACTCTTTCCATGTACGCATCTTCATCACCGTGCCGGCGGCTGAGTTCAGCGGCCTCCCGTCGTACACCACGCGGTGGGCTGATGTCGAACTCCTCCAGGTCCAGATCCAGGTCCTCACCTTCGCCGACATCCCACTCCACGTCTCCTCTGGGGACCTCGTCCCTGAGTCCACCATAACGTCCACCAGCGATGGGGATTGGCTCCGGGGCTGGTGCGGGGCGTCGGGGGCGTACCGGTGTCCGCGGTGGAGCACGGCGGTTGCGGTACTCCGCGCTGAGCCACTCATCACGCCAATCCTCACTGCCACTGCCGGATGGCACGCGCTCGTTGCGGCGGCCCGCGCTGTGGTGAGAGGGGGCGGTGAGAGAGGGGGCACTGGCGCTGGGGCGACTCCTGGGGGCTCCACCGGGGGCGTGGGGTCTGCCTGGACCTGGTCCGGGTCCCCAGCCGTCGTCCGACGAGCCAGACTCCAGGGGTGGGTGGTCGCTGCCGACGCTCCCACGGGCTTCCAGCACGTCCAGCCTCTGCTGCAGGCCGCTGACGACGTTGGTCAGCGACTTGGTCTCGGCCCTGGCGATGTCCAGCTCCTTCTGCGCGCGCGCGGCGACCCTGGAGATGCGAGCCATCTCGCCCTTGCCCGTGTCTACCTCCAGCTCGAGCAACTGGACTCTCCTGTGGAGGTAGACAATCCACCGCCAGGTGGTATCCTGGTCGCCGTTCCCTGGTGGGTCGTCGGGGTCCCCAGGGGGTCCTCCAGGAGGGCCTCCGCCGGGTCCGCCCGGTCCAGGGGGTCCCCCCCCGCCCGGTGGTCCGCCTCCAGGGGGTCCACTTGGTGGGCGTCCTCCAGGGGGTCCTGATGGTCCTCCGCCAGGGGGTCCCGGTGGGCCTCCGCCGGGTCGCCTCGGTGGGTCCGAGGATGGGCGCCTCTTCGTGATGCCAAAGTCCATGTCGTCATCCTCTTCCATGTCGCCCCACCTGGGCGCCTCGGTCTCGGAAGACTCCGAGCTCCGGTAGGGAGGAGGGAGATCCTCATCCTCACCTTCCGGTTCCATGGGGACGTCTCCGCCTCCTCCGCCCGTCCAAGCCACCACTTGGCGATGTCGGCGGCCTCGTTCATCCCCGTCGCTGGCGGTGAAGAAGGGGTCACTGTCGTGGGGGTGTCCACCCGCTGGCCGCCGCGGCCTCTCGGGGGTCTTCCCCTTGCCCTTCCTCCGTCGACGGGCAGTGGTGCCACTGCTCCCACTGCTGCCCGTGTCCGCCTCATCCAGCGTCATCCTGGAGGAGGCATCCCCTTCGAAAGGTTTTCAAAGGGTCTCCACTCGTGATCCTCCCGGGGGAGTCTCGCGGTGGAGTTTGGCCTCTGCCTCCTCCATTGCGGCGGCGGTGGCTGCGGCAGCTCGCGCTTCGGCTTCCTCCCGAGCACGAGCCGCCTCGGCTTCCCGGGCCTGCTGCAGCCGCGCCTTCTGCGCTTCCAACGCTGCCAGCTCCGCCTCCGTCTTGGCCTTCTCCTCAGCGACCTTCCGTCGCGCGGCCTCGATGGCTTCCTTCTTGGCGGCGTCCTCCTGGGCCTTAGCCGTTGCTTCGGCGTGGGCCCTTTCCTCCGCCTCCTTCTTTGCCCTCTCTTGGGCAAGCGCCTCTCCCAGCGCCTTCACCTCGGCCTCCTTGCAGGCAATGGCCTCCTGCGTCCGGCGGGCTTCCTCATCGGCTGCCGCCAACTCACCGTTGACCTGGGCAGTCGCTGCCCCATGGGCGGCTACGGCCGTGAGTCCGGCCGCAATGGCCGCCACGGTCCGGGCGTGGATGGCCATGCCATGCGCCCACTCCGCAGCCTCCTCCTGGGCGATGCCAACGGCGCCCTCCACGGCAGCGCTGTGCTGCCTGGACCGTTGCCGGGCAACCCGAAGGTTGCAAGGCACCTTACGGACGCGCTCACAGGCGCGCGCCACGTCCCTGTCGGGAGCGACGCTGCTGCTGGAGCTGGCCTGGTCGGCCGGCATCCTCCCGCGGTGGGCCGACTCCACGTCGCTGCTGGGGCCTGCTGGGGCCTGCTGGGGCCTCAGGAGCAGCGGACGGGGCTTGGCCTTGGTCTGCCTGGCGACTCGGATGTAGTCGCCAAGGGTGGTGGAGCCGGGGTGATGACCACCATTGGCCCGTTGGGGACTGGGGGCTGGGGTTCCGCCCTTGGCGCCTTGGGCGGCTTCGGTGGCCAGGGACTCCTGGTACTCCCGCCACCTCCGGTCCCGCTTCTTGTCCCCGGCTGACCGCTTCTGCTTCCCCGGAGACGCGCTGCTGCTGCCCTGCAGCCTGCGCTCGCTCCCCGGTTCCGGGAAGTTCTTCTCGACCATGTCCCACAAGGAGACATTGATCGAGGCGCCCGATGGGTAGGCGTTGGGGTCCTCGTCCTCCTCAATCCCGTCGGGGCGCAGCCCTTCGCCGGGCCTGTCCGGCCGGGTCCAGGTCCTCCAGCGCCTCTGCTGGTGGCGGTACTCGTACCCTTCCGCCCGCAGCCAGTCCTCCACGGCCTGCAGGCGGTCGGGGGCGATGTCCGTGCGGAGCTCGAAGCTCCTGGGCATGCCGCCTTCGCACTGGGGGTGGCTGTGGCGGTAGTGCTGGTCCCAAACCAACCCACGCAGCAGGCGCGCTGCATGGGGGTGGGGCCGCGGCCACGTCCTGCCCGCTTCTTGCCAATTCACCATGGCAGCGGGGGCGTAGTTGGTCTTGAGGTCCTTGATGTGCACTCGTTCAACTCAACGAACTGGTTGTGGTTGTTGAGGCGGGTGCTGCAGCACTGGATTGGAAGTTCGGCTGGTGCTGGTCAGCCGGTGGTTGTGGAGGTGGTTGACGCGGCCTTGCTGGTCGGCCGATGGGACTCCGGGTCGGCCGATGGGGCTGATGCAGGAGTCCTGGTCTGTGCACCTCTTTCACGGTCGCTGCGCGGTCAGGGCGATGCTCTGGACGGCGCTGCGGGCTCCGTGACGAACTCGGCGCTGTCGCTGGGCGGCGCTGCGAGCCGCTGCGCTGCGCTGCGAGCTGCTGCGCTGCGCTGCGAGCTGCGAGCTGCGAGCTGCTGCGACGCGCTGCTCGGGGTTGGTGGCCCCGAGTGGCACGCGAGGGCTGGGTAACCCCGCGGCGGTGAGACGCTTTTGACGCGTTCCCGTGGGGGGCCGGCCACGGGACGCTGCGGGACACGCACAAGTGAGCAGGCAGGCAAGGCACTACGCTCACAGGGGCATCAATGCGCTCATGTCATGTGACAAAGCGTTTCAGAATCCTTGCCACTCTGCAAAGAGGGAACAAAAGTATGTACAACAACACATCAGGATATGTACACATGGGGTTAAGACTGGACTGGGGTGAGGGCATCACAGGACAATAGACACTCAGTCCCAACTCATATCCCAATCCCAGGTCCGACCCTCTCAGTGGCTGGTGGGGGCGGGGGCTCAAACACAACCCATGCCCTGCTCAGTCCGGACCCTGAAACCCTGCCAATGGGAGAGGTGTCCCACCCAGCCACAGGCGAGTTTCTGGGAACCAACAGACTCCAAGACGAGACAACTGTCGCTCCTTATGCCCCTCAACGGCAGGTCCCAACTCCTCTCCGAGCCAGAGATATGGCCCCGCCATTATCACCCAGGAGTTGGTAGCTGAAAATTGGCTGTTTCAGCCGGAACTGAAATTAACTCAAAAATCCCAAAAATTGACCCCTCGTCCGGACCCGCCAGAGGTGGGGACGAGGCAACTGACCCTATGCCCTTCGGGTACGAGCTCCCTGGAGCCCGTACCCAACCTGGTTCCCTCTGAGGTCCCGGCATCAGGGCAACACGGATGAGTCAAGTGGGGTCATGATGCCAAAATCACCAAAATTGGCGTCATTCCCACGCGAGGCTCGCCCGGCCAAGGTAAGGCCAATGGCTCACAGGGTAGGAGGCAGGACCTAGGACTTATATCTGAGTGTACAAAATGGAGTTAGGTCCGGGCTCCCTATGGGATTAGAGAAATGGGGCCGCCAATTGACCACACGGAAGGGGGAAATTGGGGTCCCAAAATGGGGTCATTTTGGCTGCCTGAAATGAGCCAAAATTCGGGGTGCTCCCAAAAGTATATCTCCACGCCGGCTTGGAGATCGGATCCGCCATTCCATACGCGATCCACCTGGAGTCCAACAGAGACTCCCATGCCCTTGGCTCTCGAAGATCTTAATGCCACTGGGCGTGGTGACGATCCCAATTGGGTCCACAAATACCAAAATGGCAAAATTGCCCACACTCACTTTGGGCTAGCGCCTTAACGAAGGTGGCTCCGCTTCGCCCACGTGGTGTGTGGACCATGGGGACCATTACCCATAACACCCATGTCATATATGGTCCATTGGTCCATGCGTCCGGCGTGCACGAGGGTTGGAACATAGTGCACGGCGGGCAGCAAAAGTGGAAAATTGCTCAAAATGACCAAAAATGCGCACACTCATGGTTGCGGCAAATGAGGCACATGCCCGATTCGGACCGGAGTGTGCCATAGGATTGGTATCAAGTCATATGTGTCCAACATATCTTTTGGGCGTCGCCCAACTCCTCCGGTATTGGGAATGGCAGGGTCGCCAAGTGAGCCCGTGATTTGGGATAGTCCCAAATTGCCAACACGGCAGCCACGGTATGCCAAGCCCAAGAGGAGTTATTCGCCGGGTCCAAGATATGTTGGGGACCGAAGTATGTACCCTCATAACATACTTGGGTCATGATGTCAATTGAGCGCAACGTTGAGATATACGGTCGCCACTTGACATCATGACGAGCCAAAAACGGCAAAATTGGCACAAAGACACATAAAAGTGCATTGAAAGGTGCACAATTATATTATAATATCTTCGGCTTGGATCGTGCAATCAACTAATCCTTCTAAACACAATGACTTGACACCAATGACCTTCGATCCCACATATGTGCTCCACTTGGGGCGCCTTGAAAGGTTACGAGCGCTAATTCCCAAGTGGGCACATGAAAATATGGAAAATTGTGAAACACACACCTTGCTCCCAACGCATCGCTTCGGGATCACCACACAAGCTTCCCTTCAAGAAGGTTAGGCTTGCAATTGATCGTGGGGAGTATGGAGAAGGGGCTTGCACAATATGAGGTCCATTGGCGGGTTTGTCTTGGAGCGATGGACCCGCCAAATGGGCACGCAACACAACACATGGCACATACCACATATTGCCCAAAAAGGTAGCTCCCCCCACGATATGTCATGCCCCTCCAAGGGCATAACTTTGTGTGAATCGCTCATAGGAACTCAAGGAGAGTTCCTATGCAACACCAACACTTTCGCGCTACACTCGAAAGTTATCTTAACGCACGCAATGTCATGGCCAAAGAGTTATAACGCAAACTCTACCCTCTTGACCATGATCCATTACACTAGCGCGCACGTGTGGAGACGCAAGGCATATGATGCTTCCTAAATTACGTCGGGAGTATTGTGAATACATCCCATGTTTCCTTATCGTCAATACTCGCAAGCGGCACGAGATATGACTCTCACAAGTGGCCTCACGAATCAACTTTGTTTTGCCCATATCTCTGAGTCAAATGGAGGGCAAGATAAAAGGAAAGTTGATTCGTGCATAGGGAAACACGTAGGTCCACTCGAAAGAGGTCAAATCAAGTGCGGGGATGTCGAAGTCGAAAATCCGATTTCGACATCCTGAAAAATTCGGATTAAGGTTGCGAGTGTAAGATGTGAAAATTGCGGAAGCATCCATGCAGTTCCTGACGATCTTGGAGCCTTCCTGACAGATTGCGTTAAAAATTCCATTAATTACAGTTAAACTGGCGGTTACGGTAAAGTCGCGATCCAACCGCCAGCAGTCAAAACAGTGAATATCAGAACGGAAGCGTAAAACTTGACGGAAACAATATGAAAATAAAACCCTGTTGATTCCTGATGTTCTGATATACAAATTTCCGCTGGCGGTGCATCGGTTGCCGATGCGGGGCTTTACGGCACGGAACACGCTCCCGCCGGGCTCGCACCGGGCGTCAACGGGCGCCTTCCGTACATGGGGTTAGTGGACCAGAGACCGGTCTTCCCTTCCGTACATGGGGTTAGTGGACCGGAGGCCGGTTGTATGCCCTACCCTAGCCATGGGGTTCTGGGTACCGCTTCACTAGCCCAATAGGGGAGGTGACGTGTCATGGCCTAGAGTGGCACTCAGGACCATGCCCTTCCCTGACATAACCTTGGTTGGACTTGGAATCGAATGGGCTTAGAGAAATGACCTATGAGTTTGAACTCATAACATGCCAAAAAAATGCCAATTCACACCATATTGGCCATATATCACATATATGCTCAAAATTGAAGTTACCACTTATCCGAAGGCTCAGAGCATGCATGGAATCGAAGTTCAGAATTCATGGAGGATATAGACCAAAGGTCAATGCCCATGTACATCCCCACTTTACCCTCGAAACCCCTTCGGATATGGGCGCCACGCACTGCCCAAGTCAGCCCATGATCTTGAGACCAATTCTTGTAATCCTTCGTGCGCCAAGCCAAATGGAGTACGCGATCCGGCATATGGTGGTGTTCAACCCCAAAGCATATGCCAACATATGAACAACATACCATGGTTCCACTCTCCAAAGGCTTCTTGCTGTTTGCCGACCAGGTAAGTACACAAAACGCAAAAATGAGCATAAAATGAGGTCAAAAGCATGAAAATATGACCAAATACAAAGTTGTCATGATAATATATCTCTATGCTCACCCATGATATCCACTCATGGTTCAATACACAAATGATTGGAACCATTTGCGAACAATTCCCCCACTTGGATCCCCAATCAGACGCATGGAGATACCTTCGCCACTCGTATCTACATGCCCCATGAAAATGGGAGTGCACTCATGGATCTCTTTGCCAAACATACCATGAGCAATACATATGCGGTAGACTTAGTCTAGCGCTTTGAATCCCACAATTGGGACATGGGCAAAACCCTTGTCACGTATGGCTCCCCATCTCTTCGGCCACACGTAGATATATAACATGGGCGTGAGCATATCAAGACATATACCATGCATATAAAACATACCCTCAAAAGTGGCTCCCACCATGATATGCCATGTCCCTCCATGGACATAGCTTCACGTTAAAAATGCGTAGGAACCCAAGGAAAGTATCTATGCAACCCCAACACTCATGCGGTACACTCGAAAGTCGCATTAAAATATTCGGTTGCACGGTCCAAGAGTTATATATCACTTTATACCCTCTTGACCATTATCCCTTGCAACACCGGGCATGTGTACGCACCAAAGGCGTTTGATGCTTCCCAAATTAAGTTGAGACCAAGGCGCTTGCAACGCAACCTTCCTTATTCTCTTTCCTCACACTCGCTCGTAGATATGGTCCTTCAAAGTGGTCCCACGATTCACTTTTGTTTCCCTTATATCTCCAAGTCAAATGCGTGGCAAGTATAAGGGAAACCTGATTCGGGCATAGGGAAAAAAGTATGACCACTCGACGAAGTCCAAATCAAGTGCGGCGATGTCGAAGTCGAAAATCCGATTTCGACATCGCGAAAAATTCAGAATAAAATTTCGAGTGCTTATTTAGAAAATTGCGGAAGCAACGAACCCTTTACAGATGAAATCTGACCCTTCATCGGGGTTTCCGCCAAAATATCTGGAAATAACAGTTAACCAATCGGTTACCCCAAAATCGCGAGCGAACTGACAGTCGCCGATACATTGACCATCAGAACGAAAGGCTGAAAAATTACGGAAACATTATGATAATAAAACCCTGTTGATTCCTGATATTCTGATATATAAATCTCCGCAGGCGGCGCCTCGGTACTGAATGTGGCCGCTCATAGCCGGAATGGCCAAACCTATCACACTATCACATCGGGTTAGGTCAGGTGGATGGGAGAGTATGATATCAGCCAATGGCGGCTTGCCGGCACATAGATACACACCCCAAGTGACCCCAAGATGGCCACGGGGGTCCGAACCGGCTTCAGAACTGTCCAAGTGCAAATGGGCAGCATGGCCCACCCTATGAGTGAACCACCTTACCGAGCTCCACAACATCTCAGTGGCGCATCTGGGTCCCAAGGAGATCCGGAACGCAGAAGGGCGGAAGAAAATAAAGGCCTTACCACCGAGGCCTTAGCAGCAAACGGTGGAGACAGCTTCAGTCACCTCCACAGACATGTAGCTGCCTCAGTATCCAGATCCAACTGTCCGGCTTCATCCTCAACAGCGATTGAAGGCCCTGAGGAGTATGAGGAACTGAGGAAGAAGATGGATGAGTACACCGTACATGAGGAGTACTACAAATCCATTCGTGGGGAAGATGGAGAGGAGCCATTGGCTGTACATGGATCCAGACCACGTACAGACCTAGGGTCCTACGCGCACTCGGGTCCACTGTCCGACAGAGCCGAGACTGCATCCCTGCCAAGACGACCAAGACCTGAGTATCCAAGACCATGTTGTCCAACCCCAAGGGCTCCCGAAGTGGGCCCGACACGAGTCGAAGAACAACATCATCCAAGGCCAACCTACGGTGCCCTGGATCATACGGCCGAGCTGTTGGCCAAACTCCTGTCTGGATCAGAAGATCCAGATGTGACGGCCCTATCGGAGGCCATTAAGGCTAAACTGGGTATTGCAGAACCCTTACCCAAGCCAGAGTTGCCCTCTCTCTCTCCAGGACTGAGTACCCTGGCCGAAGATCTCAAGAGATCAAGGGTCTCAAGGCTGTTGCCTAAGGTCACCTGCCCCAGCCCCTTTCACCCCCGTGCCAGGACAGTGCCTATGGCTGATCTACAGGACGTGCCTGTCACAGAGATTGAGAGAAGAGGGCTGTCAGCCCTGGCACCTCTTGCCGGCGTGTCGCCTTCAGGCCTAACTCCGGGGGGTGGGAAGACGGGCAGACCAATTGCCCAGGCGAACATCCAGCTGGAACTGCCGGAGTTCCACCCCAAAAATCTGCCCGAATGGGCAGAAGAATTTGCAGAGTTCTTTTTGTTGACTGGCCAATCCCATGTGGATGTGGTCACCAAATGTTCACTGCTAAAACGCTCATGCAAAAGGAAATTTTTGCAAAAACAGGTGAAACAGATTTTGAAAACCTGTTCTACCTGGGCAGAGGTACTCCTGAGGTTGGAGAAAACATTCCCAGTCTATGAGACTGACCTCAGCGTACGCACACAGATCGAGGAGCTACCTATGCTCCCTGAGTTCCCATCCGCTGCGCGAATTTCTGAATATGTGTGCGACTTGGAGTACTTGTGTTCGAGGATGAGCGTGGGCTCCTACGGAGCCACTGAGCCCCACCTGTGGCTCATGAGTAAGATCCCCCGACGTACGTGGGATGATTGCCGCTCCACCTCTGAGAGGAAGAGCAGGACCCACTCGTACGATGAACTGGTGGATCTCTTGATTGAGCTAGCTCTTGAGAGAGAGAATGACTCCCACATGGAGAAATTCCTCAAGAAGTATTTGGGACGAGGTGGTACCCCTACCCCCGAACGTGGCGAAGGGAAAGGGCATAAAAATCCCACTAACACCAACCAGGGAGGTGGTAAAGGGAGGGGTAACCTACGTGCCATGAATGAGGTTAAACCTGATGCAGGTACACCCCCCCTGTTCTACTGCAGACCTGTCAATGACAAGGGGGGACCTTGTCATGCCTCTGAATGCGATCTCCGCAGTGGCTGTATGCTGCAGATGAAACGTCAGCAGCATACCAAGGATGGGAAAACTGTGACCCATCAGGACCATTTCAGGTGTACCATCACCTGTGGTTACTGTGGCAAACGTCGTCACTATGAGGACGAATGCCAGATCAAGAAACGCGAGAGTGACAAACTCAAGCGTCAGGAAGCGGAACGCCAGAAGACCCAGACGCCCGCCAGAAATCCCCCGAATGGGGATAAAGGTGGTAAAGGAGGTGGCAAGGGGGGTGGCAAAACTGGACCCCCTAACCCCCAGAGGCGCTCATCAGCGCCCGTTGCTACACCCACTCCTGCTGCTACACCCGCTCCTGCCGCAGGTGACCCCAAGAAACGCCCCCAAGGGGATAACGCTACCCCTGAGGGGAAGAATTCCAAGAAGAGGCGCTTGGCCTGGATGGCCAAGTCCCTCATGGCTGCAGGGGTGGATGTGAAGTTCCCTGATGAGGAATAGGGGGGCGGCTCCGAAGAGGAGGACTTGGTTTTCTGGATCCTCATGAAAATCGGGGATCAGGTTCTTCGAGCGGTGCTTGATACCGGTGCAACACTTTCCATAGTGGCCCGGCGCCTGCTTAAGACTTTCAAGAAAACTAAGACCGTGGCCATAAGAGTAGGGGATGGGCGTACCATCCATTCCTTGGGGGGGGTTGATGTGACTATATGTCTGGGCGACGAAACCGTGACCCAACACTGCAGAGTGCTGGACACTGACGCCTTTGACATCGTCATTGGCACCGACTTTCTACGAAGAAACCCCCAGGTAAAAATGCTGTCCCTACAGCGTCCCTATTCTTTGCACTGCGGCTTTGGCAGTGGGCTATTCTCCGTACCTTTGGAGCTGTCAGGACGAAAAGAGTCTGGGCTGCGCTACGCAGCCAAGACGAACTATCGTACTGAAAACTACCAATTGGCCTGTCACGTTCTTGAAAATGGACTGGCGGCCCTTCAGGTAAACCTGGATGAGATCCAGGTTGAATTGTTTGCGAGCCAACAACAGCACATCATGCAGTTGTACTGCTCGAAACAACTGAACAATGCTTTCCGTTTCTTCTGGAAAGCAATGGGCCTAGCGTATGCTAACCCTCCCTTCTCCCTGCTCGCGAAGGTTCTAACCAAGATCGCTTATGAGGGAGGAAGGGTTGTTATGTGCACCCCTGACTGGGGTTGCTCTGGTGAACATGCTTACTGGCGCCGTATGCTAGATCGAATGACCGTGGGAAGAGTGCAACTCCCCGACGGCCCCATTGATGTGCCTGAGGACTCAGACACAGCTATGCAGGCCCCTGAGTGGGCCAGTTTCCTGTCCATCGTCGATGGATCTCTCAATCCTGTACCCCTGTGTGACCTAGACCAGGTGCTACTGAAAGAGGTCATGGCCGAAAATCGTGGCCTGACCCTTTATGATCTCAAAAATCGATCTCCTGAGCACCTATCTGCCACACTTACAGGGTGTGAGTCTCCCGATGCCTATCTGGAACCTGCAGCTGTAAAAGAGGATGCAGACGACCAACTGTCTGAGATCGCCAGCACTATTCCCTCTGTTGATCCCGGCTGTGTTGACCTAAAACATAGTGCTTTCCTAGGCCAGCTGTTGCTAGAGGAGGTAGATCTAGAGTCAACCTCTGAACCCGCTTCCCCTGTCGGGAAGCCAGTGCTACACATGCAGCCTGTGCACACAGGTGAACCCGTGGCCCGGAGTGCTGATGCTCTGGCGCGGCCTGCTGCTAATAACATGCCATTGTCTGAGCATGACACTCAAGAACTCCGGCGGCTGTTGTACCTGAAGGCCGAAGGTATTGAGCGCCAAGAGCGGCTGCAATACCTCAGACAGACCTGGAAATCCTCCATCTGGTCTGAGGAGGACGATGAGTCCTATACGCTGCCTGTTCCTGAGATACCTCTAGTGTATTCTCTACACTATGGTGGGGCGATAGTACTGTGCCTGCCGAAACTGCTGATCGGCAGAAAAAGAAAGAACATGGAAAAAGCAACCTCCATGCTGAGGAGGATTTCCTTCAGAAACTCGAGAGTCTTAACCTTGACCCCCGCCTGAAGAAACTGCTGATAACCTATGAGGAGGTGTTCGGCGCCTTGCCGCCTCCCCTTTCTTGTAAAAAACTGGTCCAGATGGACCTGAAATTGAAACCAGAATTTGAAAAGACGCGAGTGAGGCGTCGACCCTATCCCGCTCCACAGGAACAGGTTGAAGAAATCGAGCGCCAGATCCAAGAATGCATTGATGCTGGCGTCGTTGAAGAGTATAAACACGGGGACTATCCCCATCACTGCAGTCCCTGTTTCCTTGTTGCCAAACCAGGGTCGACTGCCCTACATCTTGTTGTAGACTATGGTGAGGTCAACATGAAAACCCAGAACCACTCAGGGAGTATTCCTAACATGGAAAACACCCTGGAGCGTATTGCCAAATGCAGGTATAAGATCAAAATGGACAAACGCTCTGGTTTCTGGCAGGTGGACCTAACCGCCGCAGCTCAGGAGCTGTTGGCCTTTATAACCCCTAAGGGTCGTGTCTTCAAGTGGAAGGTTATGCCTTTCGGGGTGGCTAATGCCCCAGCGCTCTTCCAGGAGCTTATGAACAAAATTTTGTACATACTGAGGCGCAGGCCTCTAGTACAAGAGTTGATTTCTCGGGGTGCAGAAATGGAGGCTCACATCGACGACGTGAGTTTGGGTACTAATACCAAAGAGGACCACGTCCTTCTCCTCCGTGAATTTTTCATTGTCTGTCAAGAAAACCATCTCCGAATCAAACTCGAAAAATGTGAGTTTATGAAGGAAGAGATGGAGTATTTGGGTTTCGACGTGGGGTATGGCTGGTGGAAACCAGCCGCGTCTAAGATGCAGCCCCTACAGGACATGCAGATTCGCGATGACCCTAAGAAGGGTCTACACGATGTGAGGAGTTTTTTGGGCGCCTGTAATTTCTATCGGCGTCACATCCACAATTTTACTTACTCCTCTGCACCCCTCACTGACCTGATCAAGAAAACTACTCCCTGGATATGGACCTCCAGAGAGGAAGAGTGTTTCCAGGAGTTGAAGAAGAAGATTGCCTCCTCCAACTGCCTGGGAGTGCCCCGCCCTGAGGGCGAGATAGTCCTGATCACTGATGCCAGTGATGTAGGGGGGGGTGGTACGATCTACCAATGGCAAGAGCTTAACCCCGCTGAACTAACCCACTGCCATTATCGTACTACTGGACTGAACCGTGATGGTTCGTTGAAACATGATTATCCTACCAGTGAGTGGCGACTGGTACCACTAGGACACTGGAATTGGAAATGGAACCAAGCGCGTTCCAACTACAGCACCTATGACCAGGAACTCCTGGCCGGTATGTTGGTGCTATCGTCAAAGTCCTGACTCCTGGGATCTAACCCTATTGTCTGGCTGTGTGACCAGGAGCCTGTGAAGTCTTTTCAGAAGGGCCCACCACCAGAAAAAGCAAAGCTAAAACGGTGGTGGACTTACCTGAGCCAGTTCAGGCTGACAGTGCATCATATCCCCGGGATTAAGAATGAACTGTCGGACTATATATCGCGCAACAACTTCGATGCGCTTATTGGTGAGAGCTCTGAGGCGCTTGCCAAAGAGGCTTTCCAGCGTATGGATGTCCAGCTTGACCTGTCCATGCGCACTGCTGGAATCCTGGAGTGTTGGAGTCTAACCGACTATCAGTCAGAGTATGAAGAAATTCTCCAAACCCTCAGCACTGGTCTCAAACCCCGTGTCATTGACGGGCACCAGTGGTATAAAAACAATCAGTACCTCTTCTACGAGGACCGAATTGTGGTGCCTGAGGCACGACTGGATTGGTGCCTACAGTGGTCCCATCCCAGTTCTGGTCACACTGGCGCTAATCGCTCAGTGGACTTTTTCCGTGAGTGTTTCTACTCTAGTCTAACCCTGACTGAACTGAGGTCGCGTATGCAGACCATTGTGGATGCTTGTGGCTGTCATGCCAGCAAGCAGAGCGACAGTAGGGATAGGGGCCTGATCTCCAGCTTACCCATACGCTATTGTGCTAACTCTCTTCTCTACGTGGATTTCATCGACGCCCTACCACGCTTTGGCGGCTATGATAGTTGCCTCGTGGGCACCTGTGGTCTATCTCGCTTCACCCGTGTGTTCTCTTGCAATAAGAAAATCACAGGTGAGCAGACTGTGAAAATGTTGGTCGAACAATGGTTCGAACCCTATGGAGCACCTAAACAGGTGCACTCTGATGAGGATGTACGCATCCGCAGTGACACTGGGTGGTACAAACGAGTGCTAAATGCCCTCAACGTGGAGGTAACCACAGGTGTGCCCTATATCCACAGGTCTAACCCTCTCTGTGAGAGACAGAACCGTGTGGTGGAGCAAAACTTAAGAATCCTGATGAAACAGGAGCGCACCAAGGACTGGGTACGCCTAGTGCCCTGGGCAGTGCTGTCCATGAACTCACAGCGGAGCTCTTCTACGGGTTTCACCCCCGACAAACTGTTCCATGGAGGACGACCTGCTTGGTTCTTCAAAACCCCCTTTCCTGAGGACTTCAAGACCCCTGTGGGAGATTGGCTGGAACACAAGCAGTCTCTGGCTAACCAGGCTGGTACTAACCTGAGACACATTCGTGACCGTGAACAGATCCGACGGAACCGCCTACGGCGACCTGCCAGCTGCAAGGTTGGTGACCTTGTTTTGGTACACCATTCACGCCTACCCTCCTGGCCACGTAACTGCCTACAGGACCCTTACTTTGGACCCTATCGTATCATCAGGATAGATGGATCCAGGATCCATGTCAGGTGCAGTCCACGTCTAGGTGGTGAACTGCTGTGTGCACCTAAGCAGTTGAGGCACTATCACTCCCCTGACGACTTGTCTTGGGATGAGTGGCGCCTCAGCGACAGTGAGGTTGAGCGTATAGACCTAGAGAACGCTGCCAGTCCAGAGGAGGCAGACAGACTCGAAGAGATGACTGCCGATGAGATGGCAGTCGATGGTTACTACGTGGTTGCAGGTATTGCCCGCCACGAGTATAAACAGGGATGGAAATTCCTAACCCTGTGGGATGGCTATGGGTTATCTGAGGCGACCTGGGAACCTATGTCAGCCTTCATACAACCAGATGGGAGTATCAACCCCATCTTCCGCACTTACCTCGTTGAGAACAACGAGGGGCAGCTCCTGACCCGTGCTGAGACTATGTCCCTGCGTATGAAGCGAAACTAATCTCCCTGTGTCAGTCTACTGACAGGTGCAGTGAGCACTCTTCTGCAGACGTGCCTGTGTATGGGTGTAAGAGCAGTTGTCACAGTTGCCCCGCATTGCATCGCAGGACAGGACCGTTAGCCCCCCGTGACAACCACTCCCTGGCCGAATGCCATTGGTTTTTTTTCACAGACTACTGCTTACTGAGCACTGCACTGACCCTGTCTGTGCCCTGCAGACCCATGCCTATGGTTTCCAGCGTGAGCCAGGTGGCCGCTTATCAGAATTGCAGCCACCCAGCGAGTGTGTGCCTTGTTGACCATGTGTTGCATGGGTACTGCCCTAATGTAATGACCTTGGAGAGCCAACGAAGAACGGTGGCTTACTACACCAGGGGGGAATGACAAGCAAGGTGTTATGAGGCAAGGTGTGTCTTCCCTCCTTGGGGACAAGCGAGCCCACAGTTAGGACCCCTGACTGGTCCAGACCCATGGGGTTCTACCCTTCCTTACAGGGTTTACCATACCCCTATGTGTGCTATGTATGTCTGTGTGTGTCTCACTTCTCTCCCCAGCGTGGCTCCCGGAGACCGGGCTTCGCTGACGTCGGACCGAAGGTCCTAATCAGGTACTATTACCACTCCTATGGCGCCCAATTTCTGTGCTGGCGCCTATCCTTGGGGTAGGACGGCAAAAGCCCTACCTACTAGAGGGGAGGGGTGGTCAAGTGTGCTAAGGGCATACAAAACGCCCATTTTTGCTACAGGTCAAAAGCTAACGCACTCCCCTGCCCACGAGGAAAAGCACGCGGGACAGGAGACACCACTACACTACACTCACTAACGCCAGCACCGGCCTTCCAAGGCAGGGTGAGCACTCATCACTTGCACTCAACTCCTGCCAGGCCTGCTGACCCTAACCCCTACACACGCTACTGGGTGCTGCTGTCGAAGATCACTCAGGTCCTAATGACCCTCCTGTGAAGAAGGCAAGAGAACACAGCGCTGCTAAGCAACTGTGGCCTAACAGGGGACGCCACAACGCGTTTCCCCTGCTAGGGCTTGGAGGGAAGGGGTGCTCTCGTTGCGTGCACACCGCAGATGTCGTTGAAGTCAGACTGCCCTCGCCAGTCCTGGCTGAGGCACAGTCATTTGATTTGTGATCAGCGCCCCTGTTTTGCGGGGGCAGAAAAATGGATAGCCGCCAAAGGCAGCTGCTGCGTGCACCAATCACCCTGAACCTCTCCCACCTGTACAACAGAGGCAAATGAAGGGGTGTTTGCGGCAGAGGAACCAAGCCACACTCCACGTATTATACGCTTCTCAGTGTGACCTATAATACACTGTCCGCAAACACGCTGAAGGATCAGCTCCCCTGTCAAGCAAGCAAGCGTTAACAGACTCCTCAGGTTCTCTTAAAGAACGTACCGAGGAGCCCCTGGGTAACCTAAACAAGGTTTACCGTGCGCAATTCGCGTGGCCTACCCTTTAATGCATCATGTGCACGCAGGGAAGGGAGGCTTAACCATATCCACACTGACTCAACCAGGAGGTGAGCTCCTCCTGGGCTAACCTACCTTACTCACCATGCATCGTGTGAATGCCGAATGAAGCGGACACAAAACAAGCCTAAGCGTTTTAAGCAACCCTACTGTAACGCCACGGCCACACACGAACAAACGCTTTCTTTACTTACCTGTGAGTGGAAAACAAGGGTGAATTCGGGGTACAGGCAAAGCGTCACAGCGTGTGAATGCCTCGATTAGGCACATGCATCGCGAGCACAGCGCATATTCTAACCCTACGTGCGCGCTGCGCGCTCCATTCGCATCGCATACCTTTCATTCCTGTGCAGACCTGTGCAGACCACGAGGAGGAACACCCGACCCCCGGACGAACACAGCTTGACAACCCTAACGTTTTGACGAAACAACCAACACGAACGCAATGCATGCGTGTGAGATGACACTGACATACCTGAGAGATGGGTTGTTGACCTGCTCTATGGTGTGGGTTGAATACGAAGACTTTTCTCTAAAGTTTATAAAAATTTCGATGCAACTGTGCAAAAATTTCCTTCAGAACTTTAAAAACTACGGCTCATACCTTCTTTTTCAAAAGACGTTTACGCTTGCGCAACCCTTTTCTTGGAGTCCGCTTCCTTTGCGCTTGTCTGCGACGTTGAGTTATGTGTAAAAATGACGATTTCCCGCGTGGTTTCGTCGATTTTTAACGATTTCACTTGCTAAATCGCAACCCCTTCCGCTAAACCGCAGGAATCACTCCCTGCTGGTTACATTTTCTATTTTTTCCAGCTCCTGGAGGTTTATGTCCTCCATTGGGAGTATTGCTCCGCCCTGGCCCTTGGTCAGGACGTATACTAAAACGCTGTTTATACAGCAATGGCCGTGCGGATTAGAGCGTTCTACTGTACCCTAGTGGGCAAGCATATGTGCTCTAGGGAGGGAGTCCTGGGTTCAAACCCCACTACCCCCAAATTTTTTTCAAAAGTTTTCGTCGCACGCCGGCGACTTTTGAGGAATGCCCCATCGAAGGGACATCATTCACGGTACATTACACTGTTTTTCAAGGGTACCTACAGTGTGATAGGCTTCTATGAAGTGATGAGGATGTTTTTGGTAAGTTTAGTGCATTTTCTGGGGTAATTTTGGGGATATTTGAGCCTTTTTCCTTGGTCCTACTAGCTTAGCTAACTAGTACTCCAGGGGGGAGTAAGAAAAGGTCACTGCCATGTCTTTCTTGGAGGGCTTGATCCAGGCCAAGCCCCCCTTAAAACCCTTTTGTTGATGCTGAGACAAACTTAAGTGTTTTTATCTCTCTTTTGTTGCCTAAAGTACACTTTCTCAAAGTAACTAGGGTTGTGACCCTAGCCCCCCATGAAGTTCACCCCTACCACTCAACTGAGCGGAGGTACCTTCCTGCATGGAGGACATACCGAAATAAGCAGGCATTTCATGCTTTAGGCCTTGGAGGTTAAGCCTAGTGGTCTCCCACCCCAAGAATCCTATACTCAATTGTTTCTACCACTTATTGTGGTCCTACTTTGTAACTGTTTCTGAATTCAGTTGCTTGGCCAAGTCATTTTCTGTGTGGTCCTGACATCTATGCCCCACATTCCTAACCAGCACCATTACACCCAAAAGAGTGCACATGAAGTGCCTAATGTAACCTCTGAGGCAAGAGTCAGACCAATTTTCATATAAAATATTTTGTATTATCCATTTGTGATTGGATCTATGTGTATAAACCTGCTTTGTCTATCTGCAGCCGTTCTGTGTTACACTGGATTCCAAATGAATCATTGATTCGATCCACATCCTGTTCTTGCTCTACTTGCTGCTTTGGTTTGGGTTTTCAACTACAAAACCTGCAGGACATCATCAAAATATCTAGGGCATAAATCAAGGACATCTTTCTCTTCGGACTGTCGAACAGCGAATACCCTGACAATCTGAACCTCGTCAGCGCCATTCTGGGACATCTCATGAACCTCATCAACCTCTTTCTGTATGGCATTTTCTGGTACAAGTGGTTTGTTGCAGATGGGCAGGTTGCCCCTCAAAAGGGGCTAGACACAGAGTTTGAAGTCCAGGACGCTTACGGTAGCAGTGTGCCCTACGCACTGCCAGCACCATGGAACACCCCAGTGACTCCTGTGCAGTACCCAACATACAATGGCCCCCCACCTGTTTACACATATGATGCGCCTGTTGCCTACCCAACGTACAGTGGTCCGCTGCCCACTCCTGCAGACACACAGGTGTATTGAGCAGATGCCCAAACTGGATTTTGCCAGCAATTTATTTTGTCTTTTCTTAACGCAACAACCCAGGTGTCCATCCAACATCTCCGTTGCCTCTGCATGGCAGTGTGGTCTGCACAGGTCGGACGGACCCAATGTTTCATCGAACCCATGCCGGCGCCTACGTGCACTTTTCTCGCATGTTGCCCAACGATGAAAAAACGTCCAAAAATGGCCGTTGTTTGGTCAAAAGTTGAGTTTTTTGGCCTCAGACAAGCGGTTGAAGACCATTTTCGTTCCAAAATCGGCCAAAAAAGGGAGTTTTTTGGTCAAAATTTTGATTTTTTTTGCCTTCAGCCAAACAGCTGAAGACTTCCCCCCTATTCTGAGGGTGCTGGATGCGGAAAAAAAGGTTGTAGGCACACACAGATCAGGAAAACACAATTTACAGCATCCATATGCACCACAATTTCCCATTTTTCATGAAAAGACGGCAAAAAATGGCCGCTTTTTGGTCAACAATTGAGTTTTTCGGCTTCAGACAAGCAATTGAAAGCCCCCCGCCCTATTTTGAGGGTGTTGGATGCAAAAAAGCAGGTTCTAGAGAGACACAGATCACGAAAACACAATTTACAGCATGCATTTTTCATGAAAAAACGGCCAAGAATTGGCGTTTTGGTCAAAAAATGAGTTTTTTTGGCCTCAGACAAGCATTTGAAGACCCCCCCCCTTTTTTGGAGGGTGCTGGATGCGAAAAAGCAGGTTGTAGGCAGACACAGATCACAAAAACACAATTTACAGCATGCGTATGCACCAAAATGTGCCATTTTTCATGAAAAAACGGCCCAAATGGTTATTTTTTGGCCAACAATTGAGTTTCTTTTAGCTTCAGATAAGCAGTTGAAACCCCCCCCCCTATTTTGAGGGTGCTGGATGCTAACAAGCAGGTTGTAGGGGCACAGAGATCACAAAAACGCAATTTGCAGCATGCGTATGCACCAAAATTTGCCATTTTTCATGGAAAAAACGGCAAAAATGGCCGCTTTTTGGTGAAAAATTGTGTTTTTTGGCCTCAGCAAAGCAGTTGAAGACCTCCCCACCCCTATTTTGAGGGTGCGTGATGCAAAAAAGCATGTTGTACGGGGACACAGATCGCCCAAACACAATTTACAGCATGCTAGCTACTTAAAAGGGTGTTTTTTTTGATGCTGCAGGTTTTGGGATTTTCGGACATCATAAAATCCTATGTGACCACATGATGCACCCAGGGGTCAGGAAGCAAGCCCTGGATATGCAGCGCCGGTTTGAGATCGACCAGATCGGTCTCTACAATGCCATCAAGAAGGTCAGGAAGGGTTGCTCGGTCTGTCAGGCCTGCAATCCCGATAACCGGAACGTCAAGGGGGAAGCCCAATGGACTCCGGTACCGGACCAGCCCATGGAGAGCGTGGCCATGGACGTCTTCTCCATGCCCGAAGTCCACATTGGCAAGGAGACCTTTGACTGTGTGGTCCTTTGTGTGGACCGCCACAGCGGCTACGTGGTGGCCGTTCCGGCACGCAAAAGGGGGTTGCTTGCCAAGGAAGTGGCAGTCATGATGATCCGTCATTGGCTGACCGTCTTTGACATCCCCCGCACCATTTGCAGTGACCGAGGACCCCAGTTCACTGGCAGCTGGTTCAAGGCCATGTGTTCCCTCATGGGGATATGTCATGCCAAGAGCGTCGCCTACCTCAGCCGGTCCAACGGTCGGGCTGAAGTGGCTGGAAGATGGCAGTGCGAGAAGCTACGCAAGATTTACATCACCAACCCACGTCGCAAATGGTTTGAGGAGATGTGGCCTGATCTGAAGGCCCATCATGACACCCCCACTCCGGGTGGTTTGTCCCTTCACCAGATTTTGTTCGGCAGGGACCCCCTGGGTAGGGGACTTCCCCTGTCGGGTGATGGTATGGCCATGGACGCCAAGGATTTCTTTGCGCGGCAGGAGGCAACGGCGCGGGACATCCACCAGCAGCTCGAGAAGGAGCATGCCGAGCGTCAGAAGTCTGCCCCGAGCTCGCCGGCGCAAAAGTTCAGGGTGTGAGACCCGGTGTGGGTGATCAGACCCCGCCCTATGGGCACTCACCGCACCAAAACCTGGTTCACACCCGGAGAGGTGGTCCGCAGGATTGGTGAGGACACCTACCGCGTCAAGGTGGGTCACGGACAGTTCCGGGAGCGCCACGAGAGTCAACTCCGTGTGCGGGAACCCGGCCTCCATGGCCAACATGTGTCCCTGGACTACACCGCACATGAGGCTGATTCGGACGACGACTACGCTGAGCAGGACGACTACACCGTCGAGAAGATCCTGGCCCAGCGTCCGAACGCCTCGGCACCCGGAGGCCTGGAGTTCAAGGTTCGTTGGCGAGGCTATGGGCCGTCCCACGACACCTGGGAACCCGTCTCCTCGTTCGTGCCGCGGATTAACACCCCCTTCATGGACTACATCCGCAAGCACAAGACCCAGCTCCATGTCTCGGACTTGGCAGCACTCACCCGGGCGATTGCAGCCAGAGGCGCCTGATCACCACCCTGGGCTCTCCCCTGTGAGCATCGTTGGACTTTCCAGTGTGATTTCGGAATCCACGCTCCATGACACTGCAAAGGGTATCATTGCAGTTTGAAGGAAGCGCAGCAAACATTGTCCGTAAGCATTTTCCTGCTGACATTCCCCCGACGGGCGCGGGCATGCTTGGACGGCCATACCCCCCCTGCTGAATTCGCTGGAAACCAGGGCAGATGGCCTCCCTTCATTATCCCAGATTGGGGCCTTAAGGCCCATACGACGTTGCGCAACGGATGCCGCTGTCATCGGCATTGCGATTTTTGGGTGTGCGGTCTGGTCCCATGGCACTTGCGGGATCCAGACCAGTCTATGTGTGTCTGCAGACTATATATGGCCTGAACTCAGGCGTTTTTCTGTCAACCCCTCCTACATATGCCTTATCCTTACTGGGGCGTGGTTTGGCGCTCCGTCCGGAGCGCGTTTACACGCCTATTGACCTGATTTTTGCTCACCTTTCCGCCCTCCAGGATATGTGCATTTGCATGTTGAGTGTTGATGACCCATCACTGATGAATGGACAGTTTTTCCCCCGAGGGGACACGAATCGGAATACGAAGGCGCCCTGAGTCGCCGTGTACATGCTCCTACATAAGGTCCAGCCTGGACGGTACCTAAGTACAGATTGTCCTGTTTGAGTACCCGTGACACCGTGTGCCCTAGTGGCTGAGATGTGCTGAGATCCTGATGGCGCGAGGCGGGAAGCCCAGTTGCCTGACTGCACTCCCAGCGGTCCGCCACTGTCAGTCCCAGTGTGAGCCTACCGACTCGCAGACGCACTTGCAGTCGGGTGGCGACCTCCGGTGTCCTGACCTCGGTCAGTCTGCCTGGTGGTTTGAGGAGTCGACGCCTCCGCCCAGACTGCATGGGGACTCCCCCATGCATGGCCTTCGTGGTAATGGGGCGAGGGAAAAGACGGCCTTGATGCCCGATCCCTTATGGAGGAGCTCCCGCGGCTTTACAACTCTGAACTCGCGTCGTGGATATGGACATGGTGCGCCCAAGGGAGGACCCGTGGGGACTCTCCCCCAGCCTGTGGCCTTGGGAAGCCTGGGGTAGCCTGACAGATCACTTTTTCCCATATATAGTGTGCTTCAAGGATTGAGGTGTCAAAACTGTTTCTATTATGCTTTGAACCCCAGCCCTTGTTGCAAAAGGGGGGCAAAGCTTCGGTTTGCATCCATGCAAAAGCCCGAGGCTCATTTCTCTTGTGATACGGAGGTACCATTTTTCGAGTGACCACTTTTGGGTGAATTTTGGCCGTTTTGCGCAGAATGGCCACAAACCCCGTCTCCCCCATAATGTTCGGCCCGAGGTTGCGTGCGCCACTTGACCAAGGGTAAGGGCGATTCGGAGAGGGCACATAAACCCGCATCGAATGGGGTGTTTCCCCATGTGGTCTCTCCTCTTGAAGGGAGAGTTGGGATTCACCCAATTTGGGGTATGTTGCCATTCTGCCCCATTTGTGTGTCATTTTCCCTCCAAGGGGGAAGATGGCTAAAGGCGACTATGAGGGTTGGCAAGTGCCATACATTGGGACCTAAGTCCCAGGCATCCATAGCATCTTTGGTTGGATGGTTCCTCGCCGTGGCCATGGGGATATGGAATCATGAGTGCGGGCCATTTGGGCCAAATTTAGCTATTTTTGCCATTGTATGCCATATTGGAATCACCATATCTCCATGGGGCACGGGATCTAGCCAGGCGGGAAGTGCGATTATTGTAGCATATCACCAAGGGTGGAACGCCATTGAGTTTTGTGTTTGCTCCTCCGGCCCATCCTGAGTTATTCAACTTTTGGTGCGATCCATGATCCCCCGCTTTGCACCGCATGCTGCTTTCTGCCCCATCCGTGTGGTCATCCCCTCGGTGTACAGTAAGCAGCCAGTGTGACGGCAAGCCAAATCCCAAGGCATGGGATCAGAGGGGATATCAAGGGTCGTGAATCAAGGCTTGGCGCGACGAGATCGCCAAGGTTTCCTACCCTGGACGGTCGCCCGAGACGGCCGATTTTGCCATTTTGGCAGTTGTGGATCCAGTTTGGACTGTCATCACGCCGAGTGGCATGGAGATCCCTGAGAGCCAAATGCATGGGAGTCTTCATTCGACTCCCAGTGGATCGCATGTGGAACGGCGGATCTGATCTCCAAGCCGGCGTGGAGATATACCATTAGGGATACCTTCGATTTTGGCTCATTTTGGGTAACCAAAATGACCCCCTTTTGGGACCCCAATTTCACCCCCCCCCCCCCGTGTGGTCAATTGGCGGCCCCATATCTCTTTGCCCATGGGGAGCCCGGACCTAATTTCAAGTCGTGCACTTAGATATAGGTTGTAGATCCTGCCTCCTATCCTGTGAGCCATTGGCCTTGCCCTGGCCGAGCGAGCCACCCGTGGGAATGACTCCAATTTTGATGATTTTGGCATCATGAACCCACATGGCGAAGCCGTGGCGCCCTGATGCCGGGGACTCAGAGGGAGGCAGGTTGGGTGAGGGCTCCAGAGAGTTTGTACTTGAAGGGCATAGAGTCAGCTGCCTCGTTTCTACCTCTGGATGGTCCAGATGAGGGGTTAATTTTGGAGTTTTTCGAGCTAATATCAGTTTGGGCTGAAACAGCCCATTTTCAGCTAACAACTCCTAGGGGATAATGGCGGGGCTCTATCTCTGGCTCAGAGAGGAGTTGGGACCTGCCATTAAGGGAGCATGGGTAGCCACTGTTGGTTGGTCTTGGAGCCACTTAGTTCCCAGGAACTCGCCTGTGGCTGGGCGGGACAACCTCCCCTATTGGCATGGTTTCAGGGTCCGGACTGAGCAGGGCATGGCTTGTGTTCGAGCCCCCGCCCCTGCCAGCCACTGAGAGGGTCCGGCCTGGGATCGGGATATGAGTTGGGACTGCGTATCTATTGTCTTGTGATGCCCTTATCTCAGTTCAGTCGTAACCCCATGTGTACATATCCTGATGTGTTGCTGTACAGACTTGTGTTCCCTTGTTTCAGAGTGGCAAGGATCCTGAAACGCTTTGTCACATGACATGAGCATGAGGATGCCCCTGTGAGCGCAGTGCTTTGCCTGCCTGCTTGCTTGTGAATGTCCGCCGCAGCGTCCCGTGGCCAGGCCCCCCCACGGGAACGCGTCATTACGTGAAGAGGTGCCGTACAAGCACTTTGATCCTCTTACTCTACCTTCATTCTGAAGAGAGTCTGCCTGTGTTGGCCCTTACCTTCTTCCTCCTCCCATGTACGTTCGCTAGCCCGTACCCTCTTCCCCCTCCAACGTAGGTTCGATGCTCAGCTCGCCAGAGTGCCATCACCATCTACGCCCCTGATTGGAGAGGTGTCAGGGGGCCAGGTGCAGGACAAGAGGAGCGCCAGGGAACGGCGGCGCAGCCTGCCTTCAGAAGGGGGCCCTACTGCAGGCACATGTGTACTCCACGTTGACTCTTGGTGTCTGGTTTATGACACTGATGGACGCGAGGAGATATCCTTTGAGGTGTCCATTGAGGAGGTGTCCTTTGCAACCAAAAGACATAAACTAGACCCTGCAGCACTTTGTGATTGCGCTTGAAATGGAATCTGCTAATCCTTTTCAACCCTCAGTCTTTTCTGTGCTCCAGTAGCACACTGGAATGCCTACGGGTTAGGCAGTTCCCGCTGCATCGTATGGTCTCAGAATAAGCTAACCGTAACTAACTTAGTTTTTCTCAATTTCAGCCATGAACGTCGATGATATTGACACGTACCCAGTTGGTGCTGTTGTCAATTTCCAACGTTTAAACGGCAGTGTTGTGTCTGCCAGGATTCTGGCCCCTCAGAGCGTGGTGCCAACTACCGGACCACCACATGCAATATTGTACTTTACTCGCGATGTTCTGGAGGCAAAGTGTCTCTGTTTTTTCTGCAGGGCTTTTTCTGCAGGGCATGTTTTCCTCAAAACGTGCCCTGCCTTAAGTTCCCCTGCAGACCACCTTTTGCCATTGCATCGTCTTATCCAGCTCAGCCAGCCATGAAGCCCCCTGCAGTCCTGGAGATAAATGTATCCCAAAAACTGAAATTTGTGTATCTGTAACTCTTGGGTGTGTGTATCATGTGTGTATCCCAACTTTCAAGAGTGTGTATCACATGTGTGTCCCACCCTTTTCTCATTCTGGCGTGCGCTTTTTGTGCTCTTTTCTAGACATCATTTTAAGCTAAGAACGCTTTGCTGCACAGATTTACAAGCTGGTAGTTGTAGCTCAGTTGGTGAGGCACTGCTCTGCTGAGACGGTTGAGCGTTACTTCAATCCCTGGCATGCAAACATGTCAATTGTGCTATGTTCCACATGTGTCTCCAACCCTTTTCTCATTTCGCTTCCTGTGGGGGATGGCCAAGATCTCGTTTCTCTCCTCATGGATTTCATGTATCACATGTGTATGCCAGTTATCTGAAGTGTGTATCATGTGTGCATCCCCCCCAAAAAAAGTGAGTAAGAAAAAGTGCTTTTCCATTGCTTTGAGGCATACTCTAGTTGTATTAGAGATGCACTGAGCATCCATGCATTTCTATCTTAGTATTGGTCCCACCAAAAGTGGTGATAACACATTTTGACCTATGGAACCAAACACCCAATCAGGATATGGAGTGGACCCCTTAATCCCCTTTCAATGTGAAGCTATTCATCTTTTCCTGAGTTGACTGAGAACTGACATATCTAAAGTAGAGCCTATGAATTTATCTATGTTTTTCCATGAATTCTTAGCTATCCTAGTGGTATGCACCCTAGGGGGCTGGGCACCTCTTTTTGAGAGGTCCTGGGTTCAATTCCTGGTCAGCCTAGCTAAGTAGGAAGATCCCATGTGACATGGCAGTGACCTCATCGCCACATGCCCTGCCACCTCAGCACATATGGGACGCAAAATAAAGAGTGCACATCTCCTGAGATGGCACTATGGAGAGAGAGTGACCATGGGGCAGTTTTCCAACTCTTTTCCAAAACATTTCAGCTATCTTCGTGAATATGCATTCCTAATTGACCTGAGTTGCAGTTTCTGTGAATATCCAATCATCTTTCACTGTTTACACTGCAGCCCTTCATGCTTTGATCCTGATTCTCTTCTCCTTGCATACTTCTGGCTTGGGCTATCCTGGATTGACTTGGATTTACTGTATTTCAACAAACAAAAGCTTTTCATCTTCCAAAACAAGCAGCAGGAAACCCTACAGCAACAGCAAGCAGCAGGAGAAGCAAAAACACAGTGCTGAAACCACTATAAACTTTTCTGGTAGCAAGAGGCAGTCTGTCTCTGCGCACCGGCAGCAACCCCGCGCCGTACATCCAGTGCGCCGAGTACAGGCAAATATAAGCAGAAGGGTGAAAGAAGATGGATCCAAGAAAGGAGGACGCCGACGTGAAGACAGCGCCAGCGCCTGAGGCACCGGCAAGGCCAGCACCTGGCGCTGTACCTTCGGCGGAGCCCTTACATGGGCCAGTGGATGCGGCTGACGACTCCCTGGATGGACTCCAGACGGCCTTCGGGGCCCTGTCTGTCGAAGAGGTGGTCGTAGTCACTCAGCCTGTGAAGAGGAAGAGAAGAGAGAGCGAGAAGGATGCTGGAGAAGGAGCAGACGAAGGAGAGGAACAAGGGCAAGACCTGACACATGTCCCTACCTTCGAAGGCGCACCAAGCGCTTCTGGCCTCCACGCATCACCCTCTCCTATGACCACCACACTCCCAGCCGCTGCAACATCCACTTCCACAACCAACCCGCCTATGGCAGAGGGCACAGGCTTTACTGGCATGCCTCACTACCCCGCCTATGGTATGGCCCCACCTACCACTGCGCTCCATGAGGCAACTACTGCCAGTGAGCCGGTGGCTACCAGCTCTGCGCCGCGATGGTATGCGGCTGAATATCCCCATCCACTACCCGCTACTGGAACCTATGTGGATGTTCCTGGGTATGCACCTGGCTATGCAACCTTGAGTGGGTTGAGGAGAGGACCGGAATCTCTTGGTGGCAGGAGTAGAGGATCGGGAAGATCCTCCAACAGGTCCCTGACGCGGTCGGAGATCAACGAGGTGCTCCGAGGAGCCACTTCAAAAATCGTGGGCGACCTCACGCAAGAGATCCGTCAGAAGCTGGAGCCCCTGATGATCCCGCCGCAAGCGTCACCTATCTCGGTGGGAATGTCACCCCACCGAGTACAGGCCAATCACCTGGCGGCAGGGTTGACAAATACCCTGGGGAGCCTGAGGAGCAGACCGATGCCGACGCCTGCAGCTATTCCGAGGAGTCCCTTCGTGCCGAGAACGGCCCAGCCGCCCTACAGCCACGTGACGAACTCGACGAGGGCCGAGCTGGACCGGCTGGGGCTGACAGCCTTAAGGGCTATGGTGGACGTGGAGCCTTATGGCTCCAGTGATCTAGGCGGAGACCCCTCTGATGATGAGCCGCCGTCGATGGATTCTTCTTCGCCCTCAGATGACGATGACCCTGAGGACCCCGAGGACCCAAAGGGGAAGAAGAAGAAGAAGAAGAAGAAGAGGACCCGACGCCCTGAAGAACGCAGGTCTCAGGAGGCGAAGGCTATTGCCACCTCCAAGATCGTGGTGAACCTGCCTGAGTTCACAGGCAAGGACCTCAGCGAGTTCGCTGAGAATTTTGGCCGGTTTCTACGACTGACCGGCCAAACCCACGCTAGTGGGCGAGTGAAGTGCGATCTGCTCCTGCAGTGCTGCAAGACCAAGTACCTGGAGAAGCAGGTCAGGCAGATTGTGACTAAGTCCGCCACCTTTGCCGATGTGTTGGTTGCCCTGGAGAGGCAGTACCCGACCTACGAAACCGACCTCTCCATCAGGGCCGAGATCCAGAACCTGCCCGTGCTGCCCAACAACCCCAAACCTGGCAGGGTATCTGAGCTGTTGGCTGACCTGGATCACTGGGCTGGACGACTGACGCCCGGTTCCTACAGCAGCGACGACCTGCTGTTCTGGTTGGTGGCCAAGCTCCCTCAGAGCTATGGGACGAGTGCCGTTCGACGGCTGAGCGCAAGGCTAGATCCCTCCGCTACGAGGATCTATGCGTGCTGCTCCTGGAGCTGGCGCTGGAGAAGGAGAGCGACCAGCACTTGAACAACTACCGTCCTGGTGGTGGAGGTTCTGGAGGCCATGGCAAAGGGTACCAAGGGTCCCGACCTGGGCAGGGGACTACCCCGAAACACGCCCACGCCCGTATCATGGAGAACGTGAAGGAGCTATTCTGGTGTGATGCCAGAGACGAGCAGGGCCACCTGCAGCACGCCCCTGACTGCGAGCAGCGAGACTGCTTCGTAGTCCAGGGGAAGGAGCAGGAAAAGAACACCGGCGCCAAAGCGAACCTGCCGGATCATTATCGGTGCACCATCACGTGTGCATTCTGCGGGAAGCAGAAGCACTACGAGGATGAGTGCTACCATAAGCAACGCCTATCGGCGAAGCTTAAGGGAGAAGATCCTGGCAAAGGCTCAGGCAAAGGTGGAGGCAAAGGCAAAGGCAACGACTCCGGCAAAGGCAAGTCGAAAGGACGTGGTCAAGGGCAGGACAAGGGTCAAGGTGGACGAGGAGGAGGCGCTAACCGCCAGCCCGACAACAAGAACAAGGACAAGAACGGAGGCAACCCCAACCCTAATCCAGGGGGGAACTCCGAGCCCTCTGGAGGGCAGTCTGGTCCTACCACACGCTCGCAAACCCAGGCCCAGCTAGAACAAGGAGCCAAGCGTGAGCAGGAAGGTGGTGATGACGGTAAAGCTAAGAAGAGGAGCCGTTTCATGAGGATGGCCCGCAAAGTGCGGAACAAGGGGTTCGAGGTGACCTGTCCCGCGGAGTTCTGACGGGGACGCTCTGCTGGCACCCAAGACCTGGTGTTTTTTCGGTACGTATCCGACTAGGGGGATGTGAATACCTGGGGGTATTGGACACTGGCGCCACCATATCTATAGTGGGCAAGAAAATTTTACCTTGTGGGAGCCTGAAGAACACCATGACCACCGCTGCTATACGTATGGGGGATGGACATGTGGTGCACAGCTGCGGGGACTGTGAAGTGGAGGTACCTATGGGCTCCCGGACTATCGCCCATCGGTTCTATGTGATGGACACTGAGGCCTTCGACTTTGTACTGGGTACTGACTTCTTCGTACAGCACTCCCAGATACAATCCCTGACGCTGCAAGCGCCCTACCTCCTCTACGTGGACCACGGCAGTGGCAGAGAGTCTGTGCCATTGGAGCAGTCGGAACATACCTCGAGTTACCTGAGACTATCGAAGGAGGAGCCCTCAAACATGATGGCGGCCTCCAAAACTGAGGACTATCAACTTTTGGGGGAAGTCCTAGACCAAGGTCTGAAGGAGTTGGGTTACTCTCGAGAAGACCTGAGTGTGGAGTTGTTCGCCAGCGACAAGCAGCATGTACTGGACCTATACTGCAGCAAGGGGAAGAACTGCAGCTACAAATTTTACTGGCCCTCTTTCGGGATGGCCTACGGGAACCCCAGGTTCAGTGAACTGGGGAAGGTGCTGACCAAGGTGGCCTTGGAACGTTCCCGTATGGTCCTGTGTTCTCCCGATTGGGGAGCCCATGGGGGCAACAAGTACTGGCGAAACCTCCTGGACAGGCTGACTATCAGCTCTGTTCGTTTGCCTGATGAGGCCATCTACGTGCCTCTGGGACGCAAGACGCCTATTGGGACGCCCGGATGGGGGAGTATGCTCAGCGTGGTGGACGGAAGTCTTACCACCATCCCCTGGGAGGACCTGGACCCGACTCTGGTCCAGGCTATACAACGAGAAAGCGATGGACTCGCCTTGGGTGACTTGAAGGATCGCCTACGACCTCAAGATGCTGTTGAGACTACACCCGGAGGAGATGAGTACGTCGTGACTGACACCAACGCCCCCAACTCTCCCTGTCATGTACCTGTTCCTGATGGAGTCTCTGAGTGTGGACTATCTGAGCTACCTAGCTCTATCCACTCAGACGACGAAACTGAGCACGATGCCTTCTTCCTGCAGACCTGTGTGGAGGAAGTGGAGAAGGCCGAGTACGTCGCCCCACTAAAACCCCTACTCTCCATGAGGGTGGAAGACCCCGTGGACGAGGAGCTGGACCCTCGATCCAGGCTCAGGGAGTATGTGGATTCCAGGAGGAAGTTGGTGGCGAAAAAGCTATGCTACGCGAAGCCTACCCGCAGCTCATGGCCACTGAAGCAAGGACGTATGGGAGACCTATCCCAATTGAAGGAGGACCTCGAACAGAAGATCACCACCTGGCAAAGGGAGGTAGATCTTAAGCTCATGAAGAGCGTGTGGGGCGCCCATGTGAGGACTGCAGAGGAGGACAACCTCTCGGAGGAATTTGTATGTGAACCCCCTCGAGCGTGCCTATGTTGCCATCGTCCACCGGAGATGGTTGAACAAGACCTTCTATATGCCTACCAAGGGCTGAAGGACACTACCACGGGCGAAGAGTCGGTGGAGGACCACCTCCCGACGTCTATTACTCAGGGGGCAAGCAACTTACACTCTGACGAGGACATGGAGGACAAGATCAAGATATTGGACCCGCGGGTACAGACGCTTATAAGGACCTATCTGGAGGTGTTCGGAGAACTACCCCCTCCAGCCTCATGTGACAAGCTGGTACAGATGGACCTCAAGCTGAAACCCGAGTTCGTGGGTCACAAGATCCGGAGGAGACCCTATCCAGCTCCGAAAGAGCAGGCCGACGAGATTGAGCGACCGATACAAGAATGTATCGACGCTGGCCTAGTCCTGGAGTACAAGGACGGGGACTACCCCCTACACTGCAGCCCCTGTTTCCTGGTGGCTAAACCTGGGTCTACAGCCAAACGGCTGGTAGTGGACTACGGAGAGCTGAACAAGAAGACGTTGAACCACTCAGGGTCCATTCCCAATATGGAGTCTGACGTGGAGAAGATAGCCTCCTGCCGCTACAAGACCAAGATGGACAAGCGAAGCGGATTCTGGCAAGTGGACCTGACGCCCAACGCACAGGAACTACTGGCCTTCATCACCCCTCAGGGGAGGGTGTTCAAGTGGAAGGTCATGCCGTTTGGCGTGGCTAACGCACCCGCTCTATTCCAAGAGCTGATGAACAAGATCTTGTCCATCCTACGAAGGAGACCTAAGGTGCAGGAGCTCATATCCCGTGGTGCCCAGATGGAGGCTCACATCGACGATGTATGCCTCGGGACCAATACCCAGGAGGATCACCTAATCCTCTTGGGTGAGTTCTTTGCGGTCTACCAGGAGAACCACACACGACTCAAGGTGGAGAAGTGTGAGTTCATGCAGGAGACCATGCAGTACCTGGGGTTTGACGTTGGCTATGGGTGGTGGACCCCAGCGGCCGCTAAGGCCAAACCCCTGATGGATGCCAAGGTACGACACGAAGACCCCAAGAAAGGACTTCATGATGTACGCAGTTTCATTGGGGCGTGCAACTTCTATCGCCGCCACATCACAAACTTCACCTATACCAGCGCCGTACTGACGGACTTGATCAAGAAGAGTACTACTTGGCGCTGCGGCCCACAAGAGCAACAAGCGTTTGCCGAGCTCAAAGACAAGGTAGCAAACGCTAAATGCTTGGGCGTGCCTAGAGCACAGAGGGACATTATCCTGGTGACCGACGCCAGCAATGTGGGCGGTGGTGCGACGTTGTTCCAATGGCAAGCACTAGAGAAGGAGGAGTTCGACTCGGCCATTTCCCAATGGGGGACGGAAGGTCTCAACCGAGATGGAACCCTCAAACACCGCTACCCTGACGAAAAGTGGGTCCTAGTACCTCTGGGCCACTGGAACTGGAAGTGGAACCAGGCCAGGGGGAACTACTCCACCTATTGTAAGGTTTTCGTGCAACCTATATTTTCGCTTTTTTCAGTGTATTTGCCTGATATATGTGTACAAACTGAAATCGGCTATCTCAGCACTGTTTTGGACAGTGTTGGTATCAGTCAATCAGGAATTTCTGTAGTTTTACACTGATGGTGTTTTCACCATTTTCTGTACAATAAAACTGAGTTTGGGTCGGCGACGGCCAGTCCTGAGATCGCGCGCGCCGATCCAGAAATTGTCGATTTCTGACGATTTTTAAGATATTTCAATCAGTTTTATTGATAAGATTAATTCTATATCAGTTTTAAGTATAAGCGGATGTTACGGCACTATCGCGACGCCGTTCCGCGCTAGTTTTTTTGGCCCAAGTAGGCCATGTTCATGAATTTTTGTAAAATTGTAGGTGTCTTGAATCCTGAAGTTAAGTACACCAAATCACAGCCCATTAGTAGTGCTTTGCATGCATATGCTGATTTGGTTTCCAAACGCGTCGGTGCACCAGCACCACGCGTTGGGGGGAGACCCATGATTATGTTGTAAATATGCATTGTTTTGCTCATATTTCATTGTTATATGTCCCCCTTTGTTCATATCTTCTTAGGACATGAAAGGGACCGTTTCGAAATCACTCCCGTGATTTCGTCGAATGTTGAGTATGTTGCCGTCGCCTTGTGTGGTCGCCTTTGGGGTACATTTTTGGGTTATTTGAAGGAAAACTTGGATAAGTTTCAAGGAAAACAAGTTCTAAGTCATTCATTTCCAAAAATGAAAAGAATTTCGAAACGCCCTCAACGACGACGACGACGACGACGACGACGTTGAAGACGACGACCACGACGACGCAAACATCGTCGACGAGATCTATGGAGCAATTGGTAAACCCTAAAATCATGTTCAAGAAGGTCCTTGGTGCCTACACCATTTGAGGACCATTTGACTATTTTGAGCCCTATTACAAGGACATTGACGACCAAGGAGACCTTCACCATCGCGCTGGGAGTGCGTAGCGCTGAAGAACAAGCTGCAGCGCGATTATCCCAATGGTGTGTGCGACTTGATAGTTTTAAATTGATTACTCCAGTTGGGTGCCATGGACAAAGTGCCATGGACCTTTGGATGGTTCTCAAGATTGATTACTCCAGTTGGGTGCCATGGACAAAGTGCCATGGACCTTTGGATGGTTCTCAAGATTCTATCATGATCATTGGTGAGTTCTCAACCTCCAGCAAGGACGACAGCGCTGCCCACATCCTGCAGATTACGAAGTGGTCAAATTGGAAGTCAAAAATATGAAGATTTCAGAAAAAATAATTCATGGTATGGGCCAAGAAGATTGGTGACCAGAATTGTAATCATAATAACTATGGGCCATGAGAAATGGTCCTATTGGTTATTTCTGTATTATATTATATGATCAGTGGATGATTTTACAAACTGTGAATTTTTCTGATTTGCTTTGTGTTTTCTTTGGTTTTAGGGTCAGGACATCTCAGAAGTGCATTTTTTTATTTTTTGTTTGTTCACTATTTTTTTCCACTATTTTTTAATTTAAATTCTGTGCAGAGGTCATTTTTTTATGATTAATTTCTGTCCAGGATTGCAGAAATTTTACTGTGATTGAGCCTGGGGGTCAGAGGACCCTATGTGTGAGGCACCTGTGAGTGCCATGAGTGGTGTGTGTGTAGACATGTACATTACATGCGGGTACCGGAACCCAGCGGTGCCTCCTAAAATCCCAGGTCCGGGATCAAAGTAAAAATCTGTGTTTTTTTATTGCTCCTCGGCTTATCTTCATAGATTCAGCCACAGAAGCACCCATTTTCTGTGGGTGTTTCTGAGCTTGGGAGGGGAGTGTTAACCCGTGGAGCAATTCAGTTGCGTGGTTAACACCCGACCCAAATGCTTTGCATTTTTGCCACCCAATTTTGTTGTTGCACTGCACCTTCTTTGTGCTTTTCAGCCTGAGATGTGTCTCAGGACTTGGGAGGGGAGTGTAAGGTTTTCGTGCAACCTATATTTTCGCTTTTTTCAGTGTTTTTGCCTGATATATGTGTACAAACTGAAATCGGCTATCTCAGCACTGTTTTGGACAGTGTTGGTATCAGTCAATCAGGAATTTCTGTAGTTTTACACTGATGGTGCCTTCACCATTTTCTGTACAATAAAACTGAGTTTGGGTCGGCGACGGCCAGTCCTGAGATCGCGCGCGCCGATCCAGAAATTGTCGATTTCTGACGATTTTTAAGATATTTCAATCAGTTTTATTGATAAGATTAATTCTATATCAGTTTTAAGTATAAGCGGATGTTACGGCACTATCGCGACGCCGTTCCGCGCTAGTTTTTTTGGCCCAAGTAGGCCATGTTCATGAATTTTTGTAAAATTGTAGGTGTCTTGAATCCTGAAGTTAAGTACACCAAATCACAGCCCATTAGTAGTGCTTTGCATGCATATGCTGATTTGGTTTCCAAACGCGTCGGTGCACCGGCACCACGCGTTGGGGGGAGACCCATGATTATGTTGTAAATATGCATTGTTTTGCTCATATTTCATTGTTATATGTCCCCCTTTGTTCATATCTTCTTAGAACATGAAAGGGACTGTTTCGAAATCACTCCCGTGATTTCGTCGAATGTTGAGTATGTTGCCGTCGCCTTGTGTGGTCGCCTTTGGGGTACATTTTTGGGTTATTTGAAGGAAAACTTGGATAAGTTTCAAGGAAAACAAGTTCTAAGTCATTCATTTCCAAAAATGAGCAATTCAGTTGCGTGGTTAACACCTATGAGCAGGAATTGCTCGCGGGTATGCTGGTGCTATCCTCACAAGCACGACTGTTGGGGAGTAACCCTGTGGTCTGGCTGTGCGACCAAGAACCGGTCCGCAGTTTCCAGAAGGGTCCCCCACCTGAGAAGGCCAAGCTACGGCGCTGGTGGACCTACCTCAGTCAACTACGGCTTACGGTACACCATATCCAGGCGGTGAAGAACGAGTGTGCCGACTACATCACCCGCAACAACTTCGACGCCCTGATTGGTGCCCGGTCTGAAGCGCTGGCTAAGGAGGCGTTCAGCCGTATGGACGTCCACTTGGACCTCAACAAGACGATGATACGCCCCCTGGATGGACTCCAACAATCGGAGTACCTGAAGGAGTTCGGGGATATCTACAAGCGCCTGGAGAAACGCCTTGAACCCCTCCTGGTCAACCAAGAACAGTGGAGGAGGGACAAGAGCTACCTATGGCACGAGGACCGTATTGTGGTGCCTAGTGACAGAGTCCCAGCGTTGCTGAAGTGAACTCATGAGTCCAGCGGTCATGTGGGTGCTGACCGCACCCTGAGGCTGTTCAAGCAGTGGTTCCACACTACGTGGACTGACGACCAACTGCGGAAAACCCTCCAGCCTATCGTGGACAAGTGCCCGTGCAGGTCCTGTAAACCAGGGGATATCAGGGACAGAGGTCTCTACTCGACCCTGCCCATCCCTCACTGTGCTAACAGTGTTCTATACGTGGACTACACGAGATGCCGAAGTTCGGGGGCTATGACTTCGCCCTCGTGGTAACCTGTGGGTTGACCAGGCTTACCAGGGTGTTCCCATGTACCAAGCACATTACCGGGGAGGAGACTATCAAGATACTCCTGGAGGAGTGGTTTTGTGTCTATGGGGCGCCCAAGGAGATCAACTCTGATGAGGACGTACGAGTACGCTCAGATACTGGCTGGTACAAGAGGGTCCTGAGATCCCTCAATGTCCAGGTGTCTACGGGGATTCCCTACTCTCAGACGAGCAACCCCCTATGTGAGCGACAGAACCGTGTCCTCAAGGAGAATGTCAGGATATGGTGCAAAACTGAACGCACCAGAGACTGGGTGAGACTACTCCCCGTCATATCCTTGATGATGAACTCCCAAGAGAGTTTGGCTACTGGCTACTCGCCCCATGAGCTATTCCTCGGGCGCCCGGCATGGTTCCTACATGCCCCCTATACAGAGGACACCCATTCTTCTGTGGGTGAATGGGTCCAAGAAAAACAAGCGAAGGTGGACAAGGCCAAGGCTATGCTCCAGAGAGTGAGGGAGCCTCAGTGGAACAAGAAGAACAAGCACCGAGTACTGGCCACCTACCAAGAAGGGGACTGGGTGCTGGTGCACCACAGTCGACTACCCGCCTGGCCACGCTCTACCAGCGATGACCCATACTTCGGGCCGTACAAGATTCTATCCGTGGATGGACACCGTATCACCGTGAGGTGTTCTCCCCGTCTAGGGGGGACCCTGGTGTGCGCTGCTCAACACCTGAAGCGCTACTATGATCCTGAAGACCTCTGTGGGGAGGAATGGGAGCTGAACGACGAGGAAATCCCCGCTCTGGACCTACAAGGGGCTGCCAGCCCTATGGAAGTTGAAGGTGAACTCTCCGACATGAACGCCGAGGAGATGGCTAAGGAGGGCTTCTACCTGGTGAAGTCTGTCCTACACCACCGCTATCGCCAGGGTTGGCGCTTCCTCACCCTCTGGGAAGGGTTCGGAGTCGAAGAGGCCACCTGGGAGCCCTTCTCTGCATTTGTTCTACCTGAGGGACGCCTAAACTCAGTTCTGGTTGACTACTTGTCCCAGAACAACCTTGGTGAGTTGCTGAGGCTCGCTGAGACGCTTGCCTCCAAGACTAAAGCTAGGGACTGAACCTTACCCTTACCTGCAAAGCGTATGTGTGAGTGTGCTATTCCTAAGGTCCTGAGAGCAAGCCGCAGAAGTGGTGTCCTAATTATACCCAAGTCTGCACGCTTGCTAAACCTGGAGGGTTGGCTTATTGATGCCACGGGGTACGCCCCGGGTCTCCCCTCCCCTAAGCGCCCAATTTCTGTGCTGGCGCAAAACCTTTGGGGAATACCCAGCGTACTAATCCAGGTATTGTTTTCCCTACCTATCTGTCTACTACAGGGGGGGGTGGCCAAAAGCTATGAAGGCATGGAAACGCCGTTTTGCTAAGTGGCCAAAACACTGACCTAACCACTGCCACAGTCCACCAACCCTGCTAAAATTGCAGGAAACGGGTGGGACAGTGACACACGCACTACAGGTCCTACACACCCTACAGTGGCACCATCCTGGTGGGCGAGCACTGGGGCAACTGGCTCAAGCCCCCACTCAGGACTACCACTCTTACACGCACACTCTACTGGGCGTTGCGAAGGCAAAGGTCTCATGGGTCCTAGCGACCCTCCTGTGAAATGACAAGAGAACACAGCGCTGCTAAGCAACTGTGGCCTAACAGGGGACGCCACAACGCGTTTCCCCTGCTAGGGCTTGGAGGGAAGAGGTGGTCTTGCGTGCACGGCGCAGATGTCGAAGAAGTCGGACTCCCTGCTCTGCCACAGGCAGAGGGGAGCTATTTGTTTGTGTGATCTGCGCCCTTGTTTAGCAGGGCATGAATGAATTGGTATGCTGCTGCACCAATCACCCTACCTGCCCACCTGTAAAGCAAAGGCAAATGAAGAGGCGTTTGCGGCGGAGGAACCAAGCCACACTCCCCGTATTATACGGTTCTCAGTGTGACCTATAATACACTGTCCGCAAACACGCTGAAGATTCAGCTACCTCTGTCAAGCAAGCAAGCGTTAAGGGACTCCTCAGGTTCTCTTAAAGAACGTACCGAGGAGCCCCTGGGTAGCCTAAACAAGGTTTACCGTGCGCACTTCGCGTGGCCTACCCTTTCATGCGTGTGTGCATGTGCGAGTATGCACGAACGTTTTGGGCAAACCTTCCCATCCTCACCACAATCACGAACTCCACCAGGGGGTGGCCCCGCCTGGGCTTACTCACCTTACCTACCGCTGGAGAGAGAGAGCAAGTGAGGGGCGCACGCGAAGAACGTTGCTATGCACTTGTGTGTATGTCTAATCACCCTGATCTGACCGCTAATCATCTACAATCTTTCTAATCAATCCCTCTATCGCGTCCTATCGTTGTTAGCGCTGCTACAAGACTCATTCACGGAGACACGAGACGAGCAATGTGTATGCAGCATACGAGACGAGCATACCTGTAGTTTATACCTGATTCATTGAAGTCTTTTCGTTCATTTTCGAATTCTTGAATTTTTGAAGCTTCTATTAGTGTGGGTGGAATCTGTATGTTTATTTATTAATGTGTGTCTCGTCATTTTCAAGACTACGTGAGACATACGTTTATAATTCCATTATTTCTCCATTTTCCGGCGCTTCGCTAGGAGCCGCTCCTGCACGCCGCCTTTTTATGCGTATGAATTTCTGGATTTAAAAAATCCAGAGATGACTATAATTTTTATAAAAATGTGCTTCTGATGCACAATTGGATTCTGCTCAGGTGTGTTGTTTCAGAAAAATTCTACGCTGTCATTTGACGGATTTTGATGTCGTCGCTTCGTTTTTGCGTGGATTCGTCCCTAATTCTCCCATTCCTGTCTCTGCAGATATCCTCGCGAAAGCGTCGCTGAGTAGGCCGTGTTCGGGCCGAAAAGCAGCCGCCAGGAGACTGAGCAGAACCCAAGACCCCACCAAGGGGCAAATTAATTTTTTTTACGCTTCCCTTCGCCCTAAGACAGGTCACAGGTCGCCAGCAGGTTTACGAGAACCCATGCGAGTGTGTATATTGTGTCTTGCGTTGGGTTTGTGTCGCGCTGCGTCTTGGAGGGAGGGATGCACATGCACATGTCTTGGCATGCTCCCAAACTAACCCAACCAAGCCACAGGAGCCCCGGCAGCGCCATGAGCGCTGAGTCTTCTGTAGGAAATGTTACAAACAGAGCAGCAAAAGAGCGCCAGCCATGGTGAGCGCCCATTTTTCTGTGTGAGGGAAGCTATAGGTATTTTAAAGTAGATGTGGAAACCAAGGAGAGGCAAAGAAAAATTCCCTTTTTTCCTAAAATGCGACAGTGGTGGCCACCACAGCACAAGGGGGGAGTAAGGAAAAGTGCTTTCCCATTGCTTTGAGGCATACTCTAGTTGTATTAGAGATGCACTGAGCATCCATGCATTTCTCTCTTAGTATTGGTCCCACCAAAAGTGGTGATAACACATTTTGACCTATGGAACCAAACACCCAATCAGGATACGGAGTGGACCCCTTAATCCCCTTTCAATGTGAAGCTATTCATCTTTTCCTGAGTTGACTGAGAACTGAAATATCTAAAGTAGAGCCTATGAATTTATCTATGTTTTTCCATGAATTCTTAGCTATCCTAGTGGTATGCACCCTAGGGGGCTGGGCACCTCTTTTTGAGAGGTCCTGGGTTCAATTCCTGGTCAGCCTAGCTAAGTAGGAAGATCCCATGTGACATGGCAGTGACCTCATCGCCACATGCCCTGCCACCTCAGCACATATGGGAGGCAAAATAAAGAGTGCACATCTCCTGAGATGGCACTATGGAGAGAGAGTGACCATGGGGCAGTTTTCCAACTCTTTTCCAAAACATTTCAGCTATCTTTGTGAATATGCATTCCTAATTGACCTGAGTTGCAGTTTCTGTGAATATCCAATCATCTTTCACTGTTTACACTGCAGCCCTTCATGCTTTGATCGTGATTCTCTTCTCCTTGCATACTTCTGGCTTGGGCTATCCTGGATTGACTTGGATTTACTGTATTTCAACAAACAAAACCTTTTCATCTTCCAAAACAAGCAGCAGGAAACCCTACAGCAACAGCAAGCAGCAGGAGAAGCAAAAACACAGTGCTGAAACCACTATAAACTTTTCTAAGTGTGTATCTCGCGCTAGCGGTGATACGCACTATCCCCAGGACTGGCCCCGTGCCGCCCGGACTACTGGTGGGTGCCCTCCCCTGTGGAGAATATGAAACCCGGTCCCATCCCGGTGACTTTCAGTCAGAGCCCACGTGTTTTACAAGTTTTTGTGCGTGGCTAAGGGGGCGTACCGTGCGCTGTGCACGCGCTGTGCACGCGCTGTGCGCGCGCTGTGCGAAACGTTGGCTGTTCTCCACCACCGGGAGTTCGGTAAGTTCAGAAGATTGAAAGGACGTCATTGAACTGTTGAATGGCTGCTGCAGTGGACGGGGCTATAGGGGGCAGAACCTAGGTCCCTGGGACCCATGGCAAGCATCAGATGTTTGAATTTTCGAGATTTGAATTGGTTGTGCATGATTCCGCGGGTAGGTGGTTTTCGGGGCTGTTACGCGGATAATCACCGTAATAGTTGGCGCTGTGTGCGCACTGTGCACGCGCTGTGCCCGCGCTGTGCGCGCGCTGTGCGAAAACGCCCCCTAATGCTTGTTGTGTTTGCATGCTGGGTTGTTCTTTTGAATTGCAGTTTGGTTGCACTTTTGGGGAGTCCATTTGGGAGTCCGAGGGAGCCCATTTGGGGAGCCGATACACACATCAGAAATGTCGATTGGTGATCACCTGCAGGTTCGTCAGAGAGGGTGCTGGAAGGACGGCGCCATGTGTGATGTAATCAAGTTTTGTTAGGGCATAGGTGGAGAAGGCGCAGATCCTGCGCACGGGCTTCGTGTGATCCTCTGTGGCTAACTGAGACCCAGTATGACGGAATACGGGGACAACGTTCGCCAATATTTGTCGGATGGGGAGTTGGGGGAGCGTCAATGGGGGACCATCAATTTTTGTCAAGCATAGCTCGAACACGAAGCAGAATGTGAGACGGGAAACTGCACTGCGCTGCGCTGCGCTGCACTGCACTGCTGCCTTGGTGGGTTGTGTGTGGGTAAAGATTCCCAAATGCCCTCATTGGTATTGCATAGCATGCATGAATTTGCAGGGACTCACCAGTTTTGCTTGATCCTGTGCCCCCTGCTGACAACAATTGCAAATGGATGCAAACGCATTTGGCATTTACAGCGTAAATTCAACACTACCCAAAACGAAAGCAATGGCAGCAATGCAGCTGGTGCACTGTAGATGCCGACACATCGAATAAATTTCGTGTCTGTTTTGAATCATCATGGAACAGGCACTCATGAGCCTGACTCGGGCTATACAAATATTTCTTGTCCAGAATAGACATATGGCACTGGGAAATACCAATGCCCGTTTCCTTTGGCATCCCTTTCTGAAGGACACCGACCAGGAGCTGCATCTAAGGGCCGGGGGGAGTGTGCGGTGGCGCAAGTAACTGCAGAGAGCATGCAATGCACAGGGCGCAGCCTCCCGTCATCACCACATGACATGTTGTGATTTCGCCCCCCCCCCCCCGGCTTGGTCGGACTCTGGGAGGAAGAACATAACCCGGCCACAAAACCAATTAAGCCATTTCCTTGGTTCAATTGTTTTACCACATTCACTCATTTTTGTCATACATTTTTTCGCCGCTTTGCGGCCATCTGCATTGGAATGGCCATTATACCCGCCGCATGATTGGCCCAACACGAAACTGCGCGCCATGTTCCAGGTACCTACAATGAGCAGGGGAAAAACAATTACATTGAAATGATATTTTTTTGGATCAACGTTAGAACTATCAGTTTCGGCGCAGCAGCGAACCTTCCTAAAAGGATTTCAAAAATTGGCTCCAACCCTCAACGTCCACTTTCCGTGTCCGTTGAAAATGCGGAGTGGCAGAATTCGTTTTCATCTGAAATTTGGCTGTCCACTCTGTAGCATACGCGGATACCCCCCCCCCCCTTGCGCAGGCACTGCCTTGTCTAAGCACATGAGCCCGTGTTACAGTCGTTTTGATTGATATTTCTGACCACGGTTTTTATGGTCAGAAATGTAACATTATGCGATTGTGGTTTGCTTGTAGAGGGAAAGCTGGGCTTGATCATGCTTGTGGTAGTTCCTCCTGCTCATACCAAGCTTTACTTCACCAAAGATATTGTCGATGACAGTTTTGTCCCAAGGAATAGGAAGCCTAAACCCATTCCAAAACCCGAAGCCAAGCCTGCCCCAAAGGCTGCCCCAAAAGGGGAAGCATGTGCAATTGTTCAAGATGACGCGCAAGTTGGGAAAGAGCTTCTATTCCACGGCTCCTGATGGCCCTGAGGGGCAGTGAGGACCTCCAGAACTCGCTGAAATCTGCCTGCACATTGTGCTGTGGTGCCCTGTTGCGACAATTGTGATTAGGGTGAGGTATGGGCAGGTTTCCAATGACATACGTTCTTTTGGTACCGCGCGTCGCGCGCAAGCACTGCCTTGTCTAAGCACATAAGCCCGTGTTACCGTCGTTTTGCCGACTTTCAGCATGCTTGCGCAAGGGGGGGGGGCGGGGGCTATTTACACCAGGCGCCGATGCATAGTGCTGAGCGGCAGCTGCAGCCTGTTTGATTGTGGTGAGTTCGTTAAAGCCTCGGGCACCAAGTCTCCAGAGTTTGCAGCACAAAGACTGCGCTTAATGGGCAGAACTGACGCCTTGGTCCGAGGAACACAGACCCTTTGCAGCAGATAGTATGACCCCGTGGCGTCATTTCATCTGCCTAGTCTTTTTCCCCTGCGATGGATGATGTACTGCCGCCCCCTTCCAATCCTACGGCAGCCTTTAAGACTTCTGCCAGATCCTTCACGGTGGAGATCTTCCTGGACTGGATGCCCCTGACTGCGAGCAACTTCATCCAGTTGGCAAAGACGGGCTTTTAAGACGGTCTACACTTCCACCACGTCAGCCTCGATTTTGTGGCTCAATTTGGATGCCCCCTTTCCCGCAGTGCCAAGAAGCTGAAGAAGGCCGGTACTAGTGGCCCTGAGGGGGGCTCACAGTTCCCCAATCTGGCCACAAAGGAGATCATGCACCTACTGAACCAATATATTGATGTGTGCTCTGTAAATCTTTTATGAGGCTGGTGCATGCGTTCCCCCCCCCTCGGTCGACATAGGTTGCCGTGCATCCCAACCTATGTCATTTTCACGCTTTAAAAGACGAAGTACTTCTGGGAATATTACCAATGGTTGCACATGAGCCCCACAAGCAAGCCTCATCAGGTAGATGTGCTGCTGAGTTGCGGTGTGGAGAGAGTGTTCAACATCGGTTCATCTATTCTGCCCCATCATATCATGCTCTTTGGGATGTTTCTGCCCTCGTCTTGGTGTTTGTCTAGTTAGAGGTTTCTATTTTTTCTCAATAATGGCAAGCCCGATCACCGCATCGTGTCCAGACTACAAATATTTTAAAAAAGACCCAAACTATCCCCACTGCTGCCTCTGCGACGTGAAGGTCTCCGAGAACCCCACGTCGTGGAGGTGGCATGTCCAGGGGAAGCAGCATAAACGAAAGAAAGAAAAGCTGAAGGTGGAGGAGGCGCCACTAAAGGGAGCAGGGAAGCGACGCCGCTCCAGATCGCCCTCATGCAGCCACCAACCAGACCATGGTAAAAGGATGAGAGTGCCCAGTATGTGTGCTGCCACGGGGCCAGAGCTTTTTTAGTGTGTGTCCTACCCTAGGGTGGGTGTGTGAGAGTTTTAGGCTTGGGGGCTTCCAGGTAGGGTATGCCATTGTGGAGGATTTTGGGTCGTCGCCTGGTCAAGGCATTTTGCCTTTGGTGAGGCATTTTGCCTGTAGTAGTTGGGTGGGTGAACGTCCAATAGCATTTGTGGGTTTGGGGTTTGCAAACAATCTGGGTGGGCTGGCACACGGTAATGAGCCTCGGACTTTCACAACCTTGCCAATGCCAATCCGTCTGGTCGCCGGCAGCGGAGAGGGGTGGCCAAGCCGTAGGCCTGAACCATCCAAAATGGTTGCTTGCTGATGCCTCTTCTCGCCGGACATGAGTATGCATCTCAAGAACTCTGCTGTAGTCTGTGAGTAGTTGTTAACTGCTTTGTCCTTAGGCCCTATCCCTCGGAGCGGGAGGGACTCGTCAGAAGCACCAAGCAGGCGATGACAAAGATCACCATCTTCGGACTGGGACAACCTTGCCAATGCCAACCACGACGGGAGTGACGGAAGAGTTCGTGGTGCGGCAGCTACGCCAGCAGGACGAGGTGGCTCCGCGATACCGAGTGCGCCATGTACCAGAGAAGGAAGAGTACTTGAGCATCCGGTGAGATGCCCGGGGGAAAGCGAGTTTAGAGGTCTTACGAGAACGCCATTGCGGGAAAGTAGCCTGGTAGACGGCGCGGTGGAGATGTGGAGCGCGGCGCTGGGACCGGGATCCACCGTGAAGGATATGGCCTGGGTGTACCAAGAACAAGTGGCCTCAAAGGTGGCAGTGCAAGCGCAAGCGGTTCCGTCATCAGAGAGGGACGTGTACAAGATGGCGGCCGCGGCAGGCAGGATCTTCTCGCCGGACACGACTATGCATCTCAAAATCTCTGTACTAGTCTGTGAGTAGATGCTGATGCAGACGCAATGAAGTCCAGCGTCAGGAGTTCTGAATTTTGATTAATTTAATGATTTCATTGAGCGGTGGTGTTGTTGATAGATAGTCAGCTTCAGTTTTGGAGAACCCGTGGGGGTCACATGTGAATTTTTGTGTGTGTGGCTCCCCCCACCCTCTGATCCCCCCCCCCCCCATGTGACTGCGCGGCAGATCCCTGCGCTCTGCCAAGTTGCATTTTTTTTTTACCATGGAGGTAGGAGCACCCTGGGGCAATGCCTCCTTTGTACCAGTCGGAGCCGCCCTGTGTGCTGCCCAGCCCGCTGTTGGGTTTTCTTTTTGTCCTCCTAAGAGGTCTATATGTGCTTGTCCGGGTGCAGTCTGTGGACGGCTATACCCACGCTGCCCTGGATTTCTTTCGCCTTGGCAGATGGAAGGGGTAAAGGGGAAAGTCTGCTGCGCCAAAAATTGCAGCCTGGGAACTGTGGGCCCCCTTTGATGTAGAGTTGGATGTCAGCAGTTCAATTCTGCCTGGGAACTCTGAGATTCCTCTCCAGGCAGGTGCCCTTCTTATATTTTGCATGTATTTGCATGCACTGTATTTGCATGCTGTTTTTTACGCCTTTGTTTGATTTCTGAAAGTGCAGATGCCCGTGCTCTGTGTTCATTATGCACTTTGTGCGATGTTGAACTGATTGAGAGAACCAGATGCTCAGACGCTCAGAGTGGTGCGGCTTGTTGCGATTGTCCTTTGTTTTCATTACCATTGGTGGTTCCTTGGACTGAAACGTGTTTGCAGTTGTATTGCACCAGTGTGGACCGATGAAAATAACCAACGTCTGAATGAAAATCACTGAGTCACAAAGCCAGGATCCGCGTTGGGAACCAATCGATACATTGTGCTTGGGAATTTGTAAGTCAAATCAGCTTCCGTCTACCACCAGTGTGCCTGAGCAATCGCCAGTGTGCCTGAGCAATCACCAGTGTGCCTGAGCAACCAGCAGTGTGCCTGAGCAATCGCCAGTGTGGACCGATGTAAATAACCAAGGTCCGAATGAAAATCAGTGAGTCACAAAGCCAGGATCCGCGTTGGGAACCAATCGATACATTGTGCTTGGGTTTTTATAAGTGAAATCAGCTTCCGTCTACCACCAGTGTGCCTGAGCAATCGCCAGTGTGCCTGAGCAATTACCAGTGTGCCTGGGCAATCACCAGTGTGCCTGAGCAACCAGCAGTGTGCCTGAGGAATCGCCAGTGTGGACCGATGTAAATAACCAAGGTCCGAATGAAAATCACTGAGTCACAAAGCCAGGATCCGCGTTGGGAACCAATCGATACATTGTGCTTGGTTTTTTGTAAGTGAAATCAGCTTCCATCTACCACCAGTGTGCCTGAGCAATTGCCAGTGTGCCTGAGCAATCACTGGGCAATCACCAGTGTGCCTGAGCAACCAGCAGTGTGCCTGAGCAATCGCCAGTGTGGACCGATGTAAATAACCAAAGTCCGAATGAAAATCAGTGAGTCACAGAGCCAAGATCCGCGTTGGGAACCAATCGATACATTGTGCTTGCGAGCCTTTTGTGGAAGTACCCTTCAGCACTTCACCAGCATGAAAGTAGATGAAAACTCAATTCCACCAACGGAGAAGCTAGTTTGGAGCCTTTTGAAAGTGAGTTGCACTTACTACACCAGTTGGAACATTGTACGAAAGGTCAAATAAAAGTTGCAACACCTTTTTCCACACTAATCACTTATGCTTGGTTTTTGTAAGTGAAATCAGCTTCCGTCTACCACCAGTGTGCCTGAGCAATCGCCAGTGTGCCTGAGCAATCACCAGTGTGCCTGGGCAATCACCAGTGTGCCTGAGCAACCAGCAGTGTGCCTGAGCAATCGCCAGTGTGAACCGATGAAAAATAACCAAGGTCCGAATGAAAATCAGTGAGTCACAAAGCCAGGATCCGCGTTGGGAACCAATCGATACATTGTGCTTGCGAGCCTTATGTGGAAGTACCATTCAGCACTTCACCAGCATGAAAGTAGATGAAAACTCAATTCCACCAACCAAGAAGCTAGTTTGGAGCCTTTTGGAAGTGAGTGGCACCTACTACACCAGTTGGAACATTGTACGAAAGGTCAAAAAAACGTTGCACCACCTTTTTGCGCAAAAATCGCTTATGCTTGGTTTTGGTAAGTGAAATCAGCTTCCGTCTAGAGGTTTAAGTACTAGGGTGCTCCCCGAAAGGTCAAAAACGCATTGAGAATGGTATGGGTAAATAATGATTGCAATTCAACTTCGTTTCCTTGCTTAGATGTGCCTTGGTGTCGTGCATTCAACCAAACTACGTGATTTTTGCGCAAAAATGACTTATGCTTGGTTTTGGTAAGTGAAATCAGCTTCCGTCTAGAGGTTTGGGTACTAGGGTGCTCCCCGAAAGGTCAAAACCGCATTGAGAATGGTATGGGTAAATAATGATTGCAAGTTAGAAAGATAAAGGCATTAAGTGAAATCAGTGAAAAAGTTGTGAAAAAGAAGTGGAATCAGTGCAAGCAGTTAAAAAAGATGGGACGCCAAGAGGTGCCGTCCCGGTTGTGCTAATGCGCAATTTGGCTGTGGGGAACACTTATACGATAATGATTTATGTCCAAGGTGGCAAGTTAGAAAGAAGTGAAATCAGTGAAAAAGGTTTTGAAAAAGAAGTGGAATCAGTGCAAGCAGTGAAAAAAGATGGGGTGCCAAGAGGTGCCAACCCGGCTGTTGTAATGCGCAATTTGGCTGTCGGGAACACTTATACAATAATAATTTGTGTCCAAGGTGGCAAGTTAGAAGGAAGTGAAATCAGTGAAAAAATTCTGAAAAAGAAGTGAAATCAGTTTTGTGACGAAGGGTCAGCTTAAGGATGACGGTGAATACCCATTGTCAAACAACAATCATGCCCATAGTATCACAAAGTGCGGGGTTCTAGGACAGCTGGACGTCGAAATAGTTGCACTGCGCTTAGTGCAACCCCTAGAGGGTCACCGGTGGAGCACGGGTTAAAAACATGCCCGGCGCGCGAACACCCCCCATGTGGCCCAGATATGCGTTCGGGAAATTCGTCTGAAGCCCTTATCCGGTGCGCAACCCAACCTTTTTGGACTTGTCGAAACCGGTCCCAGGCCCAACCCCATCCTCGTCCCGGATCCCGGTGCCCAACCCTACACCCAATGTTATCCCCACCCCATTCCAAACCATCTTCAAAGCATCCCTGCCGCAAACCGTGTCTGAAGGATTGTACTGCTTTCAAAAAAAGGAAAGGCTCTCTTGTCTCGATTTTTTGTGGGTTCCGATTTATGAGATACGGAAATGCTTTGAAAAATGTACTGGTTCATTGCCGCCGTTGCAATCAAAGGGCATTCCTGTGAGTTCTGGTTTAGCAGATGCTATACAAGGGTGCAATGTGGAATTTCCTTTTGGAAAACTATCCTCGAAAAGCAGTGAGAGCACAACAAAGAAGCTCGAGAGTCAGGAAGTACAGCTGCTTGCTGTCAGTTGCATCTAATCCGACAGAATGCATCCATCCCCCTTCGTGGTGTCTCTGACCACGCTAGTCATCAGTGATTCAAGATATATAATGGAGCCATCAGCCTTCACATTCAGGGGCCAATCTGAGGTCACAGTCGCAGCTGTCAATTGCATCTGGAACAAGAATTCATCCATCCCTATACCACGTTCACGCTGGTCCGCAGTGATTCGTGATATATAAATCTTTGCACGGCGGCCCCCCTTTCGCCTTGCAGAGGCCCATCACGCTGGTCAAGCAGGTGAAGCATCGTACCTTTAGTATAATGTTGTGGTACGGCGGTGGTCTGGCAGAGTGAAAAAGCCGTTATATAACGATGACAGGATCTGAATATTGCATCGGATCCAATGACTTTGCCAGAGCCTCAAGTTTCGCTGCTGGAAAAAAATTGAACGCAAATCAGGACAAATTGGCTGTTGCGAGCCCATATCTCAGACGGGTGATCATCCTCGTTGGCCTTTCTGCATTCCGACCTTACCGAGATCCACGTCCACGTCCACGTCCACGTCCACCCAGAGGAAGACCTCCCCTCGGTCCTGATGAACTTGATCCAGATCCACGACCGCGGCCTGACACGAAATTGCTGCCAGCAGAATACTCATGATCAGAGCCAGAAAGCACCGCCATTTCGGGCATTGCCGTTTCGACCAAGGGTTGCTGCCCCAGGGTTGCTTCCTTGGGAGTTTGTGTACCGTGGGGCATTGTGAGAACTCTGTTGAACAAATACATGCTACGTGCACGTGCACGTGCACGTCGTTGTGGTACCTCGTGCTGAACGTGATGTGACCAGAAAAAGATAGGGCGCTGCGTCGATTATCTACTGAAGCATGAGGTGCAGCTGTCAGGGTTGGAAAAGACGGCGTATATATACGCGTAACGTATATATACGCGTACTGTATCGCGAGAATACAATACAGTACGCGTCTTGTTCCTAGGCTAGCATCTGGCGCCAGCCGCGGGCGCCGCTGAGCAAACAAACATGGCCAAGGATTGACAGTGCAAATGTGAGGTACTTTATAGAATTTGCAATGATTTCAATTTGGATTTCGTTTCATTAACATTGGTGGTTGAATTTTTCTGCCTGTCTTGCGTTTGCAGGGCCTCACAAGAAGCAAGTGAAGAAGAAAGAGAAGAAGAACAGGAGGGAAGAATATGAAGAGAGAAAGAACAGAAGAAAGCAGCGGAAGAGGCGAAGGAGATCAAAGAGACGTTAAGAAGAAGACAGAAGAAGATCGAGAAGCTGCAGCAGCGAAGAAGACTGAGGAGTGAAGACAAAGAAGACGAAGAAGGAGCACAAAGGGAAGAAGGTGCTGTCAGTGTCACTTGAGTGTTCGCGCGTGCTGTGAGTGTCATTTGAGTGTTCGCGCATGCTGTGAGTGTCATTTGAGTGTCGGCGCGTGCTGTGAGTGTCATTTGAGTGTCGGCGCGTGCTGTGAGTGTTATTTGAATGTCGGCGCGTGCTGTGAGTGTCATTTGAGTGTCGGCGCGTGCTGTGAGTGTCGTTTGAGTGTTCGTCGCGTTCGCTTCTGTTGTCTCGACAGTTTTGAGTGAGCCTTCGTTGTCCTTTATATGACCCTTTATGGTGGGTGGACTCAGTCAGTTTGCTGCTGCATCTCAGTGATGTCATTTGAATCTCAAAATTTCACTTCTGCACAGAGGCTTCAAGTGACGCCAGGGACCTGTTATGTGTGCTGCAGCAGCTGTAAAGATACATGCGCTTGCTTTATTTTTTGCTGGTTGCTCACTTTTTGCCATTTGCCATTTTTGGCCATTTGGTGGTCAGCCTGGGGACAGGTGCCTTTGTGAGGCTGGAATTCCTGGGGCCTTGATCTCGAACGCAATGGTTTTCAAAAATATCTGAATTATTCTTTTTTCAAAAGAAGCACAATGGCTTTTAAAAAAATCCGAAACATTATTTTGTCCACAAAAAACATTGTGAGTCTACTTTTTTTGAAAAAGCACTAGGAAGGGGCACAATAGAAGCAAGTAAACCATTAGAAGCAAACCGAAACAACATGAACAAGGAAAAAATTAACAAACGATGTTCGTTTATTTTCATCGTTCGTTCGTTCGTTCGTTAATTTTCAAAAAAAAATTAACAAGCAACGTTTGTTAATCCCAACCCTGTCTTGAACATCATAAACAAATATAGAACAAAAGGTATCCAGAAAACTTAAACAAAGGCAAAAAACTGTTTTCGCAAACCATTGCAGGTTGTAAACTAAAACACTACTCTGTCAAAAAAATTTGGGATACAATACATTACATTACAGTACTGTATCGGAAGGATACAATACATTACACGTACTGTATTGTACCAACCCTGGCAGCTGTGCTACAACACAACACCTCGGAAACAACAACTCGTGGGCTGTAACTGACGTAGTACCGTGACGTTTCCTCAACCCTATCGTCTTTCGAGGGATTACCTCACGGCGTGCACATTGTGCAGAAACACATTCTGTTGTGTTTATGCAACACCACATACGACGTGAAGACAACACAATTTCCAAAAAAAAACAGTCTCAGAATTGGAACGCGTTGGAGGCGAGATTCGCACAATTAAAGAAGGTCTGTAGGACCAGCCCCTGCCATAGTGCGAGCTCTACTGCCTATACCCGATTTCTCCACCCTCTTTCCCGTGACTCCCATCGTCCTTGACCTCACCATTGCTTCCATGTTTCACCAAATCCAAAGTCCAAAATTCCTGCAAGTACCCTTGGTAACCCCTGGTCACAAAATCCAAACAAATCCCGTAGGTACACCCTTGGCAACCCTTGCAATAAAATCGGAGCACTTGATGAGTACAATCGAGTGAACTTGACCAGTGCAGTCCAAATAATCGATCACCAAATGGAGTTGAGTGTGACTTCATCAATACATGGACATGATCATGGAGAAGGGAACAAATGAGACAATGTCGGGCAAAGGGAGAGGAAGAAGCAGAAGTATAAGTGAAGCCCTGGAATAGAGTATGCGATTATCGAAGACGATGTGGCATCCCCACTCCAAGAATCGATTTTATATACCATGCACATTCGAACTACGGACATATGACGCCATGCGGACACAACCTCGGTTCAACACATTAAGGAAAATGACATTGATTCACGGGGGTCATGCGCGACAAAATGACATCAATGAGGTCCATATGGCACATGGCGGAACACAAAGAAATGATACACGACACCATGGCATCATCGGATTCAACATAAGCGTGGTCCACATGGCCCATCCTCACCCTTGCCTACAAGACGGCAAAAAATGGAATTGAGAAACATGAGCTCCAAATATGAGGAATGTCCCACCGTGGATCAAGTGTGACATATCATGGCCTCCATGAAAACAAAGTACGGCATGGCCACAAACATGACTTGTCCACACTCATGAATCACCAATGATCACAAATAAAGAGCTTGCAATGAGGATCACCAAATACGAGTCAGGAGAGTGACCTCATGGCAATACCTGACACTTGGTGTGTGTGACACAATCCATATATCATCATGCTGGCAATGCCTCGGTACTTCACACCGGACGCCGGGTGCCTATCACTTAGCAATAACATACACAATGGCCAGCAAGTGAATGGACTTGGCGGGTTTACTTGCTGCTCGCGGACAAGACATCAAGAAAGGCCAGCCCACCAAACCTCACCTGTTTAGTGTATGCTGCATACCAATTGCTGGGCTCCTGCGGTTAGAGTATCGCGAACCAAAGGCACCAACAAAATGTAAAGCCAACACACGACACACGTCTCATGCCGTCACATGCTTGGACATGCCACTCGGTCCCACCACTTGGTGCCTAATTGCTGAAGACCCGATGGCATAGGCAACCACAATCGTCATGTGCATTAGAAACCATCCACACATGGACATGTGAAACCAATATTACCTAATTGCATGTTCGCATGACACAGAACCAATTCAATGCATGCTACTTGGAGAGAGATTGGGTAAGAGTGCTTGGATAAGAAGATGCCCCGGGTCACATGAAGAGACCTAGACCCGGCCCGCAGAGAGAGCGCATGGAGAGATATCCCGGGTCGAATAAGAGAGCACATCTGACACATGGTGGGATTGTCCTATCCCAAGGAGAGATTCTCCCGCCTCCAAGAGAGATGGTCCCGCCCCAATCCAGGCCTTGAGAGAGATGGTCCCGCCCCAGTCCATGCCCTGAGAGAGAGACCCTCACCCATCCATGCCCAGGGGAGAGAACCTAACCAATCCATGGCCGAAGAGAGATAACCTAACCAATCCATGGCCCAGGAGGGAGAAACTGACCTCACCAAAACCCCATCCCGAGCGCATAGCCTAGCCATGACCCATGGGAGCATGCATATGGAGAGAGACTTTCGCCTAGCCATGACCCATGAAGGCATGCATGCCCTTGAAGTGAGAATCACCGACATAGATTGAGGATTATCCCTACACCCAATTGCCAAATCAAATGAGCTATCCTCATGCCATGACATACTTCATGTGGACAAAGGAGGGATAGTTGATCACAAACCGTGTTCGACCAATGATATGACTTCACCGAAGTGTTCAACCAATGCCATGAATTCACCGGAGGTCACCGGAGTAAGACAGCAAATGAGAGGTTAACAACCAGGGCATAAGTGCAATTCTCCCCCTTTGGCATGTTCACCCATTGCACGTGCGGACCACATGTTCAACGCACACAGTCACCAAAGGTTGACCCTCTTTGATTCCATGGGAGATCAAGTTGTCATGACATATGCAAAGCAAACAAATGATAAGTCAAAGAATGAGAAATTGCTTTGCATTTCGGAGCAACGACTGACGTACTTTCTTCCCTTCCGGTGCGCCTACCTATGCTTCCCTTGGTCTCACCTCTCGTCCCCTTCGGAAGACACCCCATTTGACTGGTAGGTTTTGCCGTGACTACTACCATAGCAGAGATAAGGACGGTCTTGGTTTCCCCGGAGGTACTCCCTCAACACTGCCCGGAAAAAGCGATCAACGTACGTAATATGGCTGTCACATAGTCTTCCTCCGGTTGGATAAGTGATTCCAATTTCCACATGATAGATCTAACACTATTAGCGCCCGTTGGGAAGAATTTTCAGACGATCGGCCCGCATTGAGGAACACAGAGCACGCGCATGCCAACAGGAACACGAGAAGGGGGCGCGCACACACAGCAGGCCTGGTCCGAACAACAAATGTTAAATCCTCCATCCTGTGGTTTATAAATAATATAATTTCGGAATTCTCCTGAAATTATATCCAAAATCGCTGAAATCGCGGAAATCGCTCAAAAATAGAACACTGCAGTCAATTGGGATCCGAACCGGCTTCACCCCCCTTCCCAGAGCATTGTCACCTGCTCGGAAAGACAAAAGAGGACGGGAGGATCCCTAGGCTGTCCCCGCATTGTGGGAGGGTACCACCATACACCGTGGCCACCCACCCAAGTAATAGGGGGGAGGAATGAAAGAACTCGGCAGAATAAATTCCCTCCTGTCACCACTAAACCTAAAAGCATAGGCTCGGCAGATCAAAGATAGACAAAGGCAACGTCGTCGACCGGTCTACATAAAAAGACCACAAACAGATATATGAAGCTTGACATGCACAGCATGAACCCCTCACAGGACCCGCACTCCCACCATGAGACATGAAAGTAATGGACCACCTCCGGGAAACATTGGCGTTTGGGGGGGAGATTATGCATCATGACAAGTGTAGACACAAAGAATGCAGAGAAAAAGAAAAAAAATTTTATTGCTCATAAAAAAATTTTCCGAATTTTTTTTTCAACAATTTTCGGAGTCATCGGACTCCAGGTGCAAGATGAGCTCAAGCGGACGTCCCCATCGTGCCCGGCTCGCGAAAAAATGGTCGTGGATCCGGTCGGATGGTCCCAAGGTGCCCAAAATGCAGAGAAATGAGAAGACAATTTTCTACCAAAAATAGTAACATTCGTTACTAAAAATAGTGCAGGCGAAGAAATGAGATCTCCAAACTGAGGGACCCTGGAGGGAAACGGACCTCACCAGTGCGACGGCCAGAGCTTTTCGGACGCTGCGGATTCAGACAAAACGCGAAAGGAGGCCGGTATGGTGGAGTTCTAAAAATAGAAATTTTGCTACTAAAAATAGCGCAACAGTGCTAAAAATAGAACGTGGTGTCCTAAAAATAGAAGTAGTAGTTGGGCAGGGATTTAGCACGACCCTTTGCAATCCCACCGGGCTCTTTGTGATTCTTTTCTCGACTCTTTGTTGCTTTTGAACACCACTGCTTCCCTCCTGCTTGTTTGTTTTGCACAGCGAAAACGAAAACAACAGAGTACACCCTTGCAAGTCCCATGCACTGCTAGCGCCGACACCAACTCAGATTTGGTCTCTTGATCCCGTGTTGCTCAGTCTCGAACCAGTCCTCAATGTCCTCCGGGCGGACTGTAACTTTCACAGTTCCTTGCATACATTGGTCTGTGAAAGAACAATATAATACAGATCACTGAACCTTACTGAACATCACGATATCTTACACCAATCATTGCAGTATCGCTTTTATATTATAAAACACTGAAACAGCGTAATAAAAATGCGTAACTCAACAGGATCTCATTCCTTCGCAATATTTGATGCATCCTCGGGGTGCGCGTGCCTGATCTATCTCGCGCATGCGATCTTCACGACATTTCACTGTACTGCACATTCGGGCCTATTGCACTCCCCTCACAAGCTCAGTGCCAGCTTACCAAACAGCGGCACTGGGCTGAAAGCAAATAATATAAGCATGAATGGGCCACAAGTACACTTCTCCGCATTGACACACTCCACCATGCACGTCCCTGCTCACACACTCACTCTGGGGGCACTCTACCATGCAACCAATGCTCCAGCAATGTGCACTCGCGCACGGGGCGGTATTCTGTTATGTAAAACAGTCTTCAGCCACTTCAGTCTATCCAGACCCGACCTAGCTTGACCAACACAAGCACTGCAACACACATACCCTCAAGCATTGAAGCAACTAATCCCACATAAAAACTACACGACACTCGTGGGTGTTTCGTCTGACATCCACCTGCGCCAGCTGCTGCACTGTGTTCAGCGGCGTGAGTACATTCTCTGAAACCTTATGAGGGCTACTACTTACGTGGCCATGTGCATGCTCCAACTCAAAGCGAGGGGGCAAAAAAATGTGAGGTGTAAAATTTTTGCAGAGCACCACCGCAGTACCTGTAAACCCACCATGCACCACGCACACACTTGTACTGCACACACTCACTGCACAAGTATGTTTGTTCAATCATTATCTCACAACTCAAGTTTACTGGTCCACAGCCTGCAAAAAGCCCATAAGCCTTGGCTCAAAAACTGGACTGCGGAGCTACGTACATCACGGACTGCATCTGGTGCAAAAGCCAGTATCCCAGCAGTCATCTCTGGCGTCTCAGGAAAAAAATCTGAGCTAAAGGCATATATAAGTATCAAAAGAGAAACAGGCTTGCAACACCACAGAGGGTATTTGTGGCCTCGTTGCCCAAGCCATTTTGGCATCCAAGCCAGATCTAAATCAGATTCAGGGCCAAAACAATATCTCGCGCCTTGGGACCGCAGAGCTGCCCACGAAAGTGACACCTCTAAAGCCACGGACGCTGCAGATGCTCTGGCGCCTTGAGACAGCGCCACTGCCCATAAAAAGAGCAGCAACCCTGCCGTGGACGCCCTGCTCTAGCGCCTTGAGACAGCGCTGCCGCCCCAGGAAAGGGAGCACCAGCACTGCCATGGACGCCCTGCTCTTGCCACTGTCCTGGACACTGAGCGAAGGCTGCAGCACCCAGCAGGACACAAGTGGCTTGACATGCGCATGCACACTACACTCCGTGGCCCCGGCGCTTCACAGGTGTAGGCGGTCGTTTAGGCAACCTTTTGATACTCAGCTCCTTTTTGGTTGGCGCCTCCTGTGGCTTCTCGGCATGCTGCAGCAACCGTACATCCGTGTTCGTGTCGACACTGCTCTCCACCGCGTCGCTTGGTCCCCTTCGTCTTCGTCGCTTGCCGCCGCGCATCTTCCTTCGGCGCCCCAACGCACTCAGCACTGCATGTTGCTTGCTTGCTGGCTTGTCATCCTCCTTTGACTTTGTCTCACACTGCGTAGCGTTGGAGTCTCCAATTTTCTCCTGCTTCTCGTGCAATGCAATGAACCTTCGTCGCAAACGAGCATACTCAGCGCCACGCCTCTTGGCTCTTTGCTTGTTTCTCTCCAGCTGCGCCTTCAGTTGTTTCACAGTGTTCTGCTTAAACGTCAGCTCTCTTTGCTGCTGCACAACGTTGTTTTCATCCTTCTTGGCTTGCGTCATCTGCTCAGCACGCCTGTGCAACTCCTTGTTTTCTTCAACAAGCCCGCGAACTTCGCTGCGTAGCCGCTCCACTTCATCTTCAGCTGCGTTGCGTTGTCGCACATACCGCTCACTGGCGTCTTGAAGGCTTTGCACTTCGCTGCGTAGCTCCTCGACGTCGTCATCCACTTCATCGCGTTGCCTCCTGTAACGTTCACACCTTTCAGCAAGTGTCTCCATCACGTTGTCGTAGCTCGTGCCGTCAGTCCCATACCCACTGTGCATGCTTCTTGCAACCAACTTGCAGCAGTATTCTTTTTAGGAAGTGAAAGTTTTGCAATCCCACCGGGCTCTTTGTGATTCTTTTCTCGACTCTTTGTTGCTTTTGAACACCACTGCTTCCCTCCTGCTTGTTTGTTTTGCACAGCGAAAACGAAAACAACAGAGTACACCCTTGCAAGTCCCATGCACTGCTAGCGCCGACACCAACTCAGATTTGGTCTCTTGATCCCGTGTTGCTCAGTCTCGAACCAGTCCTCAATGTCCTCCGGGCGGACTGTAACTTTCACAGTTCCTTGCATACATTGGTCTGTGAAAGAACAATATAATACAGATCACTGAACCTTACTGAACATCACGATATCTTACACCAATCATTGCAGTATCGCTTTTATATTATAAAACACTGAAACAGCGTAATAAAAATGCGTAACTCAACAGGATCTCATTCCTTCGCAATATTTGATGCATCCTCGGGGTGCGCGTGCCTGATCTATCTCGCGCATGCGATCTTCACGACATTTCACTGTACTGCACATTCGGGCCTATTGCACCCTTGGTCCCCATTGCGTCCGGCAACCTCCAAATAGGTGCAATCGCCGAAAAAAATAGCAAAAACAAAGCAACAAAGCAAAGTGGGTGGGGAGATCCAAGCAAATAAATATCAACTTCATATCCCCTGTAGACCCTGGAATTCCAACCCAGAAATCCACGAACGATCCCATATAGCGGGGGTGTCGCTCCCGCTGATGCACTTACCAAAGGCTCCACCAAAAAAATAGCGAAGATGAGTGGGTCTTGACAATTCTTAGTCCGTAGGAATCTCCTGAGCAAGCGGCGACCGATTGTGCACACGAAGAAAAATATGAACACAATCAAAGACTGATCTTGGTTCCATATGCCCGTCTCATGTCAAGGAAATTGGGGTGGGGGGTGCTTGGGAGGTATTGAGCCATGGTATGTGCATCCATGCGGCAAATTAAGCAAAAATAAACAATCGCGTCAAGGGTGAAGGGAGAGGCACTCAATCCCGTTCGTGCATGATCAAATGCACCAAGACATCCTTGACATCTGGACTAATCCCCTTTTTCTTGAGGTAGTCCAGCCACACCGTGGTATACCTCGGCATAAAAATGCTCGGGGCTCCCACGAGTCTCGCGAAGCGGCAAATCCTTTCCAACGAAACTTGTATAGCCTCCCCCCCGGCGTAGCGGGGTCCGGCTTGTCCGTTAGGATTCGCTCCGCGGTGTAGTCATCCTCCTCACCGTCATCGTCGGACTCTAAGTCTCCCGCCGTGAACTCAAACGTCACCGCTCGCCCACTGGGATCCGGCGTCCGTGGTCGGAGTTGTGTACGGTTCGAATTTAGGATTTTGTTGTCTCCCACCTGGACGGCATACACGTCTTGCCCGGTCTTGCGCACGATGACCCCTGGGATATACCACGATTGTTGGCGATGGCGGGTTAGCACGTCCTTGTGATGGCGCTCCACCCAAACGGTGTCCTTGAGGGAGTACTTGTGGATCTTGCCTTCCTTGAAGTACTTGGCCCTCCGCTCAAGCTCATCATGCAAGGACTTGCACACCTTGGTCGCTGTGGCATCCGCTTCACTCATCATGGCTTCCGCATCCCGAGCAACCTTGCCATGGTTCATCCACGGGAGAGTTCGAGACACTCGATCCCGTAAGAATAAAATGCGGTGCTGAGACAATCCCGTAGGCCCCGGCAAGTCATGGAAGGCTTGTAAAACCCTCCAAAGAGAGTGAAACCAATTCCTCCCCGGCTCCTCGATGTGCAACTGGCGGAACTTCTCGAACATTTGCCTCCCGGCGACCTCCGCGCGGCCGTTTGACCGGCTATGATACGCCACGGTCTTGGCATGTCGAATACCCATGTGCCTGCACATGCTCTTGAACCAGGAGCCCACAAATTGACTCCCCCGGTCGCTGCATATGACAGCGGGGACGTCGAAGATGGTCAGCCAATGCCGAATCATGGCTTGGGTGACGGTCTTGGCTTGGAGATCCACTCCATGCTTGTCTTTCTTGTCCTTCTTCTTGGATTTCTTACCCGGAACCGCCATGATATACCCGCCATGTCGGTTCACGGCGGAAATAATACAATCATATTTTTCCCCCTCAACCGTGACCTCGGGCATGGCAAACACGTCCATGGCAATGGAGCGCATCGGTGCCTCGGGGATCGCCGTATAAGCCGGGTTCCCCGCTGTGGAGTGGTTCGGGCTTTTGGTGGCCCTACACACGGCACAATCGTTGCAACAACGATTTAAGATTGCGTAGTATCCCGGAGGGAACTCAAACCTCCATTCGAGATCTCGTTGCATCTTGTCACGGCCCGGATGCATAAGTTGGGCATTGTGCCAATGGTCAATGACCGCCTCAACCCGGTTTTCTGGCACCAATAGCTTGTCATTGAGGAGGACCTTGTCCCCATCCTCCGTCAAGCCTTCGGGCCACTCATCGTCCGGTCACTCACGGCGTTCCAATACCTGTTCTAGTGCTCCGAGGCGGCATAATCCTCCGACCAATCCTCCATGAGCACCGACTCCACGTACTCAATGGGTGCCATGAGACGTTCCTCCAAAGTCTCTTCCGTCAAAACCCGAACTCGGGCATCCCGTCGTTGACTCAACTCCGCCTTGGATGCCATGACCACAAAGCACTTGGTGTCGCCCTCTTCCATGGCCTTCTCGAGCTCAATGATGCGTTTGGCCTCCTCCGTTTCCTCGGCGTCTCCATGGCTAGATATGTGCATCCAAGCCTTGCCCGCGGGATAGGCCCAACGACTGAGGCAATCGGCTACAGTGTTGTCCTTCCCGGGGACATAGACAAAGCTCAAGTCGAACTTCGCAAAGGTCTCGTGCCATTGGGCTCCCCTTGCCGCTGGACCCGAGGGAGTATCCACATGCTTCTTGTGCCAACTCTGAAGTGATTGATGATCGGTACATACCACCACGGGTTGAAGTCCGATGTGGCCCGACCATTTCCGGAGCGCGCACACAATGGCATAAGTCTCCTTCTCCCTGGCTGTCCACGTTTGACGTTGGCATTCCGCAAGGGCTCGACTCCAAAAGGCCACCGGGACATGCGTTCCATCGCACCGGACTTGCTCGAGGACTGCCCCCACGGCATAGTCCGAGGCGTCCGTGCGCAGCACAAATCCCTTGTCCGGGTCCACCAAGAAAAGACCCAATTGACCCAATAGTCGTTCCTTCAACTTGTCGAACGCTTATTCGGCTTCTGTTGTCCATGCCAATTTTTTCTTGCTCCCCTTGCGACCATCGAACTTGCCCACCTGTAGCATCTTGTGGAGAGGCCCCGAGAGATCCGCGTACATTTGTACATATCCCGAATAATAATTGCAAAATCCCATGAAGGACCGGAGTTCACTTATGGTTTCGGGTTTTTCCCAGTGGCGTAGTGCTGCCAATTTCCGTGGCATTGTTCGGCGTTGCCCGTGACCAACCACATATCCAGCGAACTCCACTTCTCTCACAAAGAGTGAGGCCTTTGTGGGCTTGCACACCATGCTGTGCTTGTCCAAGACCCCCAATACTCGGCGCAAGCTCTTCTCATGCGCTTCGATGAGCTCGTCATCGGTCATGTCCTCGGTGGCCGACCCAATAATGATGTCATCAACAAACGGGTCGGCACAATCCCGAACGGGTTGAAGGAGATCCTCCATCATGCGTTGAAAGGCAGCATTCATATTCTTGGCTCCCATGAACTACCTTCCATTGCATGGGCCCCAGCGGAGTGGACATCGCTGTGCATGGCCTGGAGTCCTCATGCAGCGGCATTTGGTGGTACCCGTGCCTCAGGTCCAACACCGTGAGGATGCGCTTCTTCTGCTGCTTCTGTAGGATGGAGTCAATCAGCGGTAACGAGAACAGGTCATGCTCGGCTTGTTCGTTCAATCCCTTGTAATCGACAACCAATCTCCATTCACCCTTCTCCTTCTTCGGGACGATGAAGGCCGGGCTTGCCCACTCACGATCGGAGGGTTCAATCCAACCACGCTCAATAAATTCCATCAAGAGCTTCTTCATCGCTTCCGCTCGTTCCCCTTGGAGTTGATATTCCCGGGGACGATAATTTTTCGGGTTTGGTTTCAGCTTGATCTTGGCCGTACCATATTTCCCGCGATCCGGAGGATTCTTGTTGGCAACTCCACTAAATAGCCACGGATAGGCTTCAATAAGTCTATCCTTGCGCTCGGCTACCTTTGGATTCTCCTTGGCTTCTTCCGCCGCTTGCCGGGGTATTGAAACTACCGACTTCACGGCGGTGTATGCCTCTTGTGGATCGACGTCCGACATCTCCTCGTCCGATATGCCCTGTTCATCGACGTGGGTGGCCGTTCCCACCGATAATCTTCGAAAATTTCGGGCCACGGGCTGGAGTTCGTCGAATTTGTCACCCACTCTTGGAAAACCCCATGTCGGAGGGTCGGACCCTATGGGACCATCGTATTGGTCGGCCAAATGGTCCATAACTCTTGCCACGAACTCATCCTTCTCGAACTTCCCGGTCACCAACTCCCGGTCGTCCCACCAATGGGGTGACTTGGCCTGGGCTCGCTCCTTTTGAGCAGCCACTCGGTCGTGCATACCCATCCGCATGTAGGCGACAACTCGGTCGATCTCCGAGTGAGAGAGTACATCAACACTCTCCGTAGGGTCACTCTTTTCTTCAAACATGACCCTCATCGGTACAACCTCTACCCTCCTGATAAACGCTTCATCACCAGTGGGTTGGCACTGTGAACCATCAACCAAGAAAGCCTGGGTACTCCATGCTTGTCCCGGGGCGGGCATTGGTATACCCTTGGCGTCGATGAACAACTGCTCCTCGGGTCCAAATTGCATCTCGTTGAGGGTGATGGAGTCCAAAGTCGGTTTAAGATCCTCCAACGGACATGGGCTGGATCCTATGCCAGTCACGACAAGGATACCCATTGCTCTATCCGCAATAATCTTGTTCACCGTACGTCTGGTGTCTTCTTGAGCACCATGCCAGTACATGGGCCCCCACTCCTTCAATCCCCGATGCTTTGACCACGCAGAGTCCCCCTTGTGCCAATACCTCGTACACTTCCTTAGCTACGGGGCATCCCGGGAGGCAAATACGTCCGTCTCGGGTTTTTCGCCTCCAAGTTGTTGAACCATGCGATTGTACACTTGTGGCGCCATGCCATATTCCATGAGATGACTTCCGCGGTCCTCATTGAACTTGGTACTCACGGTCTTGACCGCCCGCACGATTCTTTCCTCCTCATCTCCGGTCCACTGAGATAATCCTGGGGCATGGTCCGTGGATAGCCAAGTAAGACGCTCCTTATCCTCTCGAACCAACGTTGCACGGTGAGGAAGAGCTCCAATGGCGTTGCTCACCATCAAATCATACCCCATAATAATATCCCAATCAGAAATATCTGCGGCATAAAAATTCCCGGAAAGTACGATCCGCTTCGACAAATCAGGTCGGTTCAAGCGATCATGCTCCCGAAATTCCATGCCGATAGTGGCTTCATGGGTACCCCCACCCATAATTTCGCCATTGGCGACCTTCAAGCGCACCGGTCTTCGGCCGGGCTTCAGAAATTCTTCCAAAAATAATCCCTTCCGAACCAAGCTCACTTGGGCACCCGTATCCACCAATACATCCGCAATCACCTCTTTCTTTCCACACCGTACTCGCACTTTCAAGTGCAATTGCCGTTCGTCGCCATGTGGAGTATGAACAACTCTCACGGCATGCAACTCTAGTACGCTTGGATGCATCAATACTTCGAGCGCGTGATCCCGGGTGGTGTAGATCTTGGGTTGGTCATGCCCATCCACGGGGCTCCCCGTGGTCTCTCCATCATTTATTTGTGTGCGACCCACATCCATATGTACTTCCCTTGGAAGGGTGTTCCATGGGCTGGGACTTGCAAAGTTCAGCTTTTTTGGCTCTTCCGGAGCCCTCTTTGGTACCATGGGTACCTTCTTTCTTTCGATTTTGCTGATTTGTGGCGGAGAGACCTGCGGTGTCCCATCCCCTCGGGGGCTTCTCTAGGTCTGGTTTACTGCAGCACCATCATGCTGCAAATCACCTTGGCCTTGACTTCCCATTCGTTCTTGCAAATTTTTCAAGTCCTCCGTGGCTTTCCTTAGCGACTCGGCAACCTCATCAATTTGCCGAATCCGCCGATCGTCACCATGGCTTGATCCCACATGTCGACCTCCATCAGCTTGTCTCTTTTTCCATTCATCAATCCGCTTCTCCTTGGGGACTTTTTCGGGGTGGGTTTGGAAGTATGCCCGCTTGTCCTCCTCGTACACCTTGCACGTTTTGTGTTCGTGCTTATGGGATCGCCCTTTCCCATAGCAGACCCAACACCCACCATGTTCCCTCCGGTACTCGGTGAAGCTCAACGGGGGATTTCCAATTCTCCGCGGCTCCTTTCCTTGACGGGGTGGTGCTTTCCTCCACTTGCCCTTGTCATGACCATACGCTTTCGTGTTGTGGGCCACGAACGCGAAGAAGTGTGCATCTTCATAATCTTCCCGTGTCATGTACTCCCCGCCGGACGACGTGTTTCCATCCTCGGACCTGGATCTTGACTTCGGTCTCCGCCGACTGTTGGATCTTCTTGGGAGGCGCGATAATTCCGATCGTCGCGGCGCTCGCGATTCCCATTGCCGTGACGGTCCTTAATGTGAGCCTCGTTTTTGGAATTAAGCTTCAATTCCACGCTCAAGTATTGGACTATTGAGTCCAGGCTCATGCGGGCTGGGATCATCTGCATCTGCAGCTTCTCCCCACGTCTCCACTCAACGTTGTTGAGCCTCAGCAAACCTCCTCTGGCCGTGTCCCCGAACACCTCCACGTAGACCGAATTCTTCATGGAGATCAACCAGTCGGGCTCTCCCAGGTTCCTCCGGAAATATTCCATGATACCAGGATGCTGATCTTCCGGCGACATAATACATACAGCCCAGCGCTTCTTTGCCTGTTTCTTTTCTTCTTCTTCCACACGCTTCCTCCAGTACGATGGCAGTACATCTCGCAAGAGATGAAGAATCTCGCTTGATTCGGACCATTCTTCCACTTGCTTCAGAAGCCGGCGGTACTTTCGGAGATACCTCCTCCAATCCCTCAACCGCAATTCTCCACGCTCCAAGTTGAGGGGTATTGACCAAAGATCGTCCAACTTTTGGTTTGGAGCATCAACTCTTTCGTCTTGCTCCAACCAATCGAGGCATTGCTCCTCCGTACTGATCCTCTTCTCCCGAATTTGATCACGTAAATCCGCCTTTAGCTCCGAAGCCAAACGATGTGGGAAAGTGCGACATGCCCACTTGTCACGGGCATCCTGCCGCATCTCACCCACGACTTCCTCGGCAAAATCTTCCCAGTCGAGGATGAAGTCGTCAAGATTGGCAGGATTGGCGTCGTAGTAGGGAATTTTCACGCCCCGAAGGTCTTCGAGCCTCACAGCATCCCCAACATCCGAAGCGATGACGCCCCCCAGGCAGATTCCTCCCGAACTCCCATTGCCTGGGGAGTGGGAATATAAACCCCTGATTTCCATGTCTTCATGCTGCCGGGGCTCAGCTTCTCCCACGCTCGGACCTCCCATAGTCCCTATTCCCGACCGCGGGTCCATCACCCATGGATCCACCGCTCCTCTACTTGAACCATCTCGGCGAGGCGCTGGCCTCGAGGCTTATTCGTCCACACGTGCCGCATAGGCAGCTCTGGCGTCGAACGTCGCCGCGGCTGGAGGACTACTCATATCGATCTCAACGGTCTCCTCATGGGCATCCCGCTTGGGCGTACCAATCCCCGAGCCTTTTTCCGGCGTCTTCTGCCCCAGCATGACACTCGCCGAAAATAGTGGGATGTGCCTCAAAAGCGAGCCGTCAACCCATGGCGGCCCATAAGGCGCGGTCTCCAACTAAGAAAAAGTGCTTTTCCAATGGGGTTTCCCTGTTACGCGTATTCGATACGGCAGGATACGGCAGGATACGGCAGGATACGGCAGGATACGGCAGGATACGGCAGGATACGGCAGGATACGGCAGGATACGGCAGGATACGGCAGGATACGGCAGGATACGGCAGGATACGGCAGGATACGGCAGGATACGGCAGGATACGCAGGATACGGCAGGATACGGCAGGATACGGCAGGATACGGCAGATACGGCAGGATACGGCAGGATACGGCAGGATACAGCAGGATACGACAGGGTCCAAAATATCTGCTTGTTTGCACTACGAAAACAACCATTTTGCGTTCATTCAGCGTTTGGTGGTATTTCATACTGTTCTTGCATGCCTATGGTGACTTTCCCGGCTGACAACCCGCTTCATGTACACCAATTATTCGTTTCAAAAAAGAAGAAGATTGCTACCTGCTTCCTGAGCATGGTGGTTTTTCATCCTGTTCCTGCGTGCCCATTGTGCTGTTTCTGTTTAGGTTGACAACCCGCCTTGCTGCACACCAATTCTCGGTTTTGAAAAAGAAAATGATTGCTACGTGATTGCGTACGAAACACTTCCTGTGCCCCAAAACACAAGATGCACGAGCATAAAAAAAGACAATCACATCATTGCAGCCTGTACTATTATGGTTATAGACTTTCGGTGTACCTCTGCTCCATGTTATGTAGGTTACAGCAGAAAATGAACAGGCCGGCAAGGAAGTCGTAGTTATACGGGCGCCCGGGAGCCTCATCACGGCCGTTCCAGAATCGCCACTTCTTAACATTGCTGAAAACATTCTCCACTAGATGACGGCCTTCATTGATCATCTGGTTGTAATGCACCATGAACCAGGTCAATCGGCCATCCCCCCCGGCCACACGGCAGAACATGTTGTCCGCAGTGCTGTAGTGACAGTCACCGAGGCGGAAGTCAGGCCGAGGACCATTAAAGTTCCAGGGAATGGATGCATCCATGTCCGCCGTCATCTCAGCATCGGTGGCACGGGGCGGATACCACCACGAGCAGGCAATGACCTCGCGCCCCCAGTTGATCATGGCATTAAACACGAGCGCATGCCCGCGGTAAGTGGGTTTGTCGAACCAGAACAGCTCCCGGTCTACCGGGTGCGAAGGTGACTGGATGGCCACATGCGTGCTATCGACAATAGCAGACACATGGCGGTGAATTGGATGACTGTGTTGGTGGAATTCCCATCGGCGTTCAAAAGCATCCGTGAACGTATCCCACAGGTGAGCCCGTTGTGACACGTCACGTAGTACTTGGATACAGTAGTCCCGACCAATTCCCAATGTCCTCGCACATGCAATCTGGCTGTACCCCAATCGCAGGAAAGAGATTGTAATTACAAACTCCTCTAATGTGAAAATGGAATTTGCCACCAGGAACAGCAGAAATCCCATTCTGTACCCGGTGGCATTCATGAGCGGCATTGCTGCAAGTGGAGCGCAGTGCGGGGAGTCGCCGCTATCAGAACGATCCACAGAGATCCACGTAAACTTCAAGACTTAAGGACTGAAGAACTTAAATGATTGAGCAGTGCAGAAACGATATAACAACAGCGGAAAAAACATTCTAATAGTGCTAATGTAACTAATGAGTAACATTCTTCTTTCATTGTCTCAGATATGTGCTGTCTATGAAATCAACAGTGAGGGCAACGAAGCAATCCATGGCTCTTGGCGGGAACAGTGTTTGATGGTCCTCCACTCTTAAGGAGTGTCAGTGAAGCGCTGCCATCCATGATTCTTGCGAGCCAGGCGAAGTGACGTGAAAGGTGCCTGATGGTCCTCCACTCTTAATGAGTCTCAGTGCGGCGGATGACAGCACCGCCAACAATGCAACAAGGTTCACGATGTGGTACACGCTTCCACCCCTGTGTGCAGGGCGTCCAACGTGAGGCGACGCCGCTACAAGAGTTCACGCTGTGGTACACGCTTCCACCCCTGTGTGCAGGGCGTCCATCATATGAGGCGACGCCGCGACAAGGGTTCGCGCTGTGGTTCACGCTTCCACCCCTGTGTGCAGGGCGTCCAACGTGAGGCGACGCCGCTACAAGAGTTCACGCTGTGGTACACGCTTCCACCCCTCTGTGCAGGGCGTCCAACATGAGGCGTGTGCGTGGGCAGAGAACTACGGATTCATTCAAAAGATTGTTGCTTTGCATCTTCAGCCGCACTGGCAGAAACTTCACGCGCATTTGCGAGGTGCTGCCCAACGAGTACACGCCTCAATGGATAGCGGCGCGCATTGGGCCGCATGGACATGGCAGTTTGCTTGGTGATGATGTTTGGTACGCCGTGTATTGGGACTACAGTGATCTGCCGTCGGACACCTGGAAACAAACTGCCAGATCACTGTGGCTGGCCATGCTGTCTGAGAGAGGGGTGACGCCCACCACTGCAGATCAAATAAAGTTTGATGTCTTTGTCACCAGTTTGCAGGATGCGCCTGCGTGGCGAGAACAAAAGAAATTGGAAAAGGCTGAGCGTGCAAGCCAGAAGGAGGCGTCTGCCGATGCGCACGCTCTTGGTCTTGGCCCCAGCTCATTGGAGAGGCGGAAGCACACACTGGCCAGCTACCTCATGGGTCCGAATGCAGTGGGCCGGCAGCCAAGCACAGGGACATGGCGCCCCACCAGTGGTCCTGCACCTCAGCGGCGCTGCAAGGCACCGGGTGGCACATGCTACGCGCCAGTGCCAAAGAACTGCAGCAAGGGAATGTGCACACCGCACTGCCTGAGCTTCCAAATTGCCTATGCACAGCGCTTTGCAACTTGTACGCCATGCAAATATAAAAAGTCTGGAGTTCGACACAGGCACACACCACGTGCCACTGATGCAACGGAGCTCGCACCTTGGATTGGGGACTGGCAGGGTCATTTGGATGAACCTCGCTGGAGGCACGTCGCGCAGAATGAGGAGGATGAAAATCAGGACAGTGACACAAGTTCTGTGATTGATGAGAACCCACTTGCTCAGCCGGAGACGTTGACTCAGTCGCAGCCATTGACTCAGCCGCAGACGTTCTCAGCACGAGCACCGCGGACACAGGACCTGCCACCAGATCATGCGGAAGGAGAGACCGTTGAGGCCTACCTAGAGAGGCTGTTGGGTTCAGCTCCGCGGCGCAATTCCTTGCCCAGACGCCCGGGTGACACGCCATCTGAAGATGCTGATTTTGCAGAAGCGCAGACCGCAAATTTGCTTGATGACTTACAGCAACCGCCGCCAGCAGAGCGCAGACCCTCGGCGGATAGCGGCCGGTACATTGTGGAAGCCCCGAAGAAGAACTATCACTGCATTGTGTGCTATTGCTTTCTGTTGAACACTGCAGTTCTGCCTTGTGGACACACGATCTGCACAGACTGTGCAGGGAGGATCAGCCGGTGCCCACTGGATCGTACTGTTTTCGTTGCTGCCAACACCCCCAGGAACCGCGCTGTTCAGGATGCTGTGGAAGAATTTCTGCTGTCGGAAGGGGCTCGTACTGCAGGCGCGATACTGGCAGCAGCAGGAGCTGCAATATTCTCTCTGGTATCCACAACAAGACCACTGACGAATCCGGATGCCATGCGACAGGCCAGATTGCGAGCCTTCATGCACCTGTTGCCACGGGATCCTCCTGGTGAACTAGCAGCAGATCCTCCTGATGCAGCAGCAGCGTGTCCTGATTCAACATGCTCCCAGATACCAGCGCCAGCAGTGATTTCCAGAACGGTGGCTTCGTTGGACTCTGAGCGGTTGCGACAGCGGGAATGGAAGTGCACAACAGTGCAGCGTCGTGTGGAGCGGTCTGAGCAGCCACGTGCAGCAGCTGGAACATTGGTGCACGTCATGTTCAACGACGGCTGGTACGAGGGCCTGGCCGGTGGCGGTACTGTTGAATTCGGCGATGGAACAAGATTTCCCTGGAGCCGCATCCGCACCTGGCATGCAGCCAGCGACCACTAAGGTCAGCTAAGTACACTATTTGGGTAATATATTTAATTATTTTATTTATTTATTATTTTTTTGTTTATCTGTTTTTTTGTTTGCACAGTGGCATGCACCATAGTGCAGCAGTATAACTATATATTTTTGTATGTCTATAACTTCTTTTATTGTTGATTATTTATATTATCGCACAGTGGAATACACCACAGTGCAGCTTCTTCAGACACACGCATCGAATGGCCATTCGTCTCTCTGCTCAGTATAATGTCGCTGTGCCTTCCCAGCTTTGTGAGTGCGCCAGTCAATGACGGAGGAAAGTAGTTGGCAGTTGGGGTTATGTGTCAAGTCATTTTTTTACCTTTCAGCATAGCAGGGGACAACAAAAAAGCATGCAGAGGTTCAAAAACCAGACGGTTGAACAGTTTCCAAAAAAAGAACACCATATTTTGAAAAAGCATTTATGTTTGTTAGGATACAAGCTGCAGTGGGTTTGAAAACGTTTCTGGATAGAAAACAATTGGAAATGGATTTTTGTTTGTTACGATAAAAGCTGCAGTGGGTTTGAAAACGGTTTCGGAAAAAAAAATAATTAAAAATGCATTTTTGTTTGTTAGGATAAAAGCTGCAGTGGTTTTGAAAACGTTTCCGGATAGAAAACAATTGGAAATAGATTTTTGTTTGTTAGGATAAAAGCTGCAGTGGGTTGGAAAACGGTTTGGGGAAAAAAATAATTGGTAATGCATTTTTGTTTGTTAGGATAAAAGCTGCAGTGGGTTTGAAGACGTTTTCGAAAAGAAACCAAGTCACATCACATCACATCACACCACATCACGGCAAATCAAATATGGTCACACACTTCACATCACATTGAAACACATGACATCACATCACACCACATCACACCACATCACATCAAGTCAAATCAAATATCACTGCACCAAATCACATCACATGAAATCGCATGGCAATACATGACATCCCATCACATCACACCACATCACATCACATCACGTCACGTCACGTCACGTCACGTCACGGCACGTCACGTCACGTCACGTCATGTCACATCACATCGCCTCTCATCACGTCACATCACATCACATCGCATCACGCCACACCAAACCACACCACACGAGATCACACTACATCACATGGAATCACGTCATGTCACATTGCATCACATCACATCACATTACGTTGTGAACACCACATCCTATCAACTTATAAGGCATCACATCATATGGCATGAAGAAAGGTCAATTTGCATTGGTTCATAAAAGGTCGGATCACATAACGTCCGCACACCTGCAAGGCACCGCCTGTTTATGAGACCTTTACCAATAACTGAAACTCCAGGTTAGGATTACAGTTAGGGTTAGGGTTAGGGTTAGGGTTTCGGTTACTGGCATACGGCAGGATACGGCAGGGAAAGCAGGATACGGCAGTATCCGGCAGATACGGCAGGATACGGCAGGATACGGCAGGATACGGCAGGATACGGCAGGATACGGCAGGATACGGCAGGATACGGCAGGATACGACAGGCTACGGCAGAATACGGCAGGATACGGCAGGATACGCGTATTACAGGAATATGGTCGTATTAGGGAAACCCCAATGCTTTAGGGTATACTTTAGTTGTATGAGAGGTGCTCTAAGCACTCATGCATTTTTATCTTAGTATTGGCCCAACCAAGATGAGGATAACACATTTTGACCTATGGAACCAAACACTAAATCAGGATGTGGTGTGGACCCCTTTATTCCCAAGCCATAGGCACTAAAACATCTTTTCCTGGGTTGCTGAGGCACTGATATACTGAGGGCAGAGCCTATGAATTTATCTATGTTTTCTCATGAATTCTTAGCTATCCTAGTGGTATGCACCCTAGGGGGCTGGGGCACCTCTTTTTGAGAGGTCCTGGGTTCAATAACCAGTCAGCCTGGCTAAGTAGGAATATCCCATGTGACATGGCAGTGACCTCAGCGCCACAAGCCATGCCACCTCAGCACCTATGGGACCCAAAAACAAAGAGTGCACATCTCAAGATGGCATTGTCGATGAGAGTGAGCCCTTGGGGCAGTTTTCCTATCAGTTTTTCTCAAACATGTAAAATATTTCATCCTGAGTTGCAATGTATGCTAATTGCTGTGGTCTATTGTTGATAGTTGTCTTTATCTAACTCTTTGTGACTGCAGCTTTTCATGCTTTGATCCTGATCTTCTTCTACTTGCTTATCACTGGCTTGTGTTATCCTGGATTGGTTGTATTTCAACAATAAAACATTTTCCTCATCAAAAACAAGCAGCAGGAACCCTACACCAGCAGCAAGCAGCAGGAGAGGCACAACAAACACACAGTGTTGAAATCACTATAAAACTTTCTGGTAGCAGAGGTAAGACAGTCTCTGCGTACCGGCAGCAACCCCGTGCCGTACATCCAGTGCGCGGAGATCTGTCATATATAAGCAAGAAGGGCGAACGAATATGGACACAAAGAAAGAGGACACCGACGTGAGGACGGCGCCTGAGGCACCAGCAATGCCAGCACCTGGTGAACCTGGACCTGGACCTAGCGCTGTACCTTCGGTGCCCTTACATGGGCCAGTGGACGTGACGCATGATTCGCTGGAAGGACTTCAGTCGGCCTTCCGGGCCCTCTCAGTCGAGGAGGTGGACACCAATCCTGTGAAGAGAAAGAGAGAGAGAGAGAAGGATGCTGGAGAAAGCATGGCAGACAAAGGAGTAGACCATGGGCACGACCCGACGAGTGATTCGACCTTCGAGGGCGCACCAAGCGCTTCTGGCCTCCACGCATCACCCTCTCCTACAACCACCACACTCCCAACTCCAGACCCAGCCGCTGCAACATCCACACCCATAACCACCCCGCCTATGGCTGAGGGCACAGGCTTTACTGGTATGCCTACCTACCCTGCCTATGGTGTGAACCCACCTACCACTGCGTTTCCAGAGACAACTACTACCAGTGAGCCGGTGGCCTCCAGTTCTGCGCCGCGATGGTATGCGGCTGACTATCCCCATCCTCTACCCGCTACGGGAGCCTATGTGGATGTTCCCGGGTATGCAACCCTGAGTGGGCTGAGGAGAGGACCTGAGTCATGCGGGAGCAGGAGTAGAGGATCGGGGAGATCCTGCAACAGGTCCCTGACGCGATCGGAGATAAAAGAGGCTCTCCGAGGAGCCACCTCTGAACTTGTGGGCGATCTCACTCAAGAGAATCGGGCTAAACTAGAGCCCCTCATACCGCCCCAAGCGTCACCTACCATGGTGGGAATTTCACCCCATTGAGTACAGGCCAATCACCTGGTGGCAGGGTTGACAAACACCCTGGGGAGCCTGAGGAGCCGACCGATGCCGACCCCTGCAGCGATACCGAGAAGCCCTTTCGTGCCGAGGACGGCCCAGCCACCCTACAGCCACGTGGGGATTTCTACGAGAGCCGGGCTGGACCGGCTGGGGCTGACAGCCCTGAGGGCAATGGTGGACGTGGAGCCCTATGGCTCCAGTGACCTAGGCGGAGACCCCTCCGATGATGAGCCGCCGTCGATGACTTCTGCCTCGCCCTCGGAGGACGACGACCCTGAGGACCCCAAGAACCCAAGTGGGCAGAAGAAAAAGAACAAGAGAAAGACCCGGCGCCCTGGGGGAGGCAGGTCTCAGGAGGCTAAGGCTATTGCCACCTCCAAGATCGTGGTGAACTTGCCTGAGTTCACAGGCAAGGACCTCAGCGAGTTCGCGGAAAATTTTGGCCGGTTTCTTCGATTGACCGGCCAATCCCACGCTAGTGGACGGGTCAAGTGCGATCTGCTCGTGCAGTGTTGCAAGACCAAGTACTTGGAGAAGCAGGTCAAGCAGATCGTGACCAAGTCCGCCACCTTTGCCGATGTGTTGGTTGCCCTGGAGAGGCAGTACCCAACCTATGAAACCGACCTCTCCATCAGGGCCGAGATCCAGAACCTGGCCGTGCTGCCCAACAACCCCAAACCTGCCAGGGTCTCTGAGCTATTGGCTGACCTGGATCACTGGGCTGGACAGTTGACGCCCGGTTCCTACAGCAGCGACGACTTGCTTTTCTGGTTGGTGGCTAAGCTCCCCCGAGAGCTGTGGGACGAGTGCCGTTCAACGGCAGAGCACAAGACTAGAGCCCTCCACTACGAGGGGACGCTGCGGTGACACGCACAGGCAAGCAGGCAGGCAAAGCACTGCGCTCACATGGGCATCATTACGCTCGTGTCATGAGACAAAGCGTTTCAGGATCCTTGCCACTCTGAAACAAGGGAACAAAAGTATGTACAGCAACACATCAGGATATGTACACATGGGGTTAAGACTGGACTGGGGTAAGGGCATCACAGCACAATAGACACTCAGTCCCATCTCATATCCCAATCGCAGGTCCGACCCTCTCAGTGGCTGGTGGGGGCGGGGGCTCAAACACAAGCCATGCCCTGCTCAGTCCGGACCCTGAAACCCTGCCGATAGGGGGGGTGTCCCGCCCAGCCACAGGCGAGTTCCTGGGAACCAAGTAGCTCCAAGGCCAACCGACGATCTCTCCCCATGCTCCCTCAACAGCAGGTCCCAACTCCTCTCTGAACGAGAGATATGGCCCCGCCATTATCCCCTAGGAGTTTGGTAGCTGAAAATGGGCTGTTTCAGCCAAGACTGACATTAGCTCAAAAATCTCCAAAATTGACCCCTCGTCCGGACCTGCCAGAGGTAGGGACGAGGCAACTGACCCCATGCCCTTCGAGTACGAACTCCCTGGAGCCCTCACCCAACCTGGTTCCCTCTGAGGTCCCGGCATCAGGGCACCAGGGGTTCATCAAGTGGGGTCATGATGCCAAAATCACCAAAATTGGCGTCATTCCCACGCGTGGCTCGCCCGGCCAGGGCAAGGCCACTGGCTCACAGGATAGGAGTCAAGACCTAGGACCCCTGTCTGAGTGTACAACTTGGAATTAGGTCCGGGCTCCCAGTGGGCAAAGAGATATGGGGCCGCCAGTTGACCACACGGGGGGGTGATATTGGGGTCCCAAAAGGGGGTCATTTTGGCTACTCAAAATGAGCCGAAATTCGGGGGTGCTCCCAATAGTATATCTCCACGCCGGCCTAGAGATTGGATCCGCCATTCCATACGCGATCCACCAGGAGTCCAACAGAGACTCCCATGCCTTTGGTCCTCAAAGATCTCCATGCCACTTGGCGTGGTGATAATCCCAATTGGGTCCACAAATGCCAAAATGGCAAAATTGTCCACACTCACTTTGGGCTAGCACCCTAACGAAGGTTGCTCCGCTTCGCCCACGTGGTGTGTGAACCATGGGGACCAATGTCCATAGCACCCATGTCATATATGGTCCATTGGTCCATGAGTCCGGCGTGCACGAGGTGGCTGAACATGGTGCACGGCGGGCAGAAAATATGGAAAATTGCTCAAAATGGCCGAAAATGCGCACACTCATGGTTGGGGCAAATGAGGCACATGCCCGACTTGGACCGGAGTGTGCCATAGGATTGGTATCAAGTCATATGCGTCCAACATATCTTTTGGGCGTCGCCCAACCCCTCCGGTTTTGCAATGGCAGGGTCGCCAAGTGAGCCCATGATTTGGGATAGTCCCAAATCGCCAACATGGCGGCGACGGTGTGCCAAGCCCAAGAGGAGTCATTCGCCGGGTCCAAGATATGTTGGGCACCTAAGTATGTACCCTCTAAAGAAGGTCCCTACCAGGACCGGCCCCCGCTGTGCCCCTTCCGCCTGTTACCCCTGCTGATTTACTCCGGATCAACGATTGCATCCCTCAAATTCCAAGGTCCAAAATCCAAAAATATAGAAAATAAAATCCTCCTTCAACCCTGAATAGCAACCAGATCCCACAAATACAGCAATAACCCGATTCACAATCCAATCCACACTGCGGGCTTCGGTTCAGCACACCGGTCGTCTCACGGTGGCGGGCATGTACAACAATTGCACCAAGGAAGAAAGCCCTGAATTTGGCATATGAACACAAATAAAGCAAAGTTGGGGAAAGATGGAAACGTACACATTCACAGCCATAGACCCCTCATTCCCTGGACTCAAGACCTTCCCTTGACTCACCAACATGATGCCCTGAACCCAATCAAATAAGATGGCTAAATGCCATGTGTCACAAGTCACTACATAAACCCCAAAAATGTGTTCACTCCCCAGCCTATATATCCTAGCCCAATAGGGGAGGTGGCGTGTCATGGCCTACAGTGGCACTCAGGACCATGCCCTACCCTGACATAACCCTGGTTGGACTTGGAGTCGAATGGGCTTGGAGAACTGCCCCATGAAGATGACCTCACAACATGGCAAAATCAGGCAAAACACACCATAGTGCCCAATATTCAATTATATACTCAAAAATGCATACGGCAAATATCCAAATGCTCCATGCATGTGTCAAACCGGAAAGTAATATACAAGGGTGATATAAACCAAAGGTCCATGCCCAAGAATATAACATCATTGGCTCCGAAACCTCTCCGGTTATGTACATGGCATGCTTCATAAGTCAACTCATGAATTTGAGACCTAATTTTGTGAGGCCTCATGTGCCACGCCAAAGTGACCATGTGATCCGGCATATGGTGAGGTACAACAACGAAGCAAATGCCAACATATAAGCAACATACCATAGTTCACGGATCTCTAGGAACTTTACTGTTAGCCGACCAGTTGAGCACATAAAACACAAAAATGAGCATAAAATGAGGTCAAAAACATGAAAATATGTCCAAATACAAAGTTGTCATGATAGTATATCTCTATGCTCACCCATGATATCCGCTCATGGTTCAATACACAAATGATTGGAACCATTTGCGAACAGTTCCCCCACTTGGATCCCCAATCGGGCGCATGGAGATACCTTCGCCACTCATATCTACATGCCCCATGAAAATGGGAGTGCACTCATGGATCTCATTGCCAAGCATACCATGAGCAATACATACGCGGTAGACTTAGTCTAGAGCTTTGAATTCCACAATTGGGACATGGGCAAAGCCCTTGTCACGTATGGCTCCCCATCTCTTCGGCCACACGAAGATATATAACATGGGTGTGAGCATATCAAAACATATACTACCAATATCACACATAGCCCTTAAAAAAGGCTCCCACCATGGTATGCCATGCCCCTCCATGGTCATAACTTTGGGTTAAATATACGTGGGAACCTAAGAAAAGATGCTATGCAACCGCAAGACTCATGCGCTACACTCGGAAGTCATAATATCAAGTCCGGACACATGGTCAACAAGTTATAAACAAGTCTCTACCAAGTTAACCATGATCCTATGATACAACGAGTGTGTGTGACGACTGAAGGTGTTGGAGCCTACCAAAAATAAGTTGAGACTAAGGCGCTTGCAACACAACCTTCTTTATTCTCTTTCCTCACACTCGCGCGTAGATATGGCCCTTCAAAGTGATCCCACGATTCACTTTTGTTTCCCTTATATCTCCAAGTCAAATGGGTGGCAAGTATAAGGGAAACCTGATTTGGGCATAGGGAAAGGAGTATGACCACTCGAAGAAGACCAAATCAAGTGCAGCGATGTCGAAGTCGAAAATCCGATTTTGACATCGCGAAAAATTCAGATTAAAATCTCGAGTGCTTATTTAGAAAATTGCGGAAGCAACGAACCCTTTACAGATGAAATCTGACCCTTCATCGGAGTTTCCGCCAAAATATCTGGAAATAACAGTTAACCAATCGGTTACCGCAAAATCGCGAGCCAACTGACAGTCGCCGATACAGTGACCATCAGAACGGAAGGCTGAAAAATCACGGAAACATTATGATAAAAAAACCCTGTTGATTCCTGATATTCTGATATATAAATCTCCGCTGGCGGCGCCTCGGTACTGAATGTGGCCGCTCATAGCCGGAATGGCCAAACCTATCACACTATCACATCAGGTTAGGTCAGGTGGATGGGAGAGTATGATATCAGCCAATGGCGGCTTGCCGGCACATAGATACACACCCCAAGTGACCCAAAGATGGCCACGGGGGTCCGAACCGGCTTCACCCCCCTTCTCAGAGCGTTGTTACCGCTCGGAAGTCATTGAAGAGAGGACGGGAGGACCCCAATGGGCTCCGACCCCCCCCCCCATGTCCCAAGGACACATGGAGGCCCCACACACGTGGTAGGCGTCCCCCACGCCCCAAGGGAGGGGTGAGGACACTGATAATTGGTGCCCTACGCCATATCCGGTCTCCTCTTGATCTACAACATGGACCAAGCGGATCAAAGATAGAGAAACATCGTCGGTCGACCTAAATAAGTATACCACAATGAAATGTATATGTGGAGATCGAGTGAAGGGGGTAGATGGCCAATCAAAGCCCAAAAATCCCCGGATAGACGCCCTCACCCGTCTCCCCAAGCACAGAAACAAACAAAATGCCAAGGGGGATCCATTACGCTGCTACAGCAGCAACCAAATGGACCAACACGTCCTTGACATCCAAAGAAATATTCTTTTTCTTCAGATAGTCCATCCAGACCGTGGTATACCTCGGCACGAAGCTGCTCGGAGGCTCCCACGAATCCCTGGATGCGGCGAATCCCTTCCAACGGACTTTATAAAGCCTCCCCCCAGGCGTCCCCGGGTCCGGCTTGTCCGCCAGGATCTTCTCAGCGGTGAAGTCGTCGTCCTCAACCTCGTCGTCCGAGTCCACATCGCCGGCCGTGAACTCGAAGGTGACGGGACGTCCACTGGGGTCTGGTGCTCGGGGACGAAGCTGGGTATGGTCGCGGTCCAGGATCTTGTTATCCCCCACACGAACCGCATACATATCCTGCCCGACCTTCCGCACGATTACCCCCGGCACATACCAAGACGCCTGCCGATGCCTGGACAGGACATCCTTGTGGTGCCGCTCCACCCACACGGTGTCTTGGAGAGCATACTTCTGGACCTTTCCCTGCTTGAAGTACTTGGCCCTCTTGTCATGCTCGTCCTGAAGTGCCTTGCACACCTTGGCCGCCGTGTCGTCCGCCTCAGCCATCATAGCGTTCGCATCCCGGGCCACTTTGCCATGGTTCAACCACGGGAGAGTGCGTGACACTCGATCCCGTAGGAACAGGATACGATGGGGCGACAATCGAGTGGGTCCTGGAAGGTTGTGATACGCTTGGAGTACTCTCCACAGCGAATTATACCAATTCCGGCCCGGTTCGTCGATGTGCAGCTGGCGGAACTTCTCGAACATCTGCCGCCCGGCCACCTCAGCTCGGCCATTCGACCGGCTGTGGTACGCCACGGTCTTGGCATGCCGAATACCCATGTGCTTGCACATCGTCTTGAACCACGTCCCCACGAACTGACTGCCCCGATCGCTGCAGATGAGAGCCGGGACATCAAAGATCGTCAGCCAATGCCTGATCATGGCATTAGCGACGGTCTTGGCCTGCAGCCCCACTCCATGCTTGTCCTTCTTGTCCTTCTTCTTGGACTTCTTGCCAGGGACCGCCACGATATACCCACTGTGCCTGTCCACCGCCAGGATGACACAGTCGTAGGTCTCTCCTTCCACGGTGACCTCAGGCATGGCGAATACATCCATGGCCACGGACCGCATAGGGGCCTTCGGTATAGCCGTATACACCGGGTTGCCCGCTGTGGAGTGGTTGGGACTCTTCGTGGCCCGACACACGGCACAGTCGCTGCAGTACCTATCCAGGATGGCGTAGTACCCCGGGGGGAACTTGAAAGGCCACTCCAGGTCCTGCTGCATCTTGTCTCGGCCAGGGTGCATGAGCTGGGCGTTGTGCCAATGGTCAATGAGCTCCTCCACTCGGTTTTCGGGCACCAGCAGCTTGTCCTTGAGGAACAACTTGTCGCCATCCTCGGTCAAGCCCTCGGGCCATTCGTCGTCCGACGGGGCGCTCACGGCATTCCAGTACTTGCTCCAGTGCTGGGATGCCGCATAGTCATCCGACCAGTCCTCTGTGAGCACCGACCTGACTAGCTCTACAGGGGCCACCATCCATTGCTCGAGCGTTTCCTCTCGAATAGCCTGGACTCTGGCACCCCGGAACTTGGCCAGGTCTGTACGGTTTGCCATCACCACAAAACACTTGACCCCCTCTTGCTTCATGGCCTTCTCCATCTCGATGATGCGCTTGGCCTCCTCGGTCTCCTCGGGGTCGCCATGGCTGGATATGTCCATCCACGCCTTGCCCGCGGGGTAGGCCCAGCGACTGAGGCAATCTGCCACAGTGTTGTCCTTCCCCGGGACGTACACGACGCTGAGGTCGAACTTGGCGAACGTCTCGTGCCATCGTGCCCTCCTAGCCGCTGGTCCTGAGGGGGTGTCGACATGCTCCTTGTGCCAGCTCTGTAGGGACTGGTGGTCCGTGCAAACCACCACCGGCTGCAGTCCGATGTGGCCAGACCACTTCCTGAGCGCACATACAATGGCGTATGTCTCCTTCTCCCTCGCGGTCCATGTTCGGCGTTGGCCCTCGGCTAGGATCCTGCTCCAAAACGCCACGGGAACATGAGTCCCCTCGTCCCGGACTTGCTCGAGGACTGCCCCCACGGCATAGTCCGAAGCGTCTGTCCGTAGCACGAATCCCTTGTCCGGGTCCACCAGGAACAGCCCCAACTGCCCCAGGAGTCGCTCTTTCAGGTGGTTGAACGCATCCTCAGCCTCAGGGGTCCAGGCAAGCTTCTTCTTGCTCCCCTTTCGGCCATCGAACTTCCCCACCTGCAGCATCTTGTGCAGCGGCCCCGAGAGTTCTGCATACATCCGGACATAGCCCGAATAGTAATTGCAGAACCCCATGAAGGACCGGAGTTCGCTGATGGTCTGGGGCTTCTCCCAGTGGTGCAGGGACGCCAGCTTCCCAGGCATGGGACGGCGTTGCCCATGACCAACCACGTGACCCGCGAACTCCACTTCCTTCACGAAGAGTGATGCTTTGGTGGGCTTGCACACCATGTTGTGCTTGTCCAACTGGCTGGGGCTCGGCGCAGATCCTTCTCATGCGCGTCGATGAGCTCGTCCTCAGTCATGTTCTCCGTGCCGGACCCGATGATGATGTCATCCACGAAGGGATCGGCACAGTCCCGGACAGGACCGAGTAGGTCCTCCATCATGCGCTGGAAAGCGGCATTGCCATTCTTGGCGCCCAAAGGCACCACTTTCCACTGCATGGGCCCCAGCGGCGTCGACATCGCTGTGCAGGGCCTGGGGTCCGGGTGTAGCGGCATCTGGTGATAGCCGTGTTTCAGGTCTAACACCGTGAAAATCCGCTTTTTCTGTTGCTTTTGGAGGATGGAGTCGATCAGGGGAAGCGAGTACGAGTCGTGCTCCGTCTGCTCGTTCAAACCTCTGTAATCAACCACCAACCTCCACTCGCCCTTCTGCTTCTTGGGCACAATGAAGGCTGGACTGGCCCACTCACTGTCGGAGGGTTCGATCCATCCCCGCTCAATGAACTCGGCCAACAGCTTCTTCATGGCCCCGGCCCGATCGCCCTGAAGTTGGTACTCCCGATGACCATAGATCTTGGGGTTCGGCTTCAGCTTGATCCTCACTGTGCCAAACCTCCCACGATCTGGAGGGTTCTTGTTGGCGACGCCACTGAATAGCCGCGGATAGGCTTTGATCAGCCTCTCCTTCAGCTCGGCGACCTTCGGGTTCTCCTGGGCCTCTTCAGCCACTTGCTTCGGTATCGATACAACCGAACGCACTGCGGTATAGGCCTCTTCCGGGTCCGAATCCGACTTCTCCTCGTCCGATATGCCGTCTTCATGGTCGTGGGGTGCACTTCCCACCGATAATCTTCGAAAATTTGCGGCCTCGGGCTGGTGCTCATCGCTACCGGTTCCCACTCTTGGAAAACCCCACGTTGCTGGGTCCGACCCAACCGGACCATCGTATTGGTCCGCGATGTGATCCATGACCCTCGCCACGAACTCATCCTTCTCGTACTTGCCGGTGACCAACATCTTGTCATCCCACCAATGCGGAGATGTGACCATGGCCCGCCTCTTCTTGGCTGCCACACGGTCGTGCATCCCCGTCCGCATGTAGTTGACGACGTCATCGATCTCGGCGTGGGACAGGACGTCAATGCCATCAATTGGCTGATCCGTCCCCTCCTTGGGCTCAAACATGACCTTCATGGGCACCGCCTCCACCCTACGGATGAATGCTTCATCACCCGTGGGCTGGGCTTGCGCCCCATCCACCAGGAAAGCCTTGGTACCCCACGCTTGACCCGGGGAGGGCATTGATACACCCTTGGCGTCGATGAACAACTCCTCCTCTGGCCCGAATGACATCTCGTTCAGGGTGACGGAGTCCAGCGTCGACTTGAGACCCTCCAGCGGACATGGGGTGGATCCTATGCCGGTTATGACCAGGATCCCCTTCGCCCTATCCGCGATGATCTTCTCCACCGTACGTCTGGTATTGTGAAGGGAGCCATGCCAGTATATGGGTCTCCACTCCTTCAAACCCCAATGCCGGTGCCAGGCTGAGTCTCCTCGATGCCAGTGCCTCCTACACTTCCGCAGAAGTGGGGCATCCCGGGAAGCGAAGACGTCCGTCTCGGGCGCTTCAGCTCCCAGCGTCTGGATCATCCTGTCGTACACCTGCGGCGCCATTCCATACTCCGTGATCTGAACTCCGCGGTCTCCTCTGGACTTGGCACCCACAGCCTGCACCGCTCAGACGATCCAATCCTCTTCCTCAGCATTCCATTGGGATGATCCGCATGCATAGTCCGTGGACAGCCATGTAAGGCATTCATCATCCTCCCGGACCAGCGTTGCACAATGGGGAAGGGCTCCAATGGCGTTTGCCACCATGAAGTCATACCCCATGATCATATCCCAATCAGTAATGTCGGCCACATACAAGTTCCCGGATAGAGTGCTTCTCTTCGCCAGATCAGGGCGGTTCAAGCGCTCATGTTCCCAGAATTCCATACTGATAGTGGCCTCATGGGTGCCCCCACCCATGATCTCTCCGTTGGCGACCTTCAGGCGTACCGGTCTCCGGCTGGGCTGCAGGAGTTCCTCCTTGAACAACCCTCTCCGGACCAGGCTCACCTGGGCACCCGTATCCACCAACACATCCACCACCTTCTCCTCTCGTCCGCACCGTACTCGCACTTTCAAGTGCAACTGCCGCTCGTCACCATGAGGCGTATGGACGACTCTCACGGCATGCAACTCTAGCACGTCCGGGTGCATCAGGACTTCAAGGGTATGGTCACGGATGGTGTAGATCTTGGGTTGGTCCTGCCCATCCACGGGGCTCTCCGTGGTCGCTCCTTCCTTCTTGCCATGTCCCGTACCCACATGTACTTCCCTTGGCAGGGCGCTCCAGGGGTTGGGAGTGGCGAAACTCAGTGGTTTTGGCTCTTCTGGAGCCTTCTTCGGCACCCGATGTGCCTTCGCTTTCTCTGGGATTCCACTGATTTCCGGAGGAGAGACCTCCGAGGTCCCACTCCCGTGGGTGCTCCTCTAGACTTGGCTTCCCGCAGCCCCTTCCGGCTGCAATCCGCCAGGACTTTGTCCACCACGTTGCTGGGCTTTGAGTTCCTCCAACGTCCTCAACATGTCCTCAGCCACCTCCTCGGTCGACCTCACTCGTCGGTCTTGGACAGGTCCACCACCATAGCCTCTTCCTCCGCCTTTTCCTTGGCCTTTGCCTTGGCCTTTTCCCCCGTCTCCGCCCTTCGCCTTCCAATCGGAAATCCGCTGCTCTTTGGGCTTCTTCTCGCGGTGAGCGGCGAAGTAGGCCTTCTTGTCCGCCTCATACACCTTGCACTGACGGTGGTTGTGTGCATGGTTGTTTCCCTTGCCATAACAGACCCAGCACCCGTCGTGCTGAGACTTGTACTCCCGGAACGAGAGCGGTGGGTTCCCGATCCTCCTTGGCTCTTTGCCCTTCTTGGGTCCCACCTGGCTCCATCTGGACCGATCCTGCCCATGGTTCCTCACGTTGTGCGCAACAAACGCGAAGAAATGGGCCTCCTCGTGATCCTCCCGGGACCAGTGGTCTTGGCCACTTCCACTACCATCCTCCGCAGAGTTGGCCGTGTCCTCCTGGATCTCCCGATGATGGCGGTCTTCTCGGTGTCCTCGTTGTCCATGACCATGTCGATCCTGCACGTGGGCCTCGTTCTTCGCATTGAGCTCCAACTCCACCGTGATGTACTTCACGATCTCGTCCAGGCTCATGCGGGCGAAGATGACCTGCATCCTCAGCGGCTCCCCGCGCCTCCACTCCACGTTGTTGGGGCGCAGCAACCTTTGCCCCATGGAGTCTCCAAATACCTCCACGTACACGGCGTTCTTCAGTCCCAACATCCGGTTGGGCTCGCCCAGGTTCCTCCTGAAGAACTCCATGATACCCGCACGGGTATCCTCCGCCGCCATGATCCTCACCGCCACGCGCTTCTTCGCTCTCTTCTTCTCCTCGTCCTCCACTCTCCTCTTCCAGTTGCCGGGGAGGGCGTCCTTCAGCAAGTGGCGGATCTTGCTGGCCTCGTTCCAGTCCTCCACCAGCTTGAGGCATCTTCGGTACTTCCGCAGATACCGATTCCCCTCCCGGACCCGCAACTCACCGCGGTTCAGCGGCAGCGGGATGGACCACAAGTCCTCCAGCTTCTGGTTCGGAGCGTCCACCCGCTCCTCATCCTCCAACCACTGGAGGCAGGCCTGCTCCGTACGGATCAGTCCTTCCCGGATCTGATCCCGCAGCTCCTCCTTCAGGTCCTGCGCCAGCCGGTGTGGGAATGTCCGGCATACCAACTTGTCGCGCGGCGCTCCCCGCATCTCACCGACGACCTCCTCGGCGAAGTCCTCCCAATCCAGGATGAAGTCATCCAGGTTGGAGGGATTGCCATCAGAGTACGGGATTTTGATTCCCCTGAGGTCGTCAATCCTGATGGCGTCTCCGACGTCCCCAGCCACCACTCCACCGAGGCGGATACCACCTGTGGCCGGGGGGTGTGAGTACACTCCCCGTACATCCCTCTCCTCCATGGAGTGCGGTCCAGTTGGGCCTGAACCCATGGGGTTTGGAATGCGGGAAGGACTTGCTCCATCGGCCGTCCATATCCCCGTATTGGGGTCCTTCGCCCACAAGTTTCCGCCTGGATGACCTCGACCATGTCCGTCGGCGCTTCCCATGGTTCGCCCCTGCATGGTCTGGCTCTGGATCTCCTCTTCCGCATAGACTGCATGGGCAGTCGTAGTGATCGGTAGATCCTGAGCGGCGTGGGACATCTGTACCGTCAGGCTCCTCGGGTCCGTGGTTACGTGCCCTTCCCGCATGGACCCAGCCGGTGCCGTGTGTTCCCCGAGCATTGTGGATTCGCCGAACATGGGAACCCGGGTCAACACGCGGAGGCGCGTAGGGTGCCTCTGCCGGACCGCCCATGGGTTTATCCATGACGCTCCGGAGGGTCTTAACCCGCTCCACCAGCTCTGCCGCTGCCGGCTTTGCCGGGAGCTCCGGACCCGAGGCGAGGGGCTGTAGCTCCTCTAGCCTTTTCAGGCGTCCCGACATGTCCTCCACCAGGTGGAGAAGGCTGTCCACCACTCGCTGCTGCTTCTCCAGGGCCAGCTCCAGATTCTCCCGGTACCGGTCCCGTTCCGCTCGCAGCTCCTCCATGTCTTTCTCCGCGGCCGACTGGTCATCCAGGATCCCGGCGACGTCCTCCTCTAGACCGTCCTTTGCGTTGTCCAGGCGGTCGAGGCGATGCACGATGGCGTCCATCCCCATCTTTGGGTACTTGCCAATGAGGAAGGACACGTGCTCGCAGTGGCACTGGGCGTGCTTTCTGCCTGATCCGGCGCATCCCGCGGTTACCGGCGCCTCGGACTCCTGCGCCATGGGTGTGTCGCCCATGCTATCCCGCGTTGGCTCCGTGTGCCGGGCCACAGGCGCCGTCCTGGCTCTGGCGGGCCTCTCCAACGCCTCAGCGTCGTGCTCCAGGCTGGGTTCTGGAGCCGTGTTCGCCCTTGTGGGCGGTCTGGCCGTCTCCTCCGACTCCGAAGGTTGCTCATAGGCTGTCCGATAGCCCTCGGAGTGCCCCTCGGATTCCCACAGCCTGACCCGGCTGGGGTCCGTATCCATAGCCCCGGCGTCCCTTGCCGCGGACTTGGGTGGCCCGCGCTTCCGGTAGCGCCGGGCCCGTCCTCCACTGCTGCCTGAAGGGCAGGCCTCCTCAGAGTCCTCCGCGGCGGAGCGGAGGTTGCATGCCTTTCGGCAGGGACGCTCACACATGGAGACCAGACCCTCCGTGTCAAGTCCTCCTCTTCCCGAATGTCGTACTTCTCTTCGGGCTTCAACTTCCGGGGTTCGCCATGCTCTTGAACGTCTGGGCTCTTCTATGGCTCCAATCTCCGGCGTGGTCTCCACCGAGTCCACAATACGCACCCGGGGCGTACTTGGGCAGGGCTCCTAAGGGCCCAAGTCCCCGGGTCGGCGGTAGGTAGGGGCAGCAGGTAGGCCTCTGCTACGATAAAGAAGGTCCCTACCAGGACCGGCCCCCGCTGTGCCCCTTCCGCCTGTTACCCCTGCTGATTTACTCCGGATCAACGATTGCATCCCTCAAATTCCAAGGTCCAAAATCCAAAAATATAGAAAATAAAATCCTCCTTCAACCCTGAATAGCAACCAGATCCCACAAATACAGCAATAACCCGATTCACAATCCAATCCACACTGCGGGCTTCCGTTCAGCATACCGGTCGTCTCACGGTGGCGGGCATGTACAAGAATTGCACCAAGGAAGAAAGCCCTGAATTTGGCATATGAACACAAATAAAGCAAAGTTGGGGAAAGATGGAAACGTACACATTCACAGCCATAGACCCCTCATTCCCTGGACTCAAGACCTTCCCTTGACTCACCAACATGATGCCCTGAACCCAATCAAATAAGATGGCTAAATGCCATGTGTCACAAGTCACTACATAAACCCCAAAAATGTGTTCACTCCCCAGCCTATATATCCTAGCCCAATAGGGGAGGTGGCGTGTCATGGCCTAGAGTGGCACTCAGGACCATGCCCTACCCTGACATAACCCTGGTTGGACTTGGAGTCGAATGGGCTTGGAGAACTGCCCCATGAAGATGACCTCACAACATGGCAAAATCAGGCAAAACACACCATACCGCCCAATATTCAATTATATACTCAAAAATGCATACGGCAAATATCCAAATGCTCCATGCATGTGTCAAACAGGAAAGTAATATACAAGGGTGATATAGACCAAAGGTCCATGCCCAAGAATATCCCATCATTGGCTCCGAAACCTCTCCGGTTATGTACATGGCATGCTTCACAAGTCAACTCATGAATTTGAGACCTAATTTTGTGAGGCCTCATGTGCCACGCCAAAGTGACCATGTGATCCGGCATATGGTGAGGTACAACAACGAAGCATATGCCAACATATAAGCAACATACCATTGTTCACGGATCTCTAGGCACTTTACTGTTAGCCCGACAAGTTGAGCACATAAAACACAAAATTGAGCATAAAATGAGGTCAAAAACATGAAAATATGTCCAAATACAAAGTTGTCATGATAGTATATCTCTATGCTCACCCATGATATCCGCTCATGGTTCAATACACAAATGATTGGAACCATTTGCGAACAACTTCCCCACTTGGATCCCCGATCAGGTGCATGGAGATACCTTCGCCACTCATATCTACATGCCCCATGAAAATGGGAGTGCACTCATGGATCTCATTGCCAAGCATACCATGAGCAATACATACGCGGTAGACTTAGTCTAGCGCTTTGAATTCCACAATTGGGACATGGACAAAGCCCTTGTCACGTATGGCTCCCCATCTCTTCGGCCACACGAAGATATATAACATGGGTGTGAGCATATCAAGACATATACTACCAACATCACACATAGCCCTTAAAATAGGCTCCCACCATGGTATGCCATGCCCCTCCATGGTCATAACTTTGGGTTAAATGGACGTGGGAACCTAAGGAAAGATGCTATGCAACTGCAAGACTCATGCGCTACACTCGAAAGTCATAATATCAAGTCCGGACACATGGTCAACAAGTTATAAACAAGTTCCTACCATGTTGACCATGATCCTATGATACAACGAGTGTGTGTGACGACTTAAGGTGTTGGAGCCTACCAAAAATAAGTTGAGACTAAGGCGCTTGCAACACAACCTTCCTTATTCTCTTTCCTCACACTCGCGCGTAGATATGGCCCTTCAAAGTGATCCCACGATTCACTTTTGTTTCCCTTATATCTCCAAGTCAAATGGGTGGCAAGTATAAGGGAACCCTGATTTGGGCATAGGGAAAGGAGTATGACCACCCGAAGAAGACCAAATCAAGTGCGGCGATGTCGAAGTCGAAAATCCGATTTCGACATCGCGAAAAATTCAGATTAAAATTTCGAGTGCTTATTTAGAAAATTGCGGAAGCAACGAACCCTTTACAGATGAAATCTGACCGTTCATCGGAGTTTCCGCCAAAATATCTGGAAATAACAGTTAACCAATCGGTTACCGCAAAATCGCGAGCCAACTGACAGTCGCCGATACAGTGACCATCAGAACGGAAGGCTGAAAAATCACGGAAACATTATGATAAAAAAACCCTGTCCATTCCTGATATTCTGATATATAAAACTCTGCTGGCGGCGCCTCGGTACTGAATGTGGCCGCTCATAGCCGGAATGGCCAAACCTATCACACTATCACATCGGGTTAGGTCAGGTGGATGGGAGAGTATGATATCAGCCAATGGCGGCTTGCCGGCACATAGATACACACCCCAAGTGACCCAAGAATTGCCACGGGGGTCCGAACCAGCTTCACCTCATAACATACTTGGGTCATGATGTCAATTGGGCGCAACGTTGAGATACACGGTCGCCACTTGACATCATGACGGGCAAAAAACAGCAATATTGGCGAAAAAACACCCAAAAGTGCCTCGAAAGGCGCACAAATATATTATAATATCTTCCGCTTGGATTGAGTAATCGACCAATCCTTCTAAACACAATGACTTGACACCAATGACCTCCGATTCCACATATGTGCTCCACTTGGGGCGCTTTGGAAGGTCGCGCGCGCTGCCTCCCAAGTGGGCACATGCAAAAATGGAATATTGCAAAAAACACACCTTGCTCGCAACGCATCGCTTCGGGAGCGCTCCACAAGCGTCCCTTCACGAAGGTTAGGCTTGCGACTGTTGGTTGAGAGTACAACGAAGGTCCTCGTGCGATATGGGGTCCATTGGCGGGTTAGTCTCGGAATGGTGCACCCGCCAAATGGGCACGCGATATGACACCAAATATGGCATACAACCCTACCCATGCCTTCTACACCCAACCTAGTGGCCTAGAATCAAAGTATGCCTATATTCTAATGTAACTTTGGTCCCTTAACACGCATGCAAGTGCTTTGGTCGAAAATCGACCTCCTTTCGGAAAGCTGAATTTTAGCATGCACGCAAAATATATTGCCAATATGTATATGGAGATCATATATGCACTATCCGGGGAAGACAAGTGATATGCCCCGGATGTAGCGGCAAGCAAGGGTGGGGCAAATGCCAACTCAACATACTTCTACACGTACTTGGACGCCAAGTACGTGAAAAGGCGCACCTCTTGGAGAACACTCAAAATAAATAACCCTATGGGCCTATTGAGTTGGGATCCTTTGGCCTCATCCTATGACTATGGGGGGCAAAACCTCATACACAGTGCCTATGAGGCACGTTAGTTCGTCCTTGGGCGCTTGAACGCTCGTAACCCTTGTTATTCCACTTGGGGGTTCAAAGCGCCTTCGGTCGCCCAGATTTTCTGGGAAAAATCTGGGACGCGATCCGTTATATCAAGGAAAAAATTGCGGATCACTCGAAGACTGTTTCAGTCTTAACTTCAAGAGAAATTGTATTACAGAATAATCTAATGCAGTCCACGGAACGGGCGACATCAGGCGGCGATTTCCCGGCGATTTCACGACAATTAGAAATCGCGGTAGAAACCGGGTATTTCACCGATTTCCAATCGCAAATCGACCAAGACAGTAAAATTATGGTAATTCCACATCGACTTAATGGTTAGAAATCGGATTCCAGATTTCGCGGGTTAGAGAACAGAGATATCCCGCTGACAGTCGGTGTCAACGGCTTCCGCACGGGTGTGACGGCTCACAGGCCCCCGGGCCATGGGCCATAGGTTCTGGGTACCGCTTCAACCCCCTCCTTAGAGCAAACCCTGTGGGGGGCTCGATAACACCCAAGCATGGCAGCGGGTACCCAGGACCATCCCCTGAAGGGGGGGGGGGTGTCACATCCTCACTTCAGGCTGATTCGCAGGTTAGGTTGCCCAAATCCCACAGTAAGACAGGTACGGTGCTGTAGCTGTTATTAACTGCAAGTATAGTATCAAGTATCAAGTCCCGGGTCCTGGCGGCGATTGTTCGGCATCCAAAGGACCCGTTAACCCATACCAGGCGCACCGGGTGCCGGCTGCGACGGTCACTACCACAGTGGCAGTGGCATACACGGCCAACATAGGCGTCACACGACGACCGAGGTGGTCCCACAGGTCGAAAGCAACCACAAAGATCCATCAGGCTACCCCAGGCTTCCCAAGGCCGCAGGCTGGGGGAGAGTCCCCACGGGTCCTTCCTTGGGCGCACCATGTCCATATCCACGACCCGAGTCGTGAGTGGTACAGCCGAACGAGCTCCTCCTTAAGGGATCGGGCATCAAGGCCGTCTTTTCCCTCGCCCTATTACCACGAAGGCCATGCATGAGGGAGTCCTCATGCAGTGTGGGCGGAGGCGTTGACTCCTCAAACCACCAGTTTCCCAGGCAGACTGACCGAGGTCAGGAACACCGGAGGTCGCCACCCGACTGCAAGTGCGTCTGCGAGTCGGTAGGCTCACACTGGGACTGACAGTGGCGGACTGCTGGGAGTGTAGTCAGGCAACTGGGCTTCCCGCCTGGCGCCATCAGGATCTCAGCACATCACAGCCACTAGGGCACACGGTATCACGGGCACTCAAACAGAAGAATCTGTACTTAGGTATGGTCCAGGCTGGACCATATGTATGAGCATGTACACGGCGACTCAGGGCGCCTCTGTATTCCGATGCGCATCCCTTCGAGGGGGAAAAACAGTCCATATCTCGGTGATGGACCAAAACACTTAACATACAGATGCACATATCCTGGGGAACAGAAAAATAAGCAATAAGCGGGGTAAATGGGCGTGTAAACACACTCTGGATAGAGCGCCAAACCACGCCCCGGTCAGGATAAGGCATATGCAGGAGGGCCGACAGGAAAACGCCTGAGTTCAGGCCATATATAGTCTGCAGACACACTTAGACTGGTCTGGATCCCGCAGGTGCCATGGGACCAGACCACACACCAACAAATCGCAATGCCGATGACAGCGGCATCCGTTGCGCAACGTCGTATGGGCTTCAAGGCCCTGAGAGCTCAGAAAATATGAAGGTCAGTCGCCCTACCTGGTTTCCCAAGGATTCAGCAGGGGGGGGGTGACGAATAGAAGTTGAAAGAGAGGGGTCATCCTCCCCTGGATTCAGCAGGGGGGGGTATATGGCCACTCTGATGGCAGGTCACCGGAAGATGGAAGAGAACAAGCAAGTGAGGGACGATCCGTCGACCACACAAGCGCTCAAATTGCATCAGGGGAGAGCTCAGGGCGGCGATCAGGCGCCCCTGGCTGCAATCGCCCGGGTGAGTGCTGCCAAGTCCGAGACATGGATCTTGGTCCTGTGCTTGCGGATGTAGTCCATGAAGGGGGTATCCATCCGAGGCACGGACGAGGAGACGGGTTCCCAGGTGTCGTGGGACGGCCCATAGCCTCGCCAACGAACCTTGAACTCCAGGCCTCCGGGTGCCGAGGCGTTCCGACGCTGGGCCAGGATCTTCTCGACTGTGTAGTCGTCCTGCTCAGCATAATCGTCGTCCGATTCAGCCTCATGTGCGGCGTAGCTCAGGGACACATGTTGGCCACGGAGGTCGGGTTCCCGCACACGGAGTTGACTCTCGTGGCGCTCCCGGAACTGTCTGTGACCCACCTTGATGCGGTAGGTGTCCTCACCAATCCTGCGGACCACCTCTCCGGGGGTGAACCAGGTTTTGGTGCAGTGAGTGCCCATAGGGCGGGGTCTGATCACCCACACCGGGTCTTCCACCCTGAACTTCTGCGCTGTCGAGCTCGGGGCGGACTTCTGACGCTCAGCATGCTCCTTCTCGAGCTGCTGGCGGATGTCCCGCGCCGTCGCCTCTTGCCGCGCGAAGAATTCCTTGGCGTCCATAGCCATACCATCACCAGACAAGGGAAGGCCCCGACCCAGGGGGTCCCTGCCGAACAGAATCTGGTGAGGGGACAAACCACCCGGAGTGGGGGTGTCATGATGGGCCTTCAGAGCGGGCCACATCTCCTCAAACCAGTTCCGACGTGGATTGGTGATGTGAATCTTGCGCAGCTTCTCGAACAGCTGCCGTCCAGCCACTTCAGCTCGGCCGTTAGACCGGCTGAGATAGGCGACGCTCTTGGCGTGACGTATTCCCATGAGGAAACACATGGCCTTGAACCAGCCACCAGTAAACTGGGGCCCTCGGTCACTGCAAATGGTGCGGGGGATGTCAAAGACGGTCAGCCAATGACGAATCATCATGACTGCCACTTCCTTGGCAAGCAACCCCTTTTTGCGTGCCGGAACGGCTACTATGTAGCCACTGTGGCGATCCACACAAAGAACCACACAGTCAAAGGTCTCCTTGCCAATGTGAACTTCGGGCATGGAGAAGACGTCCATGGCCACGCTCTCTATGGGCTGGTCAGGAATCGGGGTCCATTGGGCTTCCCCCTTGACGTTCCGGTTATCGGGATTGCAGGCCTGAAAGACCGAGCAACCCTTCCTGACCTTCTTGATGGCGGTGTAGAGATTGATCTGGTCGATCTCAAACCGGCGCTGCATGTCCAGGGCTTGCTTCTGGACCCCTGGGTGCAGCATGTGGTGGTGCCAAGCTTCAGATAGCTCGAGCACTCGGGACTCCGGTACTAGCAGCTTACCATTCCGGTAGAGCTTGCCATCTTCCTCAGTCAGCCCCTTTGGCCACTTCTGCCCGTCATCAGGGTCGGTCACAGCCCTATACTCGGCCGCAAAGGCCTCAGACTTGGCGTAGTCGTCGGTCCAGTCGTCCTGGAGGCACGACTCAGGGAAGAGGTGCTTGTCGGACTCAGCTCCATCAGGGGCGAGTACCCTGACCGCTCTGCCCATCCTCGTTCCGAGGCGGGCATCCGCAGCCATGACAACGAAGCATTTAACATCCTCCTCCTCCATCAGGCGCTCCATTTCAATGATCCTCTTGGGTTCAGCGGTCTCAGTCTCATCGCCATGGGCAGAGACATCCGTCATGCCCTTGCTGGCGGGATAGGCCCACCTGCTGAGACAGTCCGCCACGGTGTTGTCCTTTCCAGGAACATAAACAACCGTAAGGTCGAACTTGGCCAAGGTCTCATGCCATCTTGCCCGTCGGGAGGCGGGACCAGAGGGGGTGTCCACGTGCTCCTTGTGCCACGACTGCAGACTCTGATGGTCGGTGCAGACGGTGACGGGATGGAGGGCTATGTACCCAGCCCATTTCCTGAGAGCCATGACGATGGCATACGCCCCCTTTTCTCGGGGCGTCCACGTCCGTCTCTGGCCTTCCGCCAGGACTCGGCTCCAGAAGGCCACGGGCACGTGCCTCCCATCGTCAAGCACTTGTTCCAACACAGCGCCAACGGCGTAGTCGGAAGCGTCGGTGCGCAGGACGAACCCTCGGTCGGGATCCACGAGGTGCAGACCCACTGCGGATAGCAGCGCCTGCTTCATCCCCTCAAAGGCACGGTCGGACTCAGCAGTCCAGACCAGAGCCTTCTTGGACCCCTTCTGGGTCTCCTCTCGGTTGCCCTTGAGCAAAGTCGTCATGGGGGCTGCATACTCGGCATACATCTTGATATACCCCGAGTAGTAGTTGCAGAACCCCAAGTACGCACGCAGCTCAGAGACCGTTTTGGGCTTCTCCCAGTGCTCGATCGCAGCCACCTTGCCAGGTATGGGCTTTCGCTGCCCGTTCCCGACTACGTGGCCAGCGAAGACCACCTCGCTTACCGCAATGGTGGCCTTGTCACTGCTCCCCGTGAGTTTGTGCCGAACCAGAAGGTCCAGCACTCGAGTGACGTCCCTCTCATGTGCCTCCAGGAGCTCCTCGTAGCTCATACTGGGGTCCCCGGACGCGATGATGACGTCGTCCACGAAGGAGTCCGCACAGTCACGCACCGGCTCAAGCAGGTTCTCCAGCATCCGCTGAAAAGCCGCATTGCCGTTGGTAACGCCCCTGGGCATCACCTTCCACTGGAGAGGTCCAAGTGGGATGCTCATGGCTGTGCAGGCAGGGGACTCCTCGGCGAGAGGCATCTGATGATAACCATTTTTCAGGTCAATCACCGTGAAGATCCTCCGCCGGTGTTGTTTTTGCAGCATGTCCTCAATGAGGGGCAGCGCATAGCTGTCATGCTGCGTTTGGGCGTTTAGGCCGCGGTAGTCTACCACAAGCCGCCACTCACCGGCCACCTTCTTGGGGACAACGAAGCACGGAGAGGCCCATTCGGAGTGGCACGGCTCATTCCAGCCTCTCTCGATGAAGTCACGGAGGATCTTCTCCATGGCCTCCTTCCTCTCGCCCCTCAGGGCAAACTTCCGGTCCCGATACACACGGGGGTCCTGCTTCAGTCGTATCTTGGCCTCGCCATACGGTCCACGCACCGGTGGGGGAAACACAGGTTTTCCGCTGAAGAAGGTGTCCCCATACTTCTGCTTCAGCCTGGCCCTCAACGCCTGGATCTTGGGGCAATCATCGGACTCCACCTTGGCTTTTCCGGGCACCTGGACCACTGAGCTTACTTGAGGGGTAGCGACCCCGCTTGGTTTCGGCTCAGGTGGTCTTCCCAGCTGGCCCAAAGGGCCATCTCTGGTCTTGCCTCGGAATAGGTCGCCGTAGGTGGGTGGGTTACCCCCGATTGGCTCGTCCTGGCTGGACATGTGGTCCAGTACCCTCCTTACGAAGGTATCCCCATCATAGGAACCAGAGACGATCGAGTCCACTTCCCACCAGGCTTTGTCCTGGCCTTTGCCCTCACGCTGGCTTCCCCAGTCGTGAAAGGGCTGATCCATATACCCCTGAACCAGATCCAACTCCTCTTCAGTGAGGGGGTCTTCCGATTCTCCGATGTCAACAGGGGAAACCGCGAAGCGTTGCCGCCATGGCTCCGCTACGATGCGGTTGACACACACGAAATCCGTGGTGTCGGCCTGATCAAGGCCCCCATCCACATAGTGGAATTCCGTTGGCCATCTCTGGGGTGGCATGGGCTGTCCCTTAGCGTCCTGATAGACACTCTCTCCAGCCGGTAGGACGACCTTGTTTAAGGTCATGTTGGTCAATGAGACTACCCAATGTCGGGTACTTTCCTCCTCGGTGCATCCCATAGGAACAACCAGCACTGCCTTGGAGCGGTCCTTGCGTATCTTCGCTACCGCCCTTGGAATGTCCCATCGGGGGCAATGGATCCACATCAAGCCCTGATGCGGACCCCAGTGCTTCTTCCACGCGGAGTCCTGTGCGCTCCAGTACTTCTCACAAACCCGCAGATGGGCGGAGGTTCCTGAAGAGAACGCATCCAGGGCCAGATCCGAAGCTCCCAGGTCCGCTACCACTCGGCTCCCCACTTCCGGCATTACGCCGTACTCCTGGTTTGCTGGCCCAGTTGGCTCAGTGCCCAGCGCGGCTACTTTGAGCTGATTGCGTTCCGGGTGGATCCGTTGGCATTCCACATGGTGCTCAGGTGACGAAAGCCACGAGAGCTGGTCCTCCTGGTACAGGGTCATTGAAGCCTGGGCCGGGAGAACGCCGGAGTCCGTCTCCATCATGAAGTCGTACCCAACGATCATGTCCCAGTCCATCTCGGCCTCGTAGAAGCGACCTTGCAGGAGGATTTCCTTGCCGAGGTCTGGGCGGCTCAGCTCACGGTGGTTCACGAACTGCAGCCCGATGGCCGCTTCCTTCGTGCCTCCCACCATGTACTGGCCATTCGCCACCTTCAGCCTGACAGGTTTCTGACTGTCAGTCAAACACTCTGGCGGAAGTAGGCCAGCCTTGACCAAGCTGACCTGTGCTCCCGTGTCGACCAACACGTCGAAGACCTTTTCCACTTCCCCGCATAAGGCACGGACCTTAAGGTGCAACTGCCGCTCACGCCCCACTCGGCGCACGGCGTGCAAGCTCAGGATCTCCGGCCGTTCCAGAAGCTCAACAAGCGACTGGTGCAGGTCGTGGACAATGGGCTCAGGCTGCCCACCTGCAGCATCCAGCTGCGGTCCGGGTGATCCTCCGATACTCTCGGATAGATCTTGAAGTACGTCAAACACATTCTTGGTCGCGAAGGATGGACGGGTGCAAGGGTTCGTGCCTTCACTTGCCCTCACCCCGCCACCGCGACTGGGTGCCGGACCGGGCCTTCCGCCCGCGGCAGTCCCTTTGTGCTTATCGTTTCCCGACTGGGATGGTGTGGCGCTTCCCACGACACCATCCTGCCACCGCCCTAGCTGGGGCCCTTGGCTGCAGGGGCTCCGCTAGGGGGCGTCGGTTGTGGAAGTAGGGGTATTCTCCTCCGCATCAACCTCGTTGACACCCTTCTTCTTTCCCCTATTCCTAGGCTTCTTGTCCTTGTCCTTGTTCTGGTCGTTCTCTGTGTTCTCCTTGTTCTTGTTGTCCGACCTGGGGACCCAGTTCCTCTTGATCTCCTGGATCTCCTTGGCTAACTTGGTCCCCACCGACATCAGCTTGGAGAGCTCGTCCTTGTCCACCTCCACTTTGGCCTCCCGGATGCCCGCAGGTGCACGCTTCTTCGACCCGTGCGCCTTCTTGTAGGCCTCCGTGTCGGCCTGGTGGATGGGGCATGTTCGGTGGTCATGGTTGAACCCTTTCTTCCTCCAATAACACACCAAACAGCCCTGCGGGTGAGCTCGTATGAACTCCCTAAAGGACAGCGGAGGGTCGCCAATGCGGCGAGGGTCCCTCTTCTCCTTCTCCTTCCAACCCGGCTGCAGGGGCTTCCAGCTTCCCTGTTTGCTCCCCGCGTTCAGGTTGTTGGCTACGAAGGCACAAACGGCCATCTCGGCGGGCTCATCGTCTTCGTCATCGTCGACGAGAGTCTCTTCGCCGCCGGCTCCCGCTGGGTCCATGGCAGCTTCCCCGCCAGGCCCCTCGCCAACGTAGTTGACGTCACGGTCGCCGGGCCTCAACCCGCGGGTGTGTCGGAGGTTCCGGTACTCCTTGAGCACCTCCTCTCCAACCCACTCCAGGATCTCGTCGCAGCTCATCCGCGCCGGGATGGCCTGCAGACGCATGGTCTGGCCGCTCACGTCACACTCGTCAAGGCGCCACATCGCGGTCTTCTCGCCATCGCCCGAGACGATGATGAGGAGAGCGTTCCGCAGGGAGTGCCGTTTGACATCCCGGGCCACGTTCTTCCTCGTCCAAGCCACCACGTTGGTATGATACTCTTTGGGGAGCATCATCTTGACCGTGTGGTTGGACTTGGCCCTCTTGGCTTCCTCCTTGGTGACCCTCTTGATCCATGCTTCCGGCAGCATGGAGAGCAGGCGAGCCTGCTCGTCACCATCGTTCCAGTCCTCCACGTTGCGGCGGAAGAGGGTGTATTGGCCTCGGAAGTCTCGCCAGTCCCGTAGGCGGATCTCCCGTCCATCATGCTGAAGCTTGATGGACTTCCACCGCTTGGCAGCCACCTGCGGAGCGTCCACCCGCTCCTGCTCGTTGAGCCACTTCTTGGCTTCCTTGAGGGTCTTGATTTTCCCCTCCTTGGTCGCCACGAAGTATAGCTCTTGGAGCACTTCCGGCAGGCGGTACCTGAACCGTCTGAAGACATATTTCTCCGCATCTGCGAGATCCATGTCTTCAGTGACGGTCACCCCCCCATCGTCCAGCTTCTCCATAAAGCGGTCGAGGTTGAGGGGGTTGCCATCTTACATGGGGGGCTTGATGTCCTTCAGGTCTTCCCACACGGCGGCATCCGCGGCCTTAGAGACCATGAACGCCGGCCGCGAGGTCAACCGAGGTTCCCATCGGCCTCTCCCACGGACTCCCATGGCCGCCACTTCCATCTCCTCCCCGGTGTCCGCGTGGCCACGCCGTGGTTCCTCCATGTACGCTGAACCTAGATGTTCACACCGTACTCCTTCCATGTATGCCTCCTCATCACGGCGCTGGCGGCTGCGTTCAGCGGCCTCCCGTCGTACACCACGCGGCGGGGAAATGTCGAACTCTTCCAGGTCCAGGTCCAGGTCCTGACCTCCGCCGACATCCCACTCCACGTCCCCTCTGGGGACCTCATCCCTGAGTCCACCGTAACGTCCACCAGCCATTGGGATTGGCTCCGGGGCTGGTGCGGGTCGTCGGGGGCGTACCGGTGTCCGCGGTGGAGCACGGCGGTTGTGGTACTCCGCGCTGAGCCAGTCATCACGCCAATCCTCACTGCCACTGCCGGGCGGCACGCGCTCGTTGCGGCGGCCCGCGCTGTGGTGAGAGGGGGCGCTGAGAGAGGGGACACTGGCGCTGGGGCGACTCCTGGGGGCTCCGACGGGGGCGTGGGGTCTGCCTGGACCTGGTACGGGTCCCCAGCCGTCGTCCGACGAGCCAGACTACAGGGGTGGGTGGTCGCTGCCGACGCTCCCACGGCTTTCCAGCACGTCCAACCTCTGCTGTAGGCCGCTGATGACCTTGTTCAGCTGCCTGGTCTCGGCTCTGGCGATGTCCAGCTGCCTCTGGGTGGCGGTGGCGACATTGGCGCTCTTGACCATCTCGATATTGGCGATGTCCAGCTCCTTCTGTGCGCGCGCGGCGACCCTGGCGATGCAAGTCATCTCGCCCTTGCCCGTGTCTACCTCGCGCTCGGGGTACTGGACCCTCCTGCGGAGGCAGACAATCCACCGCCAGGCGGTATCCGGGTCACGGTTCCCTGGTGGGTCGTCGGGGTCCGCAGGGGGTCCTCCAGGAGGGCCTCCGCCGGGTCCGCCCGGTCCAGGGGGTCCTCCTCCGCCCGGAGGTCCGCCTCCAGGGGGTCCACTTGGTGGGCGTCCTCCAGGGGGTCCTGATGGTCCTCCGCCAGGGGGTCCCGGTGGGTCTCCGCCGGGTCGCCTCGGTTGGTCCGAGGATGGGGGCTTCTTCGTGTAGTCGAAGTCCATGTCGTCATCCTCGTCCATGTCGCCCCACCTAGGCGTCTCGGTCTCGGAAGACTCCGAGCTCCGGTAGGGAGGAGGGAGATCCTCATCCTCACCTTCCGGCTCCATGGGGACGTCTCCGCCTCCTCCGCCAGCCACTCCTCGGCGATGTCGGCGGCCTCGTTCATCCCCGTCGCTTGCGGTGAAGAAGGGGTCACTGTCGTGGGGGAGTCCGCCCGCTGGCCTCCGTGACCTCTCGGGGGTCTTCCCCTTACCCTTCCTCCGTCGGTAGGCAGTGGGGCCACTACTCCCACTGCTGCCCGTGTCCACCTCCTCCGGATCCAACGTCATCTTGGAGGAGGCGTTCCCTTCGAAAAGCTTTCGAAGGGTCTCCACTCGCGATCCTCCCGGGGGAGTCTCGCGGCGGAGCTTGGCCTCCGCCTCCGCCATTGCGGCAGCCGTGGCTGCGGCGGCTCGCCCTTGGGCCTCCTACCGGGCACGAGCCGCCTCGGCTTCCCGGGCCTGCTGCAGCCGAGCCTTCTCCGCCTCCAGCGCCGCCAGTTCCGCCTCCGTCTTGGCCCTCTCCCCAGCGACCTTCCGTCGCGCGGCCTCGATGGCGTCTTTCTTGGCGGCGTCCGCCTGGGCCTTGGCCGTTGCTTCGGCGTGGCCCCTTTCCTCCGCCTCCTTCTTTGCCCTCTCTTGGGCAAGCGCCTCTTCCAGCGCCTTCACCTCGGCCTCCTTGCAGGCAATGGCCTCCTGCGTCAGGCGGGCTTCCTCGGCGGTTGCCGCCACCTCACCCTTGACCTGGGCAGTCGCTGCCTCATGGGCGGCTGCGGCCGTGAGTCCGGCGGCAAAAGCCGCCACGGTCGAGGCGTGCATGGCCATGCCATGCGCCCAATCTGCAGCCTCCTGCTGGGCGATGCCGACGGCGCCCTCCATGGCAGCGTTGTGCTGCGTGGCCCGTTGCCGGGCAACCCGAAGGTTGCAGGGCACCCCACAGGCGCGCTCACAGGCGCGCGCCACGTCCCTTTGGTCGGCGTAATGGGCACGCATGCCCAGGCTGAGATCGCGAGTCCTACAGCTTAGGATGCGTCGCGCGCGTGCAGAAGTGAAGGACTTTCAGTGCATGAAAAGTGCTGTTTTGTTGTAGATTAACGTTGAGAATTAGTGCATTGTAATTCAGGGTATTATTATGTGACAAAGGATTTAACAATCTGGGGACTTTGTGGATTCCGTGTTGGGATTTTGCAGTTTTGCCCTGTATGCTCGTTGTGGACGTCAAGAGCCGTGGGATCCGCATACAAGATCGTTACCAGCGTCACGGAGAAAAAGATCAAAACTGCATCGCAAAATCAACGCCTAAGTTTCGGTGAAGTTCGTCCGGCCAGAGGCAACAGAGCAACCTGGGTCCGGAAGCAGGCGCCATCACTGACAGCCGGAGTGCAACAGGCTGTAGACAGACGCCGTTGGGAGCGTTCATTCGGCAGCAGGCGCCAACAAGTAGGAAATCCGGAAATTCCTTCGTCAAGGCTACAGTTTTGTTGTCAATACCTCCGTCAAGTTGGGACAGCGGATGGCAACGCGAACGCTTTGGGGAAATTTTTTTGCAAGGCTTGGGCGAACTAGGCCAAAGGCGGCGCTGATGAGCTTGGTGATGCTGCTGAACAGTGCCGGCGCAAGCGCCGCTGCAATGAGCTATGCAGGAGGTTCGCCGCGGCTCCCAGTTCCCAGCGACGTGCGCAGCCCCTTCGTCAACGCTGTCACGAGGTCGCGATGTTCAACATGCTGTTGACGCCGGAGGGGCGCCCAGCGAAAAGTTCGTTGAGGATGTTGCTTCATAAAGGCTAATTGTTTGTGTCACTGTGTGTTCGCGCATGCTTGTTCAAGGGTTCACTGCAGTGGAGCATTTCAAGGTTCGCCAGTTTTTGGTCTAAATCTCACTCAAAAGAGTGAGATGAGAAAAATGGGTTTGACACCAAGCGCCTGTGGCGCTGAAAAAGCACTGCCTCTGTGCTTGCAGGCTTGCACGGATATGCAGCCTTGTTTTGGTTTTCAGATTTTGAAGCTAAAAGTCCAGTTTTACACTGGGCTGGTTTGAGCCTTTCTGGCTCACGATAGTGTCTGCTCATAGTAGGATTGGTTTTGCTGACAAGAGGAATATTTTTTCTATGACTTCTGTTTTGTTTCCACTTTGGTTGTTTTGGTGTTGAGTCACAGTGTGACCCGGGTTAACGCCTGTTTGGAGGCTCTGGGCTGGCGCGTGGCTGCCCTGCCTCCATTTTTAAGCATAGGGCACAGTATTGCTTCTGTTTTTCATTGGACAGAACATGGTGTATGTTCTGATCAGAATTCGGGTGCACTGACGAGTGTACCTTCGGTGTTGGAAGGGGGACGCCTTCGTGGTTTGGTAAGCCAGGGTCCTCCTGACACTGCACGCCTTTTGTTTTGTTTGTCTCTGCAGCCTAGGGCTGGCACGTTTTTCGGGTGCAGTGGAAAATCCCCCCTCCACAAGACAGGTAATCGCATTAACACCTTCAGTGAGTGGTTAAGCAGGTTTGTGGGTGACCTGTGTTGGTTTGTACCCTGTAGGTCCCTTGGGTCTGGTGGATTGTACACCCAGCTAGACCAAGGTTGACCCCTCCACTGAGGTTCAGGTTGGCAGGCCGCGGGCTGGATGCCATGGCCAGGCATTGCCCATCTTTTTTTCTATGATCATTGGGCCTGCCACTGTGGGTGAATGTTGAGTAGAATTTGGTCGTCCTCAGCTCCTGTGTCTTCTACCACTGTGGAAGGGGAGCGTGGGGGTGAATTGGATAACAGATATTTCTTTTGCCCTGACCTTGTATATACTGATCCACATTTCCTTCTTGTGTTTGTGTTACAGGTGGATAATCCAAGTGGGGTCAACAACAGTGGTCGAGTATGGAAAAATTTCAGATGAGATGCCCAAACAGTGCCAGGTCTGTCTTTTTGTGTTCCAGTTCTGCACCAACCCCTCCCCTACCATCGCCGGCGCTTCACAGATGTGGAGCATGGGGAGCGGGCGTGAAAAAAGAACTCAGAAGTGGCATCTCAGAATTAAGGCACGTTAAGTGCCAGGTTGAAGGCCTGCAGCAGTTTGTACATTGGCTTAAGGGTTTCTCCACACCCTTTGAGGTCACACAGTGACATGTTTCACTGTTTTCTGCTTTGCTTTTGCTGCGTTGGTGCCTGTTTGGATTTTTGAATTCTGAGATGCAATTTTTTGATGTTAAATAAACGATCTTGTATGCGGATCCCACGGCTCTCGACAGTCAGCTTGGGTTTTTTAAAGGGCAGCACCCCCCACTCAGATATGTGTCAGTTTTTTTACCCGAAAAAGGATAGAGGGGCCGCAGTACAGGATTTCAGGCCCTGGGGTAGGACAGATTTCAGGTTTCCATTATTCTGCACAGTCTCATGTTGTAATGCATCCCCGTGTGAAACCAAGGGTGCCTATCAGCCCCAGGGAGTAACCGGAGGTAACCTGTGGGTAGGGCCCTGAGGTAGTTCAGAAATGGGATGGAGTAATCCGGGTATGTCATCCCGTCAGCAGATTTTTCTGTGAGGTGTTATATATGCTCTGTTTTTCTGTGGGCATGCTTGCCCATGTAGGGGTATATATCAGTTTTTCAGACACTTGGCAGTGTCTCGGGAGGGGGATGTAATGGGCACGCATGCCCAGGCTGAGATCGCGAGTCCTACAGCTTAGGATGCGTCGCGCGCGTGCGGAAGTGAAGGATTTTCAGTGCATGAAAAGTGCTGTTTTGTTGTAGATTAACGTTGAGAATTAGTGCATTGTAATTCAGGGTATTATTATGTGACAAAGGATTTAACTATCTGGGGACTTTGTGGATTCCGTGTTGGGATTTTGCAGTTTTGCCCTGTATGCTCGTTGTGGAAGTCAAGAGCCGTGGGATCCGCATACAGTCGTGAGCGACGCTGCTGCTGGAGCTGGCCTGGTCGGCCGGCGTCCTCCCGCCGTGGTTCGACTCCACGTCGCTGCTGGGGCCTGACTTCCTCAGGAGCAGCGGACGGGGCTTGGCCTTGGCCTGTTTGGCGACTTCCAGGAAGTCGCCAAGGGTGGTGTGGCCGGGGTGGTGACCGCCATTGGCCCGTTTGGGGGCTGTGGGCTGGGATTCCGCCCCTGGCGCCTTGGGCGGCTTCGGCGGCCAGGGATTCCTGGTACTCCCGCCACTTCCTGTCCCGCCTCCTGTCCCCGGCGGAACGCTTCTCCTTCCCAGGAGACGGGCTGCTGCTGCTGCCCTGCAGCCTGCGCTCGTTCCCCAGCTCCGGGAACTCCTTCTCGATCATGTCCCACATGGAGACGTTGATCGAGGCGCCCGACGGGTACTCGTTGGGCTTCTCGTCCTCCTCAATCTCGTCGGGGCGCAGCCCTTCGCCGGGCCTGTCTGGCCGGGTCCAGACCCTCCAGCGCCTCTGGCGGAAGCGGAAGGCAAACCCTTCAACCCGCAGCCAGTCTTCGACTGCCTGCAGGCGGTCGGGGCCCATGTCCTCGCAGAGCTCGAAGCTCCCGGGCATGCCGCCTTCGCACTGGGGGTGGCTGTGGCGGTAGTGCTGGTCCCACACCATCCCACGCAGTAGGCGCACCGCATGGGGCTGGGGCCGCGGCCACGTCTTACCCCCTTCTTGCCAGTTTACCATGGCAGCGGGGGGCGTACTTGGTCTTGAGGTCCTTGGGGGGCTCTCGTTCCGCTCAACGGACTGGTCCTGGTGGTGGTTGTTGGAGCGGTTGACGTAGCACTGGACTGGGAGTGCGGCCGGTGCTGGTCGGCCGGTGGTTGTGGAAGTGCTTGCTGTAGCTGGGAGTGCGGCCTTGCTGGTCGGCCGAGGGAACTCGTTGATGACGGAGTTCCGGTCCCTGCACTTCCTTCACGGTCTCGGCGCTGTCGCTGGGCGGCGCTGCGAGCCGCTGCGCTGCGCTGCGAGCTGCTGCGCCGCGCTGCTCGGGGTTGGTGGCCCCGAGTGGCACGCGAGGGATGGGTAACCCCGCGGCGGTGAAACGCTTTTGACGCGTTCCCGTGGGGGGCCTGGCCACGGGAAGCTGCGGTGACACGCACAGGCAAGCAGGCAGGCAAAGCACTGCGCTCACAGGGGCATCATTACGCTCGTGTCATGAGACAAAGCGTTTCAGGATCCTTGCCACTCTGAAACAAGGGAACAAAAGTATGTACAGCAACACATCAGGATATGTACACATGGGGTTGAGACTGGACTGGGGTAAGGGCATCACAGGACAATAGACACTCAGTCCCATCTCATATCCCAATCCCAGGTCCGACCCTCTCAGTGGCTGGTGGGGGCGGGGGCTCAAACACAACCCATGCCCTGCTCAGTCCGGACCCTGAGACCCTGTCAATAGGGGGGGTGTCCCGCCCAGCCACACGCGAGTTCCTGGGAACCAAGAGGCTCCAAGACGGACCAACTGTCGCTCCCTCTGCTCCCTCAACGGCAGGTCCGAACTTCCCTCTGAACGAGAGATATGGCCCCGCCATTATCCCCTAGGAGTTGGTAGCTGAAAATGGGCTGTTTCAGCCCAAACTGACATTAGCTCAAAAGTCTCCAAATTGACCCCTCGTATGGACCCGCCAGAGGTAGGGACGAGGCAACTGACCCCATGCCCTTCGAGTACAAACTCCCTGGGACCCTCACCCAACCTGGTTCCCTCTGAGGTCTCGGCATCAGGGCACCATGGGTTCATCAAGTGGGGTCATGATGCCAAAATCACCAAAATTGGCGTCATTCCCACGCGTGGTTCGCCCGGCCAGGGAAAGGCCAATGGCTCACAGGATAGGAGGCAGGATCTAGGACCTATATCTGAGTGTACAACTTGGAATTAGGTCCGGGCTCCCCGTGGGCAAAGAGATATGGGGCCGCCAATTGACCACACGGGGGGGTGAAATTGGGGTCCCAAAAGGGGGTCATTTTGGCTACTCAAAATGAGCCAAAATTCGGGGGTGCTCCCAATAGTATATCTCCACGCCGGCCTGGAGATTGGATCCGCAATTCCATACGCGATCCACCAGGAGTCCAACAGAGACTCCCATGCCCTTGGCTCTCAAAGATCTCCATGCCACTTGGCGTGGTGACAATCCCCATTGGGTCCACAAATGCCAAAATGGCAAAATTGTCCACACTCACTTTGGGCTAGCACCCTAACGAAGGTTGCTCCGCTTCGCCCACGTGGTGTGTGAACCATGGGGAGAAAGATGTCCTTGAATTATGCCCTAGGTCTTTTGATGTTTTCCTGCAGGATTTGTAGTTGAAAACCCCAAACCAAAGCAGCAAGTAGAGCAAGGACTGAATGTGGATCGAATCAATGATTGGTTTTGGAATCCAGTGTAACACAGAAGGGCTGCAGATAGACAAAGCAGGTTTATGCACATAGATTCAATCACAAATGGATAATACAAAAGGTTTTATATGAAAATTGGTCAGACTCTAGCCTCAGAGGTTGCAATAGGCACTTCATGTGCACTCTTTTGGGTGAAATGGTGCTGGTTAGGACTGAGGGGCATAGATGTCAGGACCACACAGAAAATGACTTGGCCAAGCAACTGAATTCAGAAACAGTTACAAAGTAGGACCACAATAAGTGGTAGAAACAATTGAGTATAGGGGTCTTGGGGTGGGAGACCACTTAGGCTTAACCTCCAAGGCCAACAAGCATAAAATGCCTGATTTATTTTGGTATGTCCTCCATGAAGGAAGGTACCTCCGCTCAGTTGAGTGGTAGGGGTGAACTTCATGGGGGGGGCTAGGGTCACAACCCTAGTTACTTTGAGAAAGTGTACTTTAGGCCACAAAAGAGAGATAAAAACACTTAAGTTTGTCTCAGCATCAACAAAGGGTTTTAAGGGGGGCTTAGCCTGGATCAAGCCCTCCAAGAAAGACATGGCAGTGACTTTTTCTTACTCCCCCCTGGAGTACTAGTTAGCTAAGCTAGTAGGACCAAGGAAAAAGGCTCAAATATTCCCAAAATTACCTCAAAAAAATGCATTAAACTTACCAAAAACATTCTCATCACTTCAAAGAAGCCTATCACACTGTAGGGACCCTTGAAAAACAGTGTAATGTACCGTGAATGATGTCCCTTCGAAGGGGCATTCCTCAAAAGTCGCCGGCGTGCGGCGAAAACTTTTGGAAAAAGTTTGGGGGCAGTGGTAATTGAACCCAGGACTCCCTCCCTAGAGCACATGTGCTTGCCCACTAGGGTACAGTCCAACGCTCTAATTCGGACGGCTATCGCTGTATAAACAACGTTTTAGTAAACGTCCTGACCAAAGGCCAGGGCGGAGCAATACTCCTAATGGAGGACACAAACCCCCAGGAGCTGAAAAAAATAGAAAATGTAACCAGCAGGGAGTGATTCCTGCGGTTTAGCGGAAGGGGTTGCGGTTTAGCAAGTGAAATCGTTGAAAATCGACGAAACCACGCGGGAAATCGTCATTTTTACACATAACTTAAAGTCGCAGACAAGCGCAAAGGAAGCGGACGCCAAGAAAAGGGTTGCGCAAGCGTAAACGGCTTTTGGAAAAGAAGGTATGAGCCGTAGTTTTTAAAGTTTTAAAGAAAATTTTTGCACAGTTGCATCAAAATTTTTATAAACTTCAGACTCAAGCATTCAAAATCAGCCCACACCACAGACCAGTTCAACAACCCGTCTCTCAGGTATGTCTGTGTCACTTCACACTCACGCATTGCGTTCGTGTTGGTTGTTTCGTCAAAACGTTAGGGTTGTCAACGCTGTGTTCGTTGGGGGGTCGGGTGTTCTCCTCTCGTGCTCTGCACAGGTAAAAGCAGGAATGAAAGGTATGTGATGCGGATGGAGCCCGCAGCGCGCACGTACGGTTAGAATATGCGCTGTGCTCGCGATGCATGTGCCTAATCGAGGCATCCACACGCTGTGACGCTTTGTCTGTATCCGAAACTCACCCTTGTTTTCTTCTTCACAGGTAAGACAAAAAGCGTTTGTTCGTGTGCGGCCATGGCGTTAAAGTTGAGCTGCTTAAAACGCTTAGGTTTGTTTCGTGTTCGTTCCAATTCGGCATTCACACGATGCATGGTGAGTAAGGTAGGTTAGCCCAGGAGGAGCTCACCTCCTGGTAGAGTCAGTGGTTCAGCCTCCCTTCCCTGCGTGCACATGATGCATTAAAGGGTAGGCCACGCGAATTGCGCACGGTAAACCTTGTTTAGGTTACTCAGAGGCTCCTCGGTACGTTCTTTAAGAGAACCCGAGGAGTTTCTTAAAGCTTGCTTGCTTGACAGGGGTAGCTGATCCGTCAGCGTGTTTGCGAACAGTGTATTAGAGGTCACACTGAGAAGGGTATAATACCTGGAGTGTGGCTTGGTTCCTCCGTCGCAAACACCCCTTCATCTGCCTCTTTTGTACAGGTGGGAGAGGTTAAGGGTGATTGGTGCACGCAGCAGCTGCCTTCGGCGGCTACCATTTTTCTGCCCCAGCAAAACAGGGGCGCTGATCACAAATCAAATCACTGTGCCTCAGCCAGTCCTGGCGAGGGCAGTTTGACCTCAACGACATCTGCGCTGTGCACGCAACGAGAGCACCCCTTCCCTCCAAGCCCTAGCAGGGGAAACGCGTTGTGGCGTCCCCTGTTAGGCCACAGCTGCTTAGGAGCGCTGTGTTCTCTTGTCCTCTCCACAGGAGGGCCATTAGGGCCTGCGTGAACATCGACAGCAGCCCCCAGTAGCGTGTGTAGGGGTTAGGGTCAGCAGGCCTGGCAGGAGGTGAGTGCAAGTGATGAGTGCTCACCCTGCCTTCGAAGGCCGGTGCTGGCGTTAGTGAGTGTAGTGTAGTGGTGTCTCCTGTCCCGCGTGCCTTTCCTCGTGGGCAGGGGAGTGCGTTAGCTTTTGGCCTGTAGCAAAAATGGGCGTTTTGTATGCCCTTAGCACACCTGGCCACCCCTCCCCTCTTAGTAGGTAGGGCTTTTGCCGTCTTACCCCAAGGATAGGCGCCAGCACAGAAATTGGGCGCCATAGGAGTGGTAATAGTACCTGATTCGGACCTTCGGTCCGACGTCAGCGAAGCCCGGTCTCTGGGAGCCACGCTGGGGAGAGAAGTGACACACATACAGACATACGTAGCACACTTAGGGGTATGGTAAACCCTGTAAGGAAGGGTAGAACCCCATGGGTCTGGACCAGTCAGGGGTCCTAACTGTGGGCTCGCTTGTCCCCAAGGAGGGAAGACACACCTTGCCTCATAACACCTTGCTTGTCATTCCCCCCTGGTGTAGTAAGCCACCGTTCTTCGTTGGCTCACCAAGGTCATTACATTAGGGCAGTACCCATGCAACACATGGTCAACAAGGCAAACACTCGCTGGGTGGCTGCAATCCTGATAAGCGGCCACCTGGCTCACGCTGGTAACCATAGGCATGGGTCTGCAGGGCACAGACAGGGTCAGTGCAGTGCTCAGTAAGCAGTAGTCTGTGAAAAACCAATGGCCTTCGGCCAGGGAGTGGTTGTCACGGGGGGCTAACGGTCCTGTCCTGCGATGCAATGCGGGGCAACTGTGACAACTGCTCTTACACCCATACTCAGGCACGACTGCAGAAGAGTGCTCACTGCACCTGTCAGTAGACTGACACAGGGAAATTAGCTTCGCTTCGTACGCTGGGACATAGTCTCAGCACGGGTTAGGAGCTGACCTTCGTTGTTCTCAACGAGGTAAGTGCGGAAGATGGGGTTGATACTCCCATCTGGTTGTATGAAGGCTGACATAGGTTCCCAGGTCGCCTCGGACAACCCATAGCCATCCCACAGGGTAAGGAATTTCCAGCCCTGTTTATACTCGTGGCGAGCAATACCTGCAACCACGTAGTAACCATCGACAGCCATCTCATCGGCTGTCATCTCTTCGAGTTCGTCTGCCTCCTCTGGACTGGCAGCGTTCTCTAGGTCTATACGTTCGATCTCACTGTCGCTGAGGCGCCACTCATCCCAAGACAAGTCGTCAGGGGAGTGATAGTGCCTCAACTGCTTAGGTGCACACAGCAGTTCACCACCTAGACGTGGACTGCACCTGACATGGATCCTGGATCCATCTATCCTGATGATACGATAGGGTCCAAAGTAAGGGTCCTGTAGGCAGTTACGTGGCCAGGAGGGTAGGCGTGAATGGTGTACCAAAACAAGGTCACCAACCTTGAAGCTGGCAGGTCGCCGTGGGTGGTTCCGTCGGCTCTGTTCACGGTCACGAATGTGCCTCAGGTTAGTACCAGCCTGGTTAGCCAGAGACTGCTTGTGTTCCAGCCAATCTCCCACAGGGCTCTTGAAGTCCTCAGGGAAGGGGGTTTTGAAGAACCAAGCAGGTCGTCCTCCATGGAACAGTTCGTGGGGGGTGAAACCCGTAGAAGAGCTCCGCTGTGAGTTCATGGACAGAACTGCCCAGGGCACTAGGCGTACCCAGTCCTTGGTGCGCTCCTATTTCATCAGGATTCTTAAGTTTTGCTCCACTACACGGTTCTGTCTCTCACAGAGAGGGTTAGACGTGTGGGTATAGGGTACACCTGTGGTTACCTCCACGTTGAGGGCATTCAGCACTCGTTTGTACCACCCAGTGTCACTGCGGATGCGTACATCTTCATCAGAGTGCACCTGCTTAGGTGCTCCATAGGGTTCGAACCATTGTTCGACCAACATTTTTACAGTCTGCTCACCTGTGATTTTCTTATTGCAAGGGAACACACGGGTGAAGCGAGATAGACCACAGGTGACCACGAGGCAACTATCATAGCCGCCAAAGCGTGGTAGGCCGTGGATGTAGTCCACGTAGAGAAGAGAGTTAGCACAATAGGGTATGGGTAAGCTGGAGATCAGGCCCCTATCCCTACTGTCGCTCTGCTTGCTGGCATGACAGCCACAAGCATCCACAATGGTCTGCATACGCGACCTCATTTCAGTCAGGGTTAGACTAGAGTAGAAACACTCACGGAAGAAGTCCACTGAGCGATTAGCGCCAGTGTGACCAGAACTGAGATGGGACCACTGTAGGCACCCATCTAGTCGTGCCTCAGGCACAACAATTCGGTCCTCGTAGAAGAGGTACTGATTGTTTTTATACCACTGGTGCCCGTCAATGACACGGGGTTCGAGACCAGTGCTGAGGGTTTGGAGAATTTCTTCATACTCTGACTGATAGTCGGTTAGACTCCAACCCTCCAGGATACCAGCAGTGCGCATGGACAGGTCAAGCTGAACATCCATACGCTGGAAAGCCTCTTTGGCGAGCGCCTTAGAGCTCTCACCAATAAGCGCATCGAAGTTGTTGCGCGATATATAGTCCGACAGTTCATTCTTAATCCCGGGGATATGATGCACTGTCAGCCTGAACTGGCTCAGGTAAGTCCACCACCGTTTTAGCTTCGCTTTTTCTGGTGGTGGGCCCTTCTGAAAAGACTTCACAGGCTCCTGGTCACACAGCCAGACAATAGGGTTAGACCCCAGGAGTCGGGATTGTGACGATAGCACCAACATACCGGCCAGGAGTTCCTGGTCATAGGTGCTGTAGTTGGAACGCGCTTGGTTCCATTTCCAATTCCAGTGTCCCAGTGGCACCAGTCGCCACTCACTGGTAGGATAGTCATGTTTCAACGAACCATCACGGTTCAGTCCAGTAGTACGATAATGGCAGTGGGTTAGTTCAGCGGGGTTAAGCTCCTGCCATTGATAGATCGTACCTCCCCCCCCTACATCACTGGCATCAGTGATCAGGACTATCTCGCCCTCAGGGCGGGGCACTCCCAGGCAGTTGGAGGAGGCAATCTTCTTCTTCAACTCCTGGAAACACTCTTCCTCTCTGGAGGTCCACCTCCAGGGAGTAGTTTTCTTGATCAGGTCAGTGAGGGGTGCAGAGGAGTAAGTAAAATTGTGGATGTGACGCCGATAGAAATTACAGGCGCCCACAAAACTCCTCACATCGTGTAGACCCTTCTTAGGGTCATCGCGAATCTGCATGTCCTGTAGGGGCTGCATCTTAGACGCGGCTGGTTTCCACCAGCCATACCCCACGTCGAAACCCAAATACTCCATCTCTTCCTTCATAAACTCACATTTTTCGAGTTTGATTCGGAGATGGTTTTCTTGACAGACAGTGAAGAATTCACGGAGGAGAAGGACATGGTCCTCTTTGGTATTAGTACCCAAACTCACGTCGTCGATGTGAGCCTCCATTTCTGCACCCCGAGAAATCAACTCTTGTACTAGAGGCCTGCGCCTCAGTATGTACAAAATTTTGTTCATAAGCTCCTGGAAGAGCGCTGGGGCGTTAGCCACCCCGAAAGGCATAACCTTCCACTTGAAGACACGACCCTTAGGGGTTATAAAGGCAAGCAGCTCCTGAGCTGCGGCGGTTAGGTCAACCTGCCAGAAACCAGAGCGTTTGTCCATTTTGGTCTTATACCTGCATTTGGCAATACGCCCCAGGGTGTTTTCCATGTTAGGGATACTCCCTGAGTGGTTCTGGGTTTTCTTGTTGACCTCACCATAGTCTACAACAAGACGTAGGGCAGTCGACCCTGGTTTAGGAACAGGGAAACAGGGGCTGCAGTGATGGGGATAGTCCCCATGTTTATACTCTTCAACGAGGCCAGCATCAATGCATTCTTGGATCTGGCGCTCGATTTCTTCAACCTGTTCCTGTGGAGCGGGATAGGGACGACGCCTCACTCGCGTCTTTTCAAATTCTGGTTTCAATTTAGGTCCATCTGGACCAGTTTTTTACAAGATAGGGGAGGCGGCAAGGCGCCGAACACCTCCTCATAGGTTATAAGCGGTTTCTTCAGGCGGGGGTCAAGGTTAAGACTCTCGACTTTCTGAAGGAAATCCTCCTCAGCATGGAGGTTGCTTTTTCCATGTTCTTTCTTTTTATGCCGATCAGCAGTTTCGGCAGGTACAGTACCATCGTCCCACTCAGGGGGACATTGCTGCCCATAGTGTAGAGAATACACTAGAGGTATCTCAGGATCAGGCAGCGTATAGGACTCATCGTCCTCCTCAGACCAGATGGAGTATTTCCAGGTCTGTCTGAGGTATTGCAGCCGCTCTTGGCGCTCAATACCTTCGGCTTTCAGGTACATCAGCCGTCGGAGTTCTTGAGTGTCATGCTCAGACAATGGCATGTTATTCGCAGCAGGCCGTGCCAGAGCATCAGTACTCCGGGCCACGGGTTCACCTGTGTGCACAGGCTGCATGTGTAGCACTGGTTTCCCAACAGAGGAAGCAGGTTCAGAGGTTGACTCTAGATCTACCTCCTCTAGCAACAGCTGGGCCAGGAAAGCACTATGTTTTAGGTCAACACAGCTGGGATCAACAGAGGGAATAGTGCTGGCGATCTCAGACAGTTGGTCGTCAGCATCCTCTTTTACAGCTGCAGGTTCCAGATAGTCATCAGGAGACTCACACCCTGTAAGTGTGGCAGATAGGTGCTCAGGAGATCGATTTTTGAGATCATAAAGGGTCAGGCCACGATTTTCGGCCATGACCTCTTTTAGTAGCACCTGGTCCAGGTCACACAGGGGTACAGGGTTGAGAGATCCATCGATGATGGACAGGAAACTGGCCCACTCAGGGGCCTGCATAGCTGTGTCTGAGTCCTCAGGCACATAGATGGGGCCGTCGGGGAGTTGCACTCTTCCCACGGTCATTCGGTCAAGCATACGGCGCCAGTAAGCATGTTCACCAGAGCAACCCCAGTCAGGGGTGCACATAACAACCCTTCCTCCCTCATAAGCGATCTTGGTTAGAACCTTCGCGAGCAGGGAGAAGGGAGGGTTAGCATACGCTAGGCCCATTGCTTTCCAGAAGAAACGGAAAGCATTGTTCATTTGTTTCGAGCAGTACAACTGCATGATGTGCTGTTGTTGGCTCGCAAACAATTCCACCTGGATGTCATCCAGGTTTACCTGAAGGGCCGCCAGTCCATTTTGGAGAACATGACGGGCCAGTTGGTAGTTTTCAGTACGATAGTTCGTCTTGGCTGCGTAGCGCAGCCCAGACTCTTTTCGTCCTGACAGCTCCAAAGGAACGGAAGATAGCCCACTGCCAAAGTCGCAGTGCAAAGAGTAAGGACGCTGCAGGGACAGCATTTTAACCTGGGGGTTTCTTCTTAGAAAGTCAGTGCCAATGACGATGTCAAAGGCGTCAGTGTCCAACACTCTGCAGTGTTGGGTCACGGTTTCGTCGCCCAGACATATGGTCACATCGACCCCCCCCAAGGAATGGATGGTACGCCCATCCCCTACTTTTATGGCCACGGTCTTAGTTTTCCTGAAAGTTTTAAGCAGGCGCCGGGCCACTATGGAAAGTGTTGCACCGGTATCAAGCACCGCTCGAAAAACCTGATCCCCGATTTTCACGAGGATCCAGAAAACCAAGTCCTCCTCTTCGGAGCCGCCCCCCTATTCCTCATCAGGGAATTTCACATCCACCCCTGCAGCCATGAGGGACTTGGCCATCCAGGCCAAGCGCCTCTTCTTAGAATTATTCCCCTGAGGGGTAGCGTTATCCCCTTGGGGGTGCTTCTGGGGGACACCTGCGGCAGGAGCGGGTGTGGCAGCAGGAGTAGGTGTAGCAACGGGCGCTGATGAGCGCCTCTGGGGGTTAGGGGATCCAGTTTTGCCACCCCCCTTGCCACCTCCTTTACCTTTATCCCCATTCGGGGGATTTCTGGCGGGCTTCCTCTGGCGCTCCGCCTCCTGACGCTTGAGTTTGTCACTCTCGCGTTTCTTGATGTGGCATTCGTCCTCATAGTGACGACGTTTGCCACAGTAACCACAGGTGATGGTACACCTGAAGTGGTCCTGATGGGTCACAGTTTTCCCATCTTTAGTATGCTGCTGACGTTTCATCTGCAGCATACAGCCACTGCGGAGATCGCAGTCAGAGGCGTGACAAGGTCCCCCCTTGTCATTGACAGGTCGGCAGTAAAACAGGGGGGGTGTGCCTGCATCAGTTGGATCCTCGTTCATGGCACGTAGGTTGCCCCTCCCTTTACCACCTCCCTGGTTAGTGTTAGTGGGATTTTTATGCCCCTTCCCTTCGCCACGTTCGGGGGTAGGGGTACCACCTCGTCCCAAATGCTTCTTGAGGAACTTCTCCATGTGGGAGTCGTTCTCTCTCTCAAGAGCGAGCTCAATCAAGAGATCCACCAGTGTATCGTACGAGTGGGTCCTGCTCTTCCTCTCAGAGGTGGAGCGGCAATCATCCCACGTACGCTGGGGGATCTTACTCATGAGCCACAGGTGGGGCTCAGTGGCTCCGTAGGAGCCCACGCTCATCCTCGAAAATAAGTACTCCAAGTCGCACACATACTCAGAAATTCGCGCAGCGGATGGAAACTCCGGGAGCATAGGTAGCTCCTCGATCTGTGTGCGTACGCTGAGGTCAGTCTCATAGACTGGAAATGTTTTCTCTAACCTCAGGAGTACCTCTGCCCAGGTAGAACAGGTTTTCACAATCTGTTTGACCTGTTTTTGCAAAAATTTCTTTTTGCATGAGCGTTTTAGCAGTGAACATTTGGTGGCCACATCCACATGGGATTGGCCAGTCAACAAAAGGAACTCTGCAAATTCGTCTGCCCATTCAGGCAGGTTTTTGGGGTCGAACTCCGGCAGTTCCAGCTGGATGTTCGCCTGGGCAATTGGTCTGCCCGTCTTCCCACCCCCCGGAGTTAGGCCTGATGGCGACACGCCGGCAAGAGGGGCCAGGGCTGACAGCCCTCTTCTCTCACTCTCTGTGACAGGCACGTCCCGTAGATCCGCCATAGGCACAGTCCTGGCACGGGGGTGAAAGGGGCTGGGGCAGGTGACCTTAGGCAACAGCCTTGAGACCCTCGATCTCTTGAGATCTTCGGCCAGGGTACTCAGCCCTGGAGAGAGAGTGAGCAACTCAGGCTTGGGTAAGGGTTCTGCAATACCCAGTTTAGCCTTAATGGCCTCCGATAAGGCCGTCACATCTGGATCTTCTGATCCAGACAGGAATTTGGCCAGCAACTCGGCCGTTTGATCCAGGGCACCGTAGGTTGGCCTTGGATGTTGTTGTTCTTCTACTCGTGTTGGGCCCACTTCAGGAGCCCTTGGGGTTGGATACTCAGGTCTTAGTCGTCTTGGCAGGGATGCAGTGGACGGAGGACCAGAGTGTGCGTAGGACCCTAGATCTGTACGTGGTCTGGATCCATGTACAGCCAACGGCTCCTCTCCATCTTCCCCACGGATGGATTTATAGTACTCCTCATGCATGATGTACTCATCCATCTTCATCTTCAGCTTCTCATATTCCTCAGGTCCTTCAATGGCGGTTGAGGATGAAGCTGGACAATTGGATCTTGATACTGAAGCAGCCACACGTCTGTGGAGGTGACTGAAGCTGTCTCCACCGTGTGCTGCTAAGGCCTCGGTGGTAAGGCCTTTATTCTCTTCCGCCCTTCTGCGTTCTGGATCTCCTTGGGACCCAGATGCGCCACTGAGATGATGCGGTGCTCGGTGTGGTGGTTCACTCATTGGGTGGACCACGCTGCCCATTTGTACTTGGACAGTTCGGATAGGCCAGGTCCTGACGCTTGGCGTGGACATGATGGACTTGTTGTTGAGCTTTTGTTCTGCGCTTCTTCTCAGGGTCGGTTCAAAAGGTCACAAGGGACTGTCTCTGCTACCAGAAAGATGTCCTTGAATTATGCCCTAGGTCTTTTGATGTATTCCTGCAGGTTTTGTAGTTGAAAACCCCAAACCAAAGCAGCAAGTAGAGCAAGGACTGAATGTGGATCGAATCAATGATTGGTTTTGGAATCCAGTGTAACACAGAAGGGCTGCAGATAGACAAAGCAGGTTTATGCACATAGATTCAATCACAAATGGATAATACAAAAGGTTTTATATGAAAATTGGTCAGACTCTAGCCTCAGAGGTTGCAATAGGCACTTCATGTGCACTCTTTTGGGTGAAATGGTGCTGGTTAGGACTGAGGGGCATAGATGTCAGGACCACACAGAAAATGACTTGGCCAAGCAACTGAATTTCGAAACAGTTACAAAGTAGGACCACAATAAGTGGTAGAAACAATTGAGTATAGGGGTCTTGGGGTGGGAGACCACTTAGGCTTAACCTCCAAGGCCAACAAGCATGAAATGCCTGATTTATTTTGGTATGTCCTCCATGAAGGAAGGTACCTCCGCTCAGTTGAGTGGTAGGGGTGAACTTCATGGGGGGGGCTAGGGTCACAACCCTAGTTACTTTGAGAAAGTGTACTTTAGGCCACAAAAGAGAGATAAAAACATTTAAGTTTGTCTCAGCATCAACAAAGGGTTTTAAGGGGGGCTTAGCCTGGATCAAGCCCTCCAAGAAAGACATGGCAGTGACTTTTTCTTACTTGGGGACCAATGTCCATAACACCCATGTCATATATGGTCCATTGGTCCATGAGTCCGGCGTGCACGAGGTGGCTGAACATGGTGCACGGCGGGCAGAAAATATGGAAATTGCTCAAAATGGCCGAAAATGCGCACACTCATGGTTGGGGCAAATGAGGCACATGCCCGACTTGGACCGGAGTGTGCCATAGGATTGGTATCAAGTCATATGCGTCCAACATATCTTTTGGGCGTCGCCCAACCCCTCCGGTTTTGCAATGGCAGCGTCGCCAAGTGAGCCCATGATTTGGGATAGTCCCAAATCGCCAACATGGCGGCCACGGTGTGCCAAGCCCAAGAGGAGTTATTCGCCGGGTCCAAGATATGTTGGGCACCGAAGTATGTACCCTCATAACATACGTGGGTCATGATGTCAATTCGGCGCAACGTTGAGATACACGGTCGCCACTTGACATCATGACGGGCAAAAAACAGCAATATTGGCGAAAAAACACCCAAAAGTGCCTTGAAAGGCGCACAAATATATTATAATATCTTCGGCTTGGATTGAGTAATCGACCAATCCCTCTAAACACAATGACTTGACACCAATGACCTCCGATTCCACATATGTGCTCCAATTGGGGCGCTTTGGAAGGTCCCGCGCGCTGCCTCCCAAGTGGGCACATGCAAAAATGGAATATTGCAAAAAACACACCTTGCTCGCAACGCATCGCTTCGGGAGCGCTCCACAAGCGTCCCTTCACGAAGGTTAGGCTTGCGACTGTTGGTTGTGAGTACAACGAAGGTCTTCGTGCGATATGGGGTCCATTGGCGGGTTAGTCTTGGAATGGTGCACCCGCCAAATGGGCACGCGATATGACACCAAATATGGCATACCACCCTACCTATGCCTTCTACACCCAACCTAGTGGCCTAGAATCAAAGCATGCCTATATTGTAATGTAACTTTGGTCCCTTAACACGCATGCAAGTGCTTTGGTCGAAAATCGACCTCCTTTCGGAAAGCCGAATTTTAGCATGCACGCAAAATATATTGCCAATATGTATATGGAGATCATATATGCACTATCCGGGGAAGACAAGTGATATGCCCCGGATGTAGAGGCAAGCAAGGTTGGGGCAAATGCCAACTCAACATACTTCTACACGTACTTGGACGCCAAGTACGTGAAAAGGCGCACTTCTTGGAGAACACTCAAAATAAATAACCCTATGGGCCTATTGAGTTGGGATCCTTTGGCCTCATCCTATGACTATGGGGGGCAAAACCTCATACACAGTGCCTATGAGGCACGTTAGTTCGTCCTTTGGCGCTTGAACGCTCGTAACCCTTGTTATTCCACTGGGGTTTCCCTGTTACGCGTATTCGATACGGCAGGATACGGCAGGATACGGCAGGATACGGCAGGATACGGCAGGATACGGCAGGATACGGCAGGATACGGCAGGATACGGCAGGATACGGCAGGATACGGCAGGATACGGCAGGATACGGCAGGATACGTCAGGATACGCAGGATACGGCAGGATACGGCAGGATACGGCAGGATACGGCAGATACGGCAGGATACGGCAGGATACGGCAGGATACGGCAGGATACGACAGGGTCCAAAATATCTGCTTGTTTGCACTACGAAAACAACCATTTTGCGTTCATTCAGCGTTTGGTGGTATTTCATACTGTTCTTGAATGCCTATTGTGACTTTCCCGGCTGACAACCCGCTTCATGTACACCAATTATTCGTTTCAAAAAAGAAGAAGATTGCTACCTGCTTCCTGAGCTTGGTGGTTTTTCATCCTCTTCCTGCGTGCCCATTGTGCTGTTTCTGTTTAGGTTGACAACCCGCCTTGCTGCACACCAATTCTCGGTTTTGAAAAAGAAAATGATTGCTACGTGATTGCGTACGAAACACTTCCTGTGCCCCAAAACACAAGATGCACGAGCATAAAAAAAAGACAATCACATCATTGCAGCCTGTACTATTATGGTTATAGACTTTCGGTGTACCTCTGCTCCATGTTATGTAGGTTACAGCAGAAAATGAACAGGCCGGCAAGGAAGTCGTAGTTATACGGGCGCCCGGGAGCCTCATCACGGCCGTTCCAGAATCGCCACTTCTTAACATTGCTGAAAACATTCTCCACTAGATGACGGCCTTCATTGATCATCTGGTTGTAATGCACCATGAACCAGGTCAATCGGCCATCCCCCCCGGCCACACGGCAGAACATGTTGTCCGCAGTGCTGTAGTGACAGTCACCGAGGCGGAAGTCAGGCCGAGGACCATTAAAGTTCCAGGGAATGGATGCATCCATGTCCGCCGTCATCTCAGCATCGGTGGCACGGGGCGGATACCACCACGAGCAGGCAATGACCTCGCGCCCCCAGTTGATCATGGCATTAAACACGAGCGCATGCCCGCGGTAAGTGGGTTTGTCGAACCAGAACAGCTCCCGGTCTACCGGGTGCGAAGGTGACTGGATGGCCACATGCGTGCTATCGACAATAGCAGACACATGGCGTTGAATTGGATGACTGTGTTGGTGGAATTCCCATCGGCGTTCAAAAGCATCCGTGAACGTATCCCACAGGTGAGCCCGTTGTGACACGTCACGTAGTACTTGGATACAGTAGTCCCGACCAATTCCCAATGTCCTCGCACATGCAATCTGGCTGTACCCCTGAAGCAGGTCACAACCCTACCCTGGCATTTTACCCCTAAGGGAGCATTATTTGGCCCTATATATGGGATATATGTGGGATAGGGTATATCATATTCCATTTCCTTGTTAGGAACATAGGATGTGGGATAGATAAGGCAATCATGGATGTTTAGTAGATATATGAATTAGTGGATGATAGGGTGGATTTCTCATATGTGCATATCAGGTATTTCATTGGCTATGTGTACCATATTTGTTTGCAGGATACTATTCAGTCAACACTATCGTTATGTCTTCGGTGCCAAGCAATGTTGCTGCCCATGCCACTGCGACCTCTGCTCCTGACCACCCGGTCTGGTTCCATGGTAGCAGAGGCGAAAATTTTTCGTCTCTGTTGGGCGTTTCGCATCGCGGAAAGCGATCGGTCCAAGACATCATGGACCAAATTCAAGTAAAAATCTCTTCCCCGGGAGGGATAGCTGAGGGTGTCCAGGTCCCCACTCTCAGGACCTCCTCGGCCCTGACCCCATCGACCGGGCAGGGGCCGCAAAAACGGGCCAAGCCGCAAGTGGCTACAAATCCTAAGTTTCCGAAATCCCCGAATGTTCCCATCGGGGCCCCCCATCCTCGCAATCCAGCTGGTGTACCTGGGATGGTTGGGGGGGAAATAGATGGCCACCCTCAGGGAGCGATAAGAGGACCACAATCGCCTATTATGGGCTCGGGAACCGTTACTAGCGCCGAGAATCGGGCAGTAATCGACCAATCTACTGGGGTGATCGAGCGTACGAACGCTGCGCCCTCACGCGCTGCCGACTGGGGTACGACGGCTTCGCCAATGGGGCCTATCGTGGTCGACTCTGGCACTCCTCCGTCGCTAGGGGGGTTGCCAGAGCCTCAGGTCAGAAAGAACCTGTTTGCGGCAGGGCCCATCAGCCCCATTGTTGACCAACTCGACGCTGAAAACCGTCGAGTCCTCGCGCTCACGCCTGATCCCCATGGCCATCTGGGTCCGGCTCGAGAGGCCGTGGCCCTGATCCAGCAAGCCCTGTCGGGGACTAGGCAGAACCCCACTGTGGTGGAATCGTCGCCCACTCCAATGAGTGGATCGCGGCGGTTTCCCTCCCTGGTGGAGGAATCTCCTGCCTTGGGAGCGTATCCCAATCCCCCGAGCGGATCCAGGCTAAATCCTACGATCATCGAGGAATCCCCCACGCAAATCGAGGAGGATGAGTGTGACCAGTGGTTCCCCCTGGCGGTTGAGCAGTGGAACGACGATGAGGAGGAGGAGATTGGAGTGTTGGAACGTCATGAACTCCATCATTCCCCTATTTCCGTTGCCTCGTCGCCTGCACCTCCTGAACCTATGTCAGGGACCAGGGATCGCCCCATGCTGGTGGAAGAATCCCCGGCCCCCCACTACATCACGGTGGAGGACTCTCCGGCCCCTCAGTTCATTGCTGTGGAAGACTCCCCGGTGCCTATGAGCGGCGTCAAAAAGCGCCCGTGTCTTGTCGTGGAATCTCCGGAGCCTACGGAGGACCGGGCCGGTACTACATCTCCAGTGCCTATGAGTGGCACGAAAGATCGTCCATCCCTAGTGGATGATTCTCCGGCAATGCCGAAGGTCAACAATCTGTGCTGGGGGGGAGGGACTCAGGTGGAGGGAGGTTCAGCAACCCTCCCAATAAATTTGGTCTCTCCCCCCACAAATACATCTCCTACGGAGGACCCCCAACTGCCCAATTGGGGGGGGATCCAGGGGTTGCAACGGGATCTGAGCCTGTTTTTGCTTCCCATCCGAGGACTCGATCACCTATGGTGGTTCATGAGTCACCACAGTATATTGTGGTGGACGATTCCCCACCCCCACCGCCGCGACCAAATACTGTTGGTCATGTTCCCCCTCCGCCGTCACCCCGCCACCGCCAGGTGGCTTACATCGAGCACGTGCAAGGAATCCCGCAGCTGGTTCGGCCATCTAATGGTGGGGGTTCGGGGGGGGGACATCCCTCTAGTGGGGGGGCGCCAGCGCCTGTTGCTGCGCGCCCCACACCCCCGTCTCGCCCTGCGGGGGGGCCCTCTGGTCCCTCCGTGGCAGGGGGGGCTGCTGGGGGGGGCGGTGGTGGCTCATCTCCTCCTCGTGGAGGGGGGGGTCCATCTTTTCGACATTCTGGGGGCCCCACTCCTACACGGGGGGAGGACGACCTACAGCACACCTGTGGCTGTCCCCGGTGTGTGGTGCACTACGAAACGTGCATCCAATCTCTGATGGCACAGGTGAGGGACCTGCGAAATCAGAATCTGGAGTTGCAGCGATCCCATCAGGAACTTTCTCAGGCAGTAGCCTCTACCGTGGGCGTCAGTCAGTCCTACGGGGACCGGATGACCCAAATCTTGTCTACGTTGGCTAAGTTTGACGCGTTGGTTCAGGGCTACCAACGGGATTCTAAGGCGGTGGAGGCTAGTGTGTCGGATCATCTTAAGATGTCCAACGGCAACACGGCTAAGTGCTTTAGCGCAGTGGAGTCGCTCGCTGCAGGTTACGCCGCCGTTGCATCTAGGATCGATGCGTGGGACCACTGGTACTCCACGCCTGCGGAACCTGTTACGGTGGTCCCACCCCCGCCATCGGCGCCTCCGCCCGTTCCTGATCCTACACCGGCGGCGCCTACGGCGCCCATGGGCGCGCCATCCGGTTCATCCGGTGGTGGGTGTGTCCTTCCTTTCTCCGTCCACCCATCCCACGATTGCATCTACCATCCGAACGCTTGTCCGGATTCGGGGTGGCCGAGGGGGGGGGAAGAACACCACGAACACCCCCACCCCCAAGAACCTACATCGTGGAGGGGAATCGCCGAAAAGCAGAAGGAACGTGCTGTTCCCGAGTGGAGGGCGACGCCTAAGGGCGAAGAACACCCCACAGAGCCTACGGCCCCGTGGGCCAATGAAGAGGAGAACACCTCTTCGTTGGGGAACATTAATCCCCTCACGAAAAATGTTTTCACTTCCCCTGGGAAACCTTCGTACACGCCCTCTCATCCTACGGATACGTGTACCGTCTCTCCAGTGAGGGTTGCACCAAATGCAAGTGGAGGTGCACCCCCAACCATGGCTCCCCCTGCTTACCACCCGTACCAAATGCCTATGGTGCAAAATAGTTACACCAAAGCGGTGGAGGATAGTGATATGCCTAAACCGCAATTTAATGGGCAGCTAGAGTGCTACGACGAGTGGGTGGAGAAACTTCAACAATGGTTGGGGGGGTGTGATCCCATGTACCGAAAGGCCAACGAGGCAAAAATGATTTTGAGTACCTTGCCCCCATGGCTAAAGGCGATCATCAACGCCCGGGTTGCCGAGGCCACCCACCACACACGCACGGCCCCCACCCTCAAAGAGTTGTGGGACTTTTTGGAACAACGTTTCCACGAGTATGACCCCTCAAGGGCTGATGAAAGGTGGCGAGCCCTCACCCCCAGGGTGGTTAAAGGGCAAGTGACCCTCATCGACCTTGAAGATTTCTATGCTCGTTGGCAACGTTTGTTGCCTCTGAGCAATGAGACTCGTCCCCACGTGATCCGGGAGCAGCTCCTAAGCAAGCTCCCGTGGATCAAGGAGAAGGTCGTCAAGCAAGAGGCTAAGAATAGCCCAGACAGCTATGTGGTGGATTTTAGTGGCCTTGACCCTTCGCCGGGTCGCGCCCCATTCGAAAAAGAACTCAGGAAATATAGCGCTCAAGCTTGCACTACGATTCCTGAGATTGTTTCCTATTCGGGGCCGGGGGTGATAGTTGACTGCAAAGACCCGGCTCTCCAGGAGTGGATCTTGAAACTCAACAACACACCTCACACACGCGGCTACACTATGAAAGTGGAGCAACGTAGGCCTCGTTTGAAGCCTGCGGAAATCTACGCCCTTGCCCATAAAAGCGTATCGGAGAGGGAAGCTCTCGAACGCCTCAATAAAGGAGACAAGACGACGGTGACGTACACTCATCGCCCTTCTCACAATAAAACCGCGGTGCATGCGGTTAATGCGGAGGCTACGGCGGACCCTGACACCTCCGAACCCGCTGACACCTCCGTCAACGCCGTGGGTCACTCTAAACCTCCGGCGAAGAAACCCGTCGACCCCGGGGCTAAACCGCCACCTACCTTTTGGGTTCCGTGTTCCAAACATTGGAGAACACGTAAACAAACGGAGATGGACATGTCTTGGATTGATTGGGGTGCCACCAATACCACCCTTTGGACGTGTAAGCCTAATTCTCCGTGCAATGACACTCATTGGAACATTGCGGGTAAGTCTAAAGGTGGTAAGCCTAAGGGTGGCGATAGGGGTGGCGGTGGTGATAAGGGTGCTGGTGGTTATAAGGGTGGCGGCGGCAAGGGCGATAAAGGAGGCAAGGGAGCGCCGAAGGGGCGCGGACGTTGGTAGGAGTGCCCAGAGGCGCCCCCTTCGAAAGAAGAAAACCTCGGGCACCCCTGTGACACTACCGTGGCTCTCGTTCCATCGAGAGTCATGAAGGGGCATATAGTGACTAGTGAGATTCAAACCGAACTTTCCGTTCAGGTTGTTTTGCCCAATGAAGAACGCAAGGCCCTCCGTGTTTTGGTGGATTTTGGGTGCCAAGCGGTCGCTTTGGCCAACCCCAATGTTTTTGGAGACCAACTCTCCGAAAAATATGAATCCCCCCAACGGAGGCGCCTACTCCAAGCAGATAATGAGACGCCTTTGCCAGGGGGGGACGAGCAAATGGACGTCAAAATTCAATTTACGGGGGTTGTGGATGGTAGTGTTTCACTTCCTCGTGTTGCCCAGTATGGCGTGTCCCCGTACCTTGTCCCGAATTTACCTTGGGATATGGTTTTGGGGCACCCATGGGGTTACGAACATTGTGTGAGCCATTTTGCCCGTTTCAATTGTTTGTACTCTCACCATCCAGTGCACCCCCGTTTTTGGATTGAGGACTTCCGTGAGGCTCCACGAACCGGCAAACCATTTTTGGTGAAACCCATTCATGGTAAGGTGTCACGTCAGTCCGTGTGGGGCCTAACCGTTCCAGTCATTGGGGCGGTCGCTCCTACGCACCCTGCCCCGGCCATTGTGGTTACGCCCCCTGGTGGCGAACCGCCTAACCGTGTTGAGGCCGAGAAACACATATCCTATGCCTTGACCGCTTCCTCCGTGGCCCCCGTACAGGACCGGGCTTGTGCTTTGGAGCTCGTTGAATTTGCTCCCGAAGCCCTTGCCCGTGATGTTCTACCTACGCGGCGTGATGGGTCCATGTGGACCCAGTCTGACTATGGCCTCACGCCATATTTGGCCGCACGTGTCAAAAAACAATTTGGCAAAAACCCCGACGTGGACGCCTTCAATAGGGTCCCAGGTATGGCTCAGGCTACCCGTTGGGTTTCGCCGCTTGAAGATTTCTTTTCCACTCCCGCGGACCCCTCCAAATTATATTGGATGTGCCCTCCCTATCATCGGTTTTCCGATTGTGTTCGGAAAATTCGGCAAGAAAAACTACGAGCCATCGTCGTAGGGCCGAAGTGGACACATAGGGAGTGGTGGAAACCCCTTATGGAAATTACTTTGCAAGGGTACCACCTTCCTGGGCCAGAGACTAAAGCCTGTCTCTATCAGAATGACCACCTCACGCCCCTTCCTCAACGGGGTTGGTCCACGGTGGCGCTATACGTGGACGGTGGTATTGCGGAGGAAAATTTGGCGGCCACTAAATGTCATGTGGCCTCCGTTTTGGCACCGGCCGTCTCTAACCCCAACACGGACCGCGAGCCGGGCATGACCTCGGAGGAGGAGTCGGAGGATGAAAGGGTGCCTAACCATTTGGCTTCGGTGCGCACCCTCACGTATCAGGCGACCCATAAAAAACTCCTCGCACCCGTTACTCTTGATCCTACCCCCGAAGATTTGGAGGCACAAGAATGCGTGCGTTCACGCATTGCGAAAATTGAACGAGAGTTATTGGGTGGGAGAGCCACTACCGTTAAGCGTTACCGAAAACGTAAAGGCGCCACACGATTGTTGGCGGCTTCTCGTGTGGGTGGCGTTGTCACCACCCAAGAGCCTATTGTGTCTCCGGAGGTGGAGCTCATGAGGAGGCGCATCCTCGCGGACTATGAGCGGGATGTTTTTAGTGGGGAGGTTCGTCTCCGTCCGGACCAGGAACACCCTAAGGTCCGTGGTACGGAGCGGTTGGGGTTTGCTAAACTTGACCTATACCCGAACGCCAAACCCAAGTCCGTGAAGCCTATACGGTTGGTGGGGGAGCGTGCCGCGGCGGAGCAAGAAATAGTGGAGGACTTTTTGGCTCGTGGCTGGATTGAGCCGTGCCCTGCCTCCGAATGGGCGTCCAACGGTTTCGTTGTGCCCAAGAAAGAGAAGGGAAAATGGCGCCTCGTGGTGGACTACCGCCAACTTAATGAGGCTACCTTGCCCGACGCACACCCCCTCCCCCTCATAGAGAACATGTTGGAAAATCAATCCAAACACAAGATTTTCACTATTGTGGACTTGAGTAAAGGGTTTCATCAAATTCCCCTTCACCCTGAATCCCGGGCTAAGACCGCCATGAATTTGGCGGGTAAGCGATACCAATGGCGTGTTATGCCTATGGGTATCAAGAATGGGCCCGCTATTTTTCAACGGGTCATGGACCATGTTTTGCAGGGTTTGGATTGTGCGGACGTATATATTGATGATATTATTATTGGTTCCTCCGGTGCGACGGAGGAGGAGCTATTGGCTAACCACGACCGCGACGTGCATGCCGTGTTGGATAGGCTACGGAAAGAGGAGTTGGTTGCTTCGGTTAGCAAAACCGATTTCTTTGTTCGTTCGGTTGAGTTTTGTGGCCATGTGTTGGAAAATGGCACACGTCGGCCGGCGCCAGGGAAAATGTTGGCGCTTGAGCGTTGGGACAAACCGGATAATGTTCGGGAGCTCCGGGGGATCTTGGGGCTCGCCAACTATTATTCGGGCTATGTCCACAACTACGCCTCCATAGCTACCCCTTTGATTAATATGTTGAAGGATTTGCCTAAGCATAAGAATGGCAAAAAGATAGGCCTAACATGGAATGCTTCGGCTAACGAGGCCTTTTTGAAGCTCAAGCGTGCTATTACGGATATTGTTCCCCTCCAACTAGCCGATTGGGATAAGGACTTTGTCCTCACCCCGGACGCTAGTAATTGGGCGGTGGGGGCGGCCCTACAACAGGAAGGTCCCGATGGTGCCCTACGCCCCCTTGCCTTTTTCTCCCGCAAATTGTCAGGCAGCCAATTGAATTGGAGCCCTCGGGAGAAAGAATGCTACGCCATAGTGGCGGCGCTTTTAAAATGGCATGGTTGGGTGGGGAACAAGCGCGTGGAGGTCCGTACGGACCACCGTAGCCTTGAAAATTGGGCTACGGAGGACCTCAAAACCGTGGGGGGTCCCTCTCCACGCCAAGCACGTTGGCATGAATTGTTCTCTAAATTCGACCTCCATGTGGTTTACACTCCGGGGCCAGTGAACCCCGTGGGTGATTTCTTGTCCCGTTGGGCTTACCCTGCTAACCCGGCGTTGGGTGATGTGTCCATACATGGGACGGCCCAAGCGGCCGGGGATGTGCGGGACATGATGGCGGCCGAGAAGGAGGAACTTGTCGCCCGCCCCCTTGTATTTAGGGCGGTTGTGGCGCCCGTTGTTACTAGGTCTAAAGCGGCGCCTCGGGCTCAAGGGGCACCCGCGTGTGATCCACCCCCTCTGGCTTCGCCTCCAGTGGGGGGGGGGACGAAGCAAAAGAGAAAGCTTCGGAGACTGGAGCGAATTGTCAAGATAAAAAAATCTTGGAAGTCCCACAAGAAAGCAACTCCTATACATGGGGAGGATGCTCCCAATGTTTTTGAGATAAATTGGGCTAAACACTACCCAAATTGTCAACGCTACAAACAAATGTGGCAAGATGCCTTGAATGGGAGCTTCCAAGATGGAGTGAGGTTGGTGGATAACAAGCTCGTCCGTAATGGACGGTGGTGTGTTCCTACGCCGCTAGTGCATCGTTTGGTAGCCGAATACCATGATGCATTTCACTTAACTACCTCCAGTGTGGAAAAACACTGGAAGGAAATTAACCATGGCGTGGAAGGTGAGGGGTTGTACAAAGCAGTGGAACTGCAATGTCAAACGTGTCCCTCATGTGCCATTCACACGCATGACACCAAGCGCAAGCAAGGGTACATGACCCCTATGCCTATACCTATGGAGCCCATGGACTCCATAGCGCTTGATGTGTTTCACTACCCTTCCACCTCCCACGATGGAGAGGTGTATGACCGAATGCTCCTATGTGTATGCCGGCTTTCCGGCTACCTCATCGCGATCCCTATTCCTAAACCCCGTCATGGAGACAGGGATGAAGGGCTAACGGGGAGAAGAGCGGCCCATTTGGTAATGGAGCGCTGGGTGGATAGGTTCGGAGCCCCTCGTGAAATATGCTCCGACCGTGGGCCACAATTTGTGAGCCAATATTTCCAAACCCTTTGTTCTAAGATTGGTGCCCGCTCGACTATGTGTCTCGCGGGTAGGCACCAAGGTAATGGCAAGGCCGAAAATACTGGCAAGCAGCTAAGGCGTGCCGTTGCTAAAGCCATTACCTTGAAGAGAAAGAAAACTAATTGGGTAGAGGTTTTGCCCGCCGTTGTACGAGCGTGGCATGAGACTACAGGTCCTTCAGGTTATACACCTAACGAGATGGTGTTTGGTAAACACAACCGTACTAAGAGGCCTCCTCTTGCTGAGCCTAAGGGGGTGGCCCAAGACGCCGCTCACTACTTCCAACGGCGTGAGGAGCTTATTGCTCTTGCACGGAGGGCTATGATTCAAGTGCAAGAGACAATGGCTCGTAAGTATAATAAGAGTAGGAGGATGTCCCCCAATTTCTCAAAAGGGGACCGCGTATGGGTCCGTCGCCAACGCAAAAATCTTGGCGATAAGACTTGTCCCTATTGGGATGGGCCCTATGAGGTTGTGGCCAAGAAGGCGCACGACCTCTATGGTATTCAAGTGGACCAACGGAGGTTAGTTGACGTCCACGTTGATTGTTTAATGAAAACGGTCAACTCCCCTCGCTCCCCCGTGCCTCTAAATTACACGGAGGAGGTTGCTAGAGTGCCCTCCCAGTTTGAGGAGGACACCTATAATGTCAAGAAAATATTAAGTCACCGTACTTACCGCAAGAGACTTCTCTTCAAGGTGCGGTGGGAGGGTTATACCAAAGATTGGGATACCGAGGAACCCGTTGAAACCTTCTTACCGTCCTACAACAAAGTTTGGAGAGATTACTTGCAGAAACAGAATCTCACCCAAACCGTTGACATCCTTGCCCACCTTGGTGGACCGCTCTCATGAGCGTGCCACGAAAAGAAAACCCTAACCAATATGGATATATTATTGTTTGGGGAAGGGAGGAGAGAGCGAGAAGCGGTGGGAGACAGGAAAGAAGATGTGCATGCACGGCGCGCTCCTCGGTTAAAGCAAGCAAAATCCCCACCGGAGCGGGGCGGTGGGTACCGCAGGTTTACCCCACCGTCTACCTCTCTCACCGCTAAAGGCTTGAGAGTCCTTGGGGTGGGGTGGCGTGGCATATAGCCTGGGGCGGAAGTGGGACGTGTTCTTTCGGGGGTCTTAATGCCATTCAAACCCCTATCCTTGGGTCTTACTGGAGCACTCCTACCACCACCAGGACTACTGCCGTCAGTCCTGCCCACGATGACGCCCCCTGTCAAGGGTGCTAACAACGTGGCAAGCACTTCCCGAAGACTCTGCCGGGTTGTGCGCATGGTGGTGTTTGCAAGGTTTCGGAGTACCGCCCCGTACCGAAACCACGACCCCACGACCGTCCCTGACCCGTGACCCAAGCCAACGAGCTAAATCATTTGCTCAAAATGGCGAAGGCTTGAAAACTTCGTTGGGTTGGCGGGTACAACCCATTTTCCCTTTTTGTGTTGGGCGTGATGGTTTTGCACCGATTTGCCCTTGTCCACACGAGGGTAGGTATACAAGGTACGAAGTACTCGTGTGGCTCACATTACGTGGAAAAAATTTCGTGGCGTGCAAAATTGCCACTACATACGGCGAGGACTTAAGCCTAGAGGGAGGGGTCGTCCTCTACAATACAAGTATTCTAATATGAATTGCAATGGGTGCCCTTGCCCCGTCACTCTATGAGTGGGTGGGGTCTTCAAAGGCAGAGAGTGGCGTTGCGGATTTGGGCCGTCTCCGCCGCCTGGGTATTCGTCCCCGGTCGCTATGCGTGCCCGGGTTGGGAGTGGGTACCCTCCATTGCCATTGCATGGGGCCGCATGCTGGCTGGGTGTGCTCTTCATGTCCTTGATGAATTTCGCGGGGGAATTCCTGCCTGCAACGAGAGGGAACAAACAATATGATGAAAAGGGCGAGTGTGCACATGCATATGTTTATGAGAGAATATGTATATTAATGTTTTCTCTAGAGTTCCCCACGAGTGGACTTGGATTTCCACAACACCCGAGGGGTCCTCTATCCCAACACCCAACCAAACGGGTTGGGATATGGGCGTGGCATTTTTCTTTATAGAGACCCGTGCGTGGACTTGGATTTCCACAATACACACGAGTCTCTCTGTCCGAGACACACCAAAACCGGGTGTGCCCGTGGCCAATGGTAGCGTGTGTGTGCGCATGCCATTAATTTAGTTACGGGATTATATGGTTGCCTATTACGTTGGTTATCACCCGCCCCCCGAACAAGCAAGACCTAGGTTGACACCTACCTTTGGGGTTTTGTAGCCGTGTACACCGGCCCAAGTTTACACACGGAGGTGTAAACATGAATCCGTCATACACGGTGTAGAGGGGTTGGGGGAGTAAAACTCCTTCGGGGCGTGTCATCGTGCCCCCGGGGAGCAGGGTGGGCTGATACACCAGCGGGACCGTACGGGCGACCTCCCCAATTTGCAACCTGGAGGTGACCCCCTGCGCTACGGCCCGCCGGTGGCACACCCACCGACAAAGGTAACACGCAAGCTAACCTAAGTGTTTATACGCACGCCCCCAAGACACACACGAACACCAAGCAACAAGGTGGCGTATCTATACACGTGTTCTATTGTGGATATGCTTACTGTTTGTTGTGTGTACGTGAGTAGTTTGTGGAAGCTCTTGCACGTGCCGTATGTGTGGAGTGCCACCATCACGTGCCCCAAGGCCGCCACCGCGAGACCCACACTCTGTGATGCCCTCCGGGCGAGTGTGTGCCCCCGGGCCCTGCCAATGGGTGTGCGCGCACAAGTGTGTCTTGTGTTTGTCGGTGTGCATCGCTCTATTATGTGTATATATGATATATATACGTAGTATGGCTCCTAGGTGAGGGGTTAGCAGTGAGGTCAGGCTATTATTACATGGTTATGAGGTTTGTCTATTCAAGTGTGTCTACTCACACCCTCATCCCATCTCCGTACCTCCTCCTTTACCCTCTACGTGGTGCATCACGTGTGACACACATGCTAAATTAAGCATCCACACGGACACGGCCCTTGGCTGAGCCGTGCCCGTAGCATTTAGCCACAGCCGTGGCTGGTTTCCGGCAATCCACACACAAGGCACACCGGCCTTCGTTTCATTTTTGTTGTGTGTCGGGTCAGTTTGACAAGTGGGCCTTTGGCTAGGCCTTGTCTGGACGTTTACAAGCAAGTGAGCAAGCAAGTTTACATCTTACAAGCAAGAGCTCACTCATTACTACAAGCGTTACGGGCAAGCACATCAAGAACATCAAGCACATCAAGCCCTCATAAACGATCTAAAGCACGTGGGTGCAAGGTGTGGGCATCGTACCCGTGTTTTGGTTTGTGCCTAAATGATCGTCGATCATTTACCCTGAGGCCATCGTGACCTCTTTCCTCTAATTAGTGAGCTACCGCGCGCACGGTGGGCCATCGCGGCCGTGTTTGTTAAGTGGCCTAAGCATGCACAAGACAGTGGCGAGCACAAGTCAGTCATGCATCCCTGACCTCTACTTTTGTTTCCCCACGTGCTCCCTGCTGCAGGCACAGTCCTAAGTTGCTGTCAGTGTCTCCTGTCCCTGTTGCTGGCTTTTCTTTGTCAAAAGTAAAAATTAGGCACTGTCGCGTCGCGCCGCTTCGCATGTACCATTACCTTCAGTTTTGTTTAAAAGTGTGATTTCACTTTGCCTTTAGTTTTAATTCTTTGAAAAACTACCTGCCCTTACCTGCTGGACCCCACATGCCTCATGCGACACGCAGGGACCAGACTCTACGCGCAACAGCTCGCGATTTTGCCTACTACTTATTGCGGGACCTGCCGGATCCCGTTCGTCAATTTGTGTATTTTGGCGGTGGTTCGATTCCCACCGATCGAAGCTACTTCAGCGGTCGTGCGGCCGGCTCCGAGATTGCCTGCGTAGGCTCGATTCCCTATGGGAGGGAATACACTAACCTGTGATTTGCTGCTGTTAGTGACTGCTACGTTCCTCTTGGGCATGTACTTCCTGCCCGTGGCAGTCGTTTTAAGTGGGGGGGTGAAGCAGGTCACAACCCTACCCTGGCATTTTACCCCTAAGGGAGCATTATTTGGCCCTATATATGGGATATATGTGGGATAGGGTATATCATATTCCATTTCCTTGTTAGGAACATAGGATGTGGGATAGATAAGGCAATCATGGATGTTTAGTAGATATATGAATTAGTGGATGATAGGGTGGATTTCTCATATGTGCATATCAGGTATTTCATTGGCTATGTGTACCATATTTGTTTGCAGGATACTATTCAGTCAACACTATCGTTATGTCTTCGGTGCCAAGCAATGTTGCTGCCCATGCCACTGCGACCTCTGCTCCTGACCACCCGGTCTGGTTCCACCCCAATCGCAGGAAAGAGATTGTAATTACAAACTCCTCTAATGTGAAAATGGAATTTGCCACCAAGAACAGCAGAAATCCCATTCTGTACCCGTTGGCATTCGTGAGCGGCATTGCTGCAAGTGGAGCGCAGTGCGGGGAGTCGCCGCTATCAGAACGATCCACAGAGATCCACGTAAACTTCAAGACTTAAGGACTGAAGAACTTAAATGATTGAGCAGTGCAGAAACGATATAACAACAGCGGAAAAAACATTCTAATAGTGCTAATGTAACTAATGAGAAACATTCTTCTTTCATTGTCTCAGATATGTGCTGTCTATGAAATCAACAGTGAGGGCAACGAAGCAATCTATGGCTCTTGGCGGGAACAGTGTTTGATGGTCCTCCACTCTTAAGGAGTGTCAGTGAAGCGCTGCCATCCATGATTCTTGCGAGCCGGGCCAAGTGACGTGAAAGGTGCTGATGGTGCTCCACTCTTAATGAGTCTCAGTGCGGCGGATGACAGCACCGCCAACAATGCGACAAGGTTCACGATGTGGTACACGCTTCCACCCCTTTGTGCAGGGCGTCCATCATATGAGGCGACGCCGCGACAAGGGTTCACCCTGTGGTACACGCTTCCATTCCTGTGTGCAGGGCGTCCAACGTGAGGCGACGCCGCTACAAGAGTTCACGCTGTGGTACACGCTTCCACCCCTCTGTGCAGGGCGTCCAACATGAGGCGTGTGCGTGGGCAGAGAACTACGGATTCATTCAAAAGATTGTTGCTTTGCATCTTCAGCCGCACTGGCAGAAACTTCACGCGCATTTGCGAGGTGCTGCCCAACGAGTACACGCCTCAATGGATAGCGGCGCGCATTGGGCCGCATGGACATGGCAGTTTGCTTGGTGATGATGTTTGGTACGCCGTGTATTGGGACTACAGTGATCTGCCGTCGGACACCTGGAAACAAACTGCCAGATCACTGTGGCTGGCCATGCTGTCTGAGAGAGGGGTGACGCCCACCACTGCAGATCAAATAAAGTTTGATGTCTTTGTCAACAGTTTGCAGGATGCGCCTGCGTGGCGAGAACAAAAGAAATTGGAAAAGGCTGAGCGTGCAAGCCAGAAGGAGGCGTCTGCCGATGCGCACGCTCTTGGTCTTGGCCCCAGCTCATTGGAGAGGCGGAAGCACACACTGGCCAGCTACCTCATGGGTGCGAATGCAGTGGGCCGGCAGCCAAGCACAGGGACATGGCGCCCCACCAGTGTGAAAGTGCTGCCCTGGGTCGTTAATGGTGCCGGAGGGCTCGGGGCCGGCAAGACCAGTGGGGCAGGCACGCGAGGAGTCTCCCTGAACGCTGCTATTGGGGGTAGAACCGGATACTCGGACACCAACGGAGGCGAGAGCAGCAACAACTGAAGCAAGGTCCATGCTGATTGTGGTCCGGCAGAAAATCCCAGTCTATGAAGAAAATTGACGCGGATTATTCTAAATACATCTGAGTGTCCAAAACTGCCTGAAAAGATTTAAATAAATCCGATTGTGAAAAATATTTGGCCGATCTGGCCCGCGAGCGCGCGTCAGCGGCAAATGGCGATTCCAGCTAAATGATCGGAACGCGGCGGATTTACGGGGAATGGACCGCGGAATCAAATCCGGCATATCAGAAATATATAGGAAATATCCTGAGACTGAGCTGCGAGGCGGCGATTCCGCCGAAGCAAAGAAAATGACCAAAATGTAGTCAATCTGGGTTAGATCAGTGAAAATCTGAGCAGATGGGGGTTAGCCGCACTTACACTCCCCCTCCAAAAACACACTGGGGTGTGTCGCTACGTCAACGAAGAACGTAGTGCGGGTAAGTCCCAGAAAAAATAGAAATGTAACCTCGATGGGGCGAAATCTGCTTGATCTGACCTGATTTGGGCTGAATTGGCACTGGATCAGGATGGATGAACCGGAAATGAGACAGAATGAGAAGTGACGAACAGTCCTCCGTGCAGTAAAACATTAGGTTAAGGGCTAAAAAGCATGTAAACGTATCGAGAATCGATACCAAACCATGCACTGGTTGAGAATGAGGTAGATTATTGGTGGATTGAGTGGGGGAATCAAGAAATGGAGTGACATCTCAGCGCTCTGGCACAGTTTCGCTGTCGCGGGCACGCTACGGTGTCCTCGCCGAACTCTACATCGTGTTACTCCCGCTTTTCTCGTTCTGAAAAGTGCAGCATGTGCTTCAGATTTGGCGCATCTGGTGGATGATCACAAGATTCAGCAAGATTGGGAATTAATTTGGGCAGAGATGAAGGAGATGGAACAATCACAGAGAGGGAAAACAAATACAAATGTAGTCTACAGACCCTAAGTGAACCATTGAAGATTTCTGCGCACTTAGTTAGGCAAAGCCGTCAACAGATCTTCGAGGAATGAGAGGAGATGACAAGGAAATCAACCTAAATTGTCCTAACATCAGCAAATTCCTTAAGATGAAGGTGAAATGAAGCGGAATGTCTACAACTGAAACTACTAATACCTTCGTTTAGACTAAAGTTAATATATATTGTCGTTTATTCAGCTCAATTGTGCTTTCCGGCACGTTGGTTCGCGAGCATCCAACAGATTCCATGGGAATGTGGATCATGTGATGATGCATCATGATGGGACATGCTGGCCCTGGGTCCTTGGCATGTAACGCGCCGAAGGTTCGCTGAAGGCGCTTTACTGACAGTATATAACTGAGAGACACCGAAGAGTCCTTTATTTACAGTGGCGGCGGTGTCAATCGACTTGGACAAGGCCAATCTTTCGAATGAGTCCCACAAGACACTTGGATTCACCATTTTCGACAGTTTCAAGTCGGATTGAGCTCACATTGGCGTGTGCCAAAAATACAACGAAGCTTACGGACTTCAGAGGTTGCTGTTAGAAGTCCCTAGAGCTCCTCTCTGAAGGTTGTCTGAACAATTGACGTCTGGGTTTCGTGCAACAGTGGCAGAATGATGGACAAACCTGAGAAATTCAAGGTAAATTCAAGGATCCTGGATCTGAATCTGGACTTTGGCTTCCGCATCACGGCAAATGAAGGTAAGATCTGAGTTCCTGGCGTCGCATCTGGTGCAGCCAGTACTACAGGGGGTACCTGTAGGGGTGAATGTCGCTGGCCAGCGTTTTTACTATGTACATTTGCTTCCATCTGCACGAGTAGCCAAATTCCAAAGATGCACAGACCAACAGAGACAAGATTACCCCGAATCTGCCTGAATTAAGCCTGAGTTTGGTTTTTTCTGAACACGGCAGCACACTCCGTGGCTTTCGGTTTTCGACTTTCGATACGCTACCGAACGGAGACCAAAGAAAAGTTGATTGACGTCAAATTATCAAACATTTGCAGTTCTCCACATCATGATGTAATCAGGAAAAATGAACAGTGGATTGAACAGAATGTGGTTTTTTCAAGTCGAATTCGGCCAAGCACGAATACATGTGACCACCAACCTGTCTGGTCGGGCCCTCGTACGGCTTGGCCGCTGCAAATCAGCGGCCGAACTTGAAGCTTGGTCCTCATTTGGCTCCTGGGCCGGCCTGACCACAGGAGGGGGGATCGACGGATCAGCCCTGGAATGTGACGAATGAGGGCCGTAAAAGGCTGGATCTCGATTCACCACAGGTCGTTTTCCGTCGCTCTCCACTTGTCTGTCTGGTTTCGACAGACAGTCTGTCAGGAGTACTCCAATTTCGGGGTGCTTCTTGAGGAAGTCAATGAACCCCTTGGTGTACCCATGGACAAAAGAATGGGCTGGTTCCCAGTTGTTGTGACTGGAATCAAAGCCCCTCCACTCACACAGAAATTCCCATTCGCCCTTGGCGTCACGTCTTGCTTCAACAATCCTCTTGAGTTCGTACTTCCCCCCTTCGATGAGACGATCCGACAAAATTTTCGAAGTCCAAAAAAGGGGTTTAACCCGATCCTTGGGGGAGGGGATCTCTCTCTTGAGGCGATCGCCCGAAACGTCAATTTCCCTGCTGACATCCACACGAATCCTCCACCTGTTCTCACCAAGACGCGCTGTAACAGCGAATGGCCCCTCCCACAAGGGAAGAAGCTTGTCATCTCCGTCCAGGGTGGTTTCGGATTTTCGAAGCCAAACTCGATCATCGACTTCAAAATTGTGGGGGTTTTTTCGACCTTGATTCTGAACCCAAAGCCAGTCAGCTTGATGCTTATCAATTAATTTCGAGACAGTTTTATCTGCTCGTTCGACGTCGTCCAAAAACAACGAAGCATCTTTACAGGGGCGAGGATTATTCAACGGCATGTTCCACCAACACTTCTTTCTTCCAAAGACAATTTCATTTGGAGAAAGGCCATGATACAAAGGCGTGTTGTGGTAGCGGCGAAGCAATGCGAAGAGAACTTCCATCCAATGGAAATCCTTTTCACTCGCGAGCTCCTTACGAAGCATATTTATAATTGAGCGGCCGGCTCTTTCGCCTGGCAGCGCTCGATGCGAGTGGATTTCACATCGGAGGTGGTGGATTCCAAGGCGAGCACATAATTCCTTCCACCATTCGGAGGTGTACTCTTTGCCTGAATCCGTCACCACCTCGGATGGGACGTCCCAGCCTCCCATCCAGGTCTGCGCGCACCATTTGGCGGCAGCCTTGCCTGTCATCGACTCAATGTTGCAAGGCAACACTTGAATGTAGCCGGAATGACGGCACTGAATAAGGAGCACACCATTGACTTTTTTATTAGTCCAATGGCACTCTTCGTCATCGAGTTCACCGAGATAGAGAAAATCACTGGTGACTCTGTTAAAGAGGCGCTCCGGAATAGGATGAGGTTCGCGCTGGGGGGCGTCGAGACAGCACATTGGGCACATCCGGCGACTACTTTCATGCAGTGAGTATATAGCCGTGAGCCAAACAACGTATGTTTAATCATCGACCACAGTCGACGGCCATGTGCGTGGGGGGACTCCCATTTATGCCACCAGTTTAACACTCGGGGGGCCAGGGCGTCTGGTACGCACAATTTACCCTCCATCCACAGCTTCCCCCCATCCAACGAATACTCAGAAAAAATCCCATCCTTGTGAGCATCCTTGGATTTGAGATTTCCAAAGACCTCTTTAAACATGGGATCCTGCAGATAATCGGACGTCCAGTCACGGATGATAAGGGAATCTTTAGGCAGGGGTGGAGTTTTGGCCGGATCTCGACGCTTAATGCCCTGGATCAACCGAAATCGACTTACTCGTCGGGTATAGTTAAACCGTTTCACACTCCCTGAGGAGGGATCGGTGACTTTTTCCACGACTTTCAGTGTTTTGGTGCAGATCTCATGAGCATGCGCCGGATCTGAGATGGCCGTGATGTCATGGCACGGTAATGCGTGCTGTTTAACAGCGCATTGCATGCATGCACGTCGAATGAGTTTCTTTTCTTCCTGATCCCATTCGATGATGACATGGCGGTCCTGCTCCGTACCATGGATGTTGGTACTTTGCAGCCCCTCTGAAGCGGGGTAAGCCCATCGGCTCAGAGCATCCGCTACCGTGTTATGTTTTCCAGGCAAATACGACACATGGAGGTCAAACAGACTGAGAAATTCGTGCCATCTGGCCCGTCGACCAGCTGGGCTCGCGACAGTATCAATGTGTTCGGTGGCCCAATATTCCAGAGATCGATGATCCGTCAGGACCTCGACTCGGTTGGTGCCAACCCAGGATTGGTACTTTTTTAAAGCACAGATTATGGCGTAGGTTTCTTGCTCACGCGGCGACCATTGCATTTGGCGTGGGGCTAGCTTCCGAGACCAAAATGCAAGAGGGTAATGATCGCCGGTGGCTTCATCAACCTGTTCAAGGACAGCTCCGATCGCGTACCTAGAAGCGTCGGTTCTAATGTAGAAGGGTCGGTCAAATTGGGGCACATGCAACGTGGCGACTTCGCAGAGGGCCGCCTTCAAGTGATGGAAGGCCTCCTCGCACTCGTCAGTCCACTTGACACGAACCTTTGAACCTGCCTTGCCCGCATCTCTCCCTACCTTCAATAATTCAGTGAGGGGGGCAGCAAATTTGGCATAATTCGGCACAAAAGTGTGGTAAAAATTGCAACAACCCAGGAATCCTCTCAACTCCGTGATCGTCTCAGGGCGCTTCCACTTCTGAATAGCGATGAGCTTCCCTGGACTGGGTCGTCGGGTGCCATTCTCAAGGAGAGAACCACAAAATTCGACTGATTTTAAAAATAATTTTCCCTTCTTTGGCCCACAAATCAGCTGATTGGCATCAAGAATGTCCAAAACTTGGTTCAGCTGCTTTTCATGTAGGGCCACCAGCTCAGCTTCGGTCAGTCCCTCCCCTTCCGTCGCGATGATTATGTCATCTATGTACACGCTCACGAAGGCACGAAGCTCAGGATGAGCTGAAAAAAGCACATCCTCCATCATTCTTTGAAAAAACGAAGGGGCGTTCTTCAGGCCCATGGGCATGACCGTCCACTGGACTGGGCCACATGGCGTGCACATACAGGTGAGAGGTCGGCTGTCCTTCCTCAACGGCATTTGGTGAAAGCCGTGACGGAGATCCAGCACAGAAAACAAACGACCTCTTGCCCTCTTGGCGATTTCCTCCTCAATGAGGGGCAGGGGGTGTGAATCCGCCTTGGTTTCGGCGTTGAGATTGCGAAAATCAACAACCATTCGCCAACCATCTATAGTGTTCTGGTCTGCAGGCGGCGGCTTCGGGACTGTGAAGGGTGCACAGCACCATTCGCTGGTCATACAACCCTCAAGCCAACCAAATTCCCTCAGATTTCTCTCGATGATTTTTCTGAGGATCTCATGTTTATGTCCATGGTTCTCATAAGGACGCTGTTTCTTCGCCTTGTACCCTTCACGAAGCTCGATGAAGGCTTCACCGAACTGCCCACGGACAGGGGGGTCCTTGATCAACTTACCCGAAAGGGTTGTGTCCTTCCGTTCCTCAAAAATCTTTTCTCTTGACTTGGAACACAATTCAGTGTCCACCTGATCGCCAGGAATTACTGTCGAAAAAACTTTGGCGACTTCTTCGGCCTTGGCAGGAAGAATCTTCTTACGAATGTCCCTAAACAGGTCCGTATCAACTGCCTCTTGAAGATAGGTGGGTCGAGTATCGACATTCCAGAGATTATCTTCGTGATCCAGCTCCTCGAAAGGATCTATGAAAGCTTCCACAGGGGGTTTTTCATAAAAAACTCTGAATTTGCGGCGCGATTTGAAATTTTTCTTCGCCCATGCACTGAAGATTCTTTTCGATGTCGATCGTATTGGGGAAGAGGGAGACGAGGCGGACCCATTTGACGTTGGATCACCTTGGGTATCTGACGGACAAAAATCAGAAAAAATAGATTCATCATCAGTACCACGCTCAACCTCAGGTTCAGACCCAACACAAGAATCAGTACCAGAATCAGCAGAATTAGAGTCAGAAAGCTTTCCATCCACCAGGAATGCAAGCGAATTCCAGGACCGCTGTGGCAGGGGACCTGTGTCGTCCCTGGCATACAGCTTAATCTTCCTGGGAAGTTCGATGTAATCTACACAAATGTCTTGCAATTCCTTAAACCAAGGCTTGTCGTCCCACAAGGGCACAACTAAAATCGCCTGGGTTTTATCTTGCTCGATTTTGTGGATGACCTGCTGGATTAAATGAAACGGAGGATTAATCCATAACTTCTCGTCCCATTTATGGGTCCAAGCGTCGCGAAAGTGCTTGTCAAAGCGCTTGTTCTCGCGGTTAGCAAAGGCATCATACTGTGGCCAAAAGGAATGGTGTTCATGAAAATATTCACAAATTGCATCGCGCCATTTGTCGACAACTCTGTAGGATGAAGAGTGCCAGCGCGAAGGACGTCGTGGCTGGGAGTCCCTACGAAGACATTCTAACTCTCGGGAGTAATCGGCACTCCCATTCACCTCTGCAATGGTGACATCTTCGCCAAATTTTGGTGTCACTTTTTGCTTCAAAAATTCTTCTGCACTTTTAAACCCTGCGTGCAAAAGACGAAATTCAGGACGCTCCAAGGGACCTGACTCCAGCAAAAAACAACGCCGATGACCTACGGGCGCCACCCTGTTCTTGCGAAGCCAAGGATGGCCCAAGTAAAGGTCATACTTTATGTCGGCACGATAGAAGTAGTCATCCTTAAGGACAACTTCTTCCACATTACCTTCTTCCCAAAGGTCTTGAGCGACCAAATGAGTTGATATATAACAACCGCGTTGCCCACCTGCGAGAGAATGTCCAGAAACTCCCTCGAGGGTAACAGGATGAGGCGACTCAAACACGCAGTCGTCGGGTAGGAAAGAATTGGATTGGAGATTTACCTCTGATCCATTGTCACACAAACAAGTGGCGAGGTGGAAATTTCCCTTGCAATCAGAGACCCACAGCTTTGTGACAAACTGACGGGCCCTGTGCTTGGACTGTACACCTACCTCGTCCACTACAACAGAAGGATCCGCTGCCGGATCCAGGGGAGAGGAGACAAGCGACCCTACATCAAGTAATGGTCGAGATGGAATCTGGGGATCATGCCTGAAATCGCCTGGGGAGGGGCGATTTTCATGGCTCCCCTAGGCGTTCTGACCTCCAGTGGATGAGTTAACATTGTGAACACACCCTGATTCATCGACCCACTCATCTTGGAACGGATCATCTGCTGGATTCAAGGCATTTTCAGCGTAATCTCGATCCGCATCGGACACCTGATCTGCACCTGAGACCTGATCCACAGGATGGTTGCCTTTTCCACGTCCACGGCCACGGCCGCCGGATGATGGACCTCCACCGTCGCCACGCCCTCTGCCCTTACCAGAGAAAGGGGTCCCTGAAGGATTTCCCTTACCTTTACCCTGGGATCCTGGAGCATTTCCTTTGTTTGTACCGGATTGAGGGGTTTGGCCTGGATTTCGATTTCCGCCTCCGGCGTTGCCATTGGGGCTTTTCTGGCCGTTCGGCTGCCCACCGGAGCCGGATGGAGTCCGATTTCCTGTGCCTTGGGACCCGCCAGGGCCTCCAGTATTTTTGTTTCCACCGGAGGGGGTCGGATTCCCTTTTCCCCCCTTTCCACCATGCACCTGTCTGTCATTCCTGTCTGAATTCTGCGGATTACTGATATTTTCACCAATCACCTTGTGATCGTAAGGAGACCATCGGTGATTACCAGTAGAATTCGACTTAGCTCGGTTCGTAGAACCTAAAAGAAGGCAGATGCTACAGTGATCCTGAACATTCCGGGTGTCATTCACCTTTTTGTTGCCCTTTTGGGCCCCATTTTGGGTGTTTTGCTGGGTATTCTTGTTTCCCCCAAGACCCTCATGGAAATTTTGATTGGCGGCGTCAGCGAGCCGCTCAACCTCTTCCCACAGTTCCTGCGGGGTGAACGAAAACACCCATTTCCTGGCCTTCAGGCGATGGCCATGGTAGCTTACTCCCCTGTTGAGGACTTGGACAAACAAGTCCCGATCCTCGTGTTCATTAAACTTGATTTTCCACGTGTTTTCAGTGAATTTCACCTTGGTAAACGACGTGGGGGAGCACTTTTGAAGTGCCTCCCTGACGGTAAACCTGTTGGCCGAGGCATCGAAGCCTTCGACCTCCGCCCACCAGGTCTTGACCTTTTCTTCGAATTGTTTATTCCGAAGGGTGGCGGCAGTTTCGGAGGGGATCTTGTCAAAAATCAGACTTTTCAGCTCGGCACTAGAAAATTTTTCGCCTGAATGTTCAGATTCTTCCACTAGATTCCAGAAGCGCTGTTTTTTGTCTTGCACTTCGTGCAAGATTAATCGAGAGAATGAAGGAAAATTCTTCAACATCTGGTGGTAATGGTCCTCTGGCAGCCGGGATCCACGTACCTCCAACTGTTCCCACACCTCATCAAAGGTAAGGGGGGAACTTGAATCCTCACGATCACTCCAGGTCCTGAGCCAAGTGTTGGCCGGCGCTCCCTCAAGGCAGTCCAAGAGGGCCATCAGGAACTGATCATCTTGGAGTTTTTGAGTCTTAACCCACAGTTTAAATTCCCGTTGGAACTGAGGCCAACGTCGGGGGTTCCATTATACTTCGGTTGCTTGGCAACCTGACGAAGTCGCAATGAAGTGGGATTAAGAAGCGAATCCAGCCCAACACCGGCCGTAATGGCAGACACCTTGGCGGCATCATTCGCCACACCAGCTCCGGCGAGGGTCTGGGCGAGCAACAGCTGGGCTAATGCATTGGAATCAGCAGCAGGAGGGGCAGTACGGGAGGCAGTTCGCTTGGCATTCTGAGCCTCAGTCCTAGCCTTCGCCGTCCTACTCTGAGATCGAGAGATTGTAACCCTTTCCTTTAGCTTGGTCCTGCTGATCCTTGCATCGGTGGTCTTGGAGTCCAACGAAGGAGCAATTGAAAAAATTTCTGTCGACTCCTCCGACGGTTCTGTTGCTTGTTCCACCGATGATGCGCCCTCAGACCGCATGTGTGTCTTGAAAAGATCTTTAATTCCCAGCGTTTGAATGATGAGTTGCATTTGATCTTTGAGCAATTGGAGCTCAGTATCTCGCTGGGATCTGCAAGAGCAGTCGGCAGGACAGTACATACCGTGTCCTGAAGGGCCTGAGCAGGCTGTCGGACCGCTAATCTCAGTGGTCCGCAGCCAGGAGTCCACTTGGGGAGCTCCTTCAGCCCTGATTTCCAGACTTGCCTGCCTGGCTGCCTCTAAAATTCCTTCCTCAACCGCGGCGGCTAGATCGTCGCGAATGGAAACAGGGGGATGAGGGGCGGAGGGCCCGGCAACAGGTGCCTTGGTCTTCTCCTTCGGGAAGGGACTTGCCTCCCAGATCTGCAAAAAAATGGCAAAAGAATCATCTTCTTGAGAACGCCACCACATCCTGGTATTAATTTCTTCTTGAAGGAGGAAAAAATATTCCATTAAAAAATCAGAGGCGATTCTTTCTTGGCCTATCAGCTTAGACGTGGCTAAGAGACAAAGGGCCTCAAGGCTCTGAAGGTTACGGGTCACTTCTGGCGACAAATGGTTGTCCCATTGTGCCCAAGAGGCTGGTCGATTATAGCTAGGTACCTCACCTGGACCACCCATCTCAATGTCGTCAATGTCGGCGTCGATGGTCTCGAATGTGGGACATTGGTAGGGAATGTGGGTACCTGCCAGCTCCGTAAGGTCTACCGGAGCGTTGCCATCGTCGTAGGCTGGGAGATTCCAGCTGCTTGATGGCCAATTTCGACTGGGATTAGGGAAATTGGGGTCCCCACAGCTGCTGATTTGTGTCCTTCTTGGGCAGCTTGGGCTAGCGCAAGGCATTCCTCTCAAGGCCTCGTTCGCACAGCACCACGGCAGCGTAATTGTTACGTCTCCAGGAGCGGCGGAGTCTACGGGGCCGTACTGGGGAGCTAACTGTGGTTGGGACACCAAAGGAACAACATTCAGGTAGCCTCTGCTACCATGAAAGTGCTGCCCTGGGTCGTTAATGGTGCCGGAGGGCTCGGGGCCGGCAAGACCAGTGGGGCAGGCACGCGAGGAGTCTCCCTGAACGCTGCTATTGGGGGTAGAACCGGATACTCGGACACCAACGGAGGCGAGAGCAGCAACAACTGAAGCAAGGTCCATGCTGATTGTGGTCCGGCAGAAAATCCCAGTCTATGAAGAAAATTGACGCGGATTATTCTAAATACATCTGAGTGTCCAAAACTGCCTGAAAAGATTTAAATAAATCCGATTGTGAAAAATATTTGGCCGATCTGGCCCGCGAGCGCGCGTCAGCGGCAAATGGCGATTCCAGCTAAATGATCGGAACGCGGCGGATTTACGGGGAATGGACCGCGGAATCAAATCCGGCATATCAGAAATATATAGGAAATATCCTGAGACTGAGCTGCGAGGCGGCGATTCCGCCGAAGCAAAGAAAATGACCAAAATGTAGTCAATCTGGGTTAGATCAGTGAAAATCTGAGCAGATGGGGGTTAGCCGCACTTACACAGTGGTCCTGCACCTCAGCGGCGCTGCAAGGCACCGGGTGGCACATGCTACGCGCCAGTGCCAAAGAACTGCAGCAAGGGAATGTGCACACCGCACTGCCTGAGCTTCCAAATTGCCTATGCACAGCGGTTTGCAACTTGTACGCCATGCAAATACAAAAAGTCTGGAGTTCGACACAGGCACACACCACGTGCCACTGATGCAACGGAGCTCGCACCTTGGATTGGGGACTGGCAGGGTGATTTGGATGAACCTCGCTGAAGGCACGTCGCGCAGAATGAGGAGGATGAAAATCAGGACAGTGACACCAGTTCTGTGATTGATGAGAACCCACTTGCTCAGCCGGAGACGTTGACTCAGCCGCAGCCATTGACTCAGCCGCAGACGTTCTCAGCACGAGCACCGCGGACACAGGACCTGCCACCAGATCATGCGGAAGAGGAGACCGTTGAGGCCTACCTAGAGAGGCTGTTGGGTTCAGCTCCGCGGCGCAATTCCTTGCCCAGACGCCCGGGTGACACGCCATCTGAAGATGCTGATTTTGCAGAAGCGCAGACCGCATATTTGCTTGATGACTTACAGCAACCGCCGCCAGCAGAGCGCAGGCCCTCGGCGGATAGCGGCCGGTACATTGTGGAAGCCCCGAAGAAGAACTATCACTGCATTGTGTGCTATTGCTTTCTGTTGAACACTGCAGTTCTGCCTTGTGGACACACGATCTGCACAGACTGTGCAGGGAGGATCAGCCGGTGCCCACTGGATCGTACTGTTTTCGTTGCTGCCAACACCCCCAGGAACCGCGCTGTTCAGGATGCTGTGGAAGAATTTCTGCTGTCCGAAGGGGCTCGTACTGCAGGCGCGATACTGGCAGCAGCAGGAGCTGCAATATTCTCTCTGGGATCCACAACAAGACCACTGACGAATCAGGATGCCATGCGACAGGCCAGATTGCGAGCCTTCATGCACCTGTTGCCACGGGATCCTCCTGGTGAACTAGCAGCAGATCCTCCTGATGCAGCAGCAGCGTGTCCTGATTCAACATGCTCCCAGATACCAGCGCCAGCAGTGATTTCCAGAACGGTGGCTTCGTTGGACTCTGAGTGGTTGCGACAGCGGGAATGGAAGTGCACAACAGTGCAGCGTCGTGTGGAGCGGTCTGAGCAGCCACGTGCAGCAGCTGGAACATTGGTGCACGTCATGTTCAACGACGGCTGGTACGAGGGCCTGGCCGGTGGCGGTACTGTTGAATTCGGCGATGGAACAAGATTTCCCTGGAGCCGCATCCGCACCTGGCATGCAGCCAGCGACCACTAAGGTCAGCTAAGTACACTATTTTGGTAATATATTTAATTATTTTTTTTGTTTATCTGTTTTTTTGTTTGCACAGTGGCATGCACCATAGTGCAGCAGTATAACTATATATTTTTGTATGTCTATAACTTCTTTTATTGTTGATTATTTATATTATCGCACAGTGGAATACACCACAGTGCAGCTTCTTCAGACACACGCATCGCATGGCCATTCGTCTCTCTGCTCAGTGTAATGTCGCTGTGCCTTCCCAGCTTTGTGAGTGCGCCAGTCAATGACGGAGGAAAGTAGTTGGCAGTTGGGGTTATGTGTCAAGTCATTTTGTTACCTTTCAGCATAGCAGGGAACAACAAAAAAGCATGCAGAGGTTCAAAAACCGGACGGTTGAACAGTTTCCAAAAAAAGAACACCATATTTTGAAAAAGCATTTATGTTTGTTAGGATACAAGCTGCAGTGGGTTTGAAAACGTTTCTGGATAGAAAACAATTGGAAATGGATTTTTGTTTGTTAGGATAAAAGCTGCAGTGGGTTGGAAAACGGTTTCGGAAAAAAAATAATTGGTAATGCATTTTTGTTTGTTAGGATAAAAGCTGCAGTGGGTTTGAAGACGTTTTCGCAAAGAAACCAAGTCACATCACATCACATCACACCACATCACGGCAAATCAAATATGGTCACACACTTCACATCACATTGAATCACATGACATCACATCACACCACATCACACCACATCACATCACGTCAAATCAAATATCACTGCACCAAATCACATCACATGAAATCGCATGGCAATACATGACATCCCATCACATCATACCACATCACATCACATCACGTCACGTCACGTCACGTCACGTCACGTCACGGCACGTCACGTCATGTCACATCACATCGCCTCTCATCACGTCACATCACATTACATCGCATCACGCCACACCAAACCACACCACACGAGATCACACTACATCACATGGAATCACGTCATGTCACATTGCATCACATCACATCACATTACGTTGCGAACACCACATCCTATCAACTTATAAGGCATCACATCATATGGCATGAAGAAAGGTCAATTTGCATTGGTTCATACAAGGTCGGATCACATTACGTCCGCACACCTGCAAGGCACCGCCTGTTTATGAGACCTTTACCCATAACTGAAACTCCAGGTTAGGATTACAGTTAGGGTTAAGGTTAGGGTTAGGGTTAGGGTTTCGGTTACTGGCATACGGCAAGATACGGCAGGGAAAGCAGGATACGGCAGTATCCGGCAGATACGGCAGGATACGGCAGGATACGGCAGGATACGGCAGGATACGGCAGGATACGGCAGGATACGGCAGGATACGACAGGATACGGCAGGATACGGCAGGATACGGCAGGATACGCGTATTACAGGAATATGGTCGTATTAGGGAAACCCCACTTGGGGGTTCAAAGCGCCTTCGGTCGCCCAGATTTTCTGGGAAAAATCTGGGACGCGATCCGTTATATCAAGGAAAAAATTGCGGATCACTCGAAGACTGTTTCAGTCTTAACTTCAAGAGAAATCGTATTACAGAATAATCTAATGCAGTCCACGGAACGGGCGACATCAGGCGGCGATTTCCCGGCGATTTCACGACAATTAGAAATCGCGGTAGAAATCGGGTATTTCACCGATTTCCCATCGCAAATCGACCAAGACAGTAAAATTATGGTAATTCCACATCGACTTAATGGTTAGAAATCGGATTCCAGATTTCGCGGGTTAGAGAACAGGGATATCCCGCTGACAGCCGGTGTCAACGGCTTCCGCACGGGTGTGACGGCTCACAGGCCTCCGGGCCATGGGCCATAGGTTCTGGGTACCGCTTCATGATGTGTACTACTCCTGGAGCTGGCGCTGGAGAAAGAAAGCGACCAGCACCTGAACAACTACCGTCCTGGAGGGGGAGGCTCTGGAAGCCAAGGCAAAGGGTACCAAGGATCCAGACCTGGACAGGGGACCACCCCCAAAAACGCCCGTATCATGGAAAACGTCAAGGAGCTCTTCTGGTGTGATGCCAGAGATGAGCAGGGCCACCTGCAGCACGCCCCAGACTGCGAGCAGCAAGACTGCTTCGTAGTCCAAGGGAAGAAGCAGGAGACCAACACCGGCGCCAAGGCGAAGATGCCGGATTTCTACAGGTGTACTATCACCTGTGCCTTCTGTGGGAAGAGGAAGCACTATGAGGATGAGTGCTACCACAAGCAGCGCCTGTCGGCGAAGCTGAAGGGTGAGGATCCTGGCAAAGGCTCTGGCAAAGGTGGAGGCAAAGGCAAAGGCAACGACTCCGGCAAGGGCAAGTCAAAAGGACGTGGACAAGGGCAAGACAAGAGTCAAGGTGGACGAGAAGGAGGCGCGAACCGCCAGCCAGACAAGGACAACAAGAACCCGGACAAGAACGGTGCAAACCCCAACCCTAATCCAGGGGGGAGTTCCGAGCCCTCCGGGGGGCAGTCTGGTCCTACCACACGCTCACAAACGCAGGCCCAGTGAGAACAAGTGGCTAAGCTTGAGCATGAAGGCGGTGATGACGGCAGCGCCAAGAAGAGAAGCCGTTTCATGAGGATGGCCCGCAAATTGCGGAACAAGGGGTTCGAGGTGACCTGTCCCGCGGAGTTCTGACGGGGACGCTCCGGTGGGGCCCTGGACTTGGTGTTCTGGGTACGTATCCGCCTAGGGGGACATGAATACCTGGGGGTATTGGACACTGGGGCCACCATATCAATAGCGGCCAAGGAAATTTTACCTTGTGGGAGCCTGAAGAACACCATGACCACCGCGGCTTTACGAATGGGGCATGGGCATGTGGTGCACAGCTGCGGGGACTGTGAAGTGGAGGTACCTATGGGCTCGCAAACTATCGCCCATCGGTTCTATGTGATGGACACTGAAGCCTTGGACTTTGTATTGGGAACTGACTTCTTCGTGCAGCACTCCCAGATACAATCCCTGACGCTGCAAGCGCCCTACCTCCTCTACGTGGACCACGGCGAGGGCAGAGAGTCTGTGCCACTGGAGCAGTCTGAGCACACCTCGAGCTACCTGAGGGTATCGAAGGAGGAACCCTCGAACATGCTGGCGGCCTCCAAAACTGAGGACTATCAACTATTGGGGGAAGTCCTGGACCAAGGTCTGAAGGAGTTGGGTTACTCTAGAGAAGACCTGAGTGTGGAGTTGTTCGCCAGCGACAAGCAACATGTCCTCGACCTTTACTGCAGCAAGGGGAAGAACTGCAGCTACAAATTTTACTGGCCCTCTTTCAGGATGGCCTACGGGAACCCCAGGTTCAGTGAACTGGGGAAGGTCTGGACCAAGGTGGCCTTGGAATGTTCCCGTATGGTCCTGTGTTCCCCCGATTCGGGAGCCCATGGGGCCAACGAGTACTGGCGAACCCTCCTGGACAGGCTGACTATCAGCTCTGTTCGGTTACCTGATGAGGCCATCTACGTGCCTCTGGAGCGTAAGACGCCTATCGGGAAACCCGGATGGGGGAGTATGCTCAGCGTGGTGGACTGAGGTCTTACCTCCATCCCCTGGGAGAACCTGGACTCAACTCTGGTCCAGGCTATACAACGAGAAAGCGATGGAGTCTCCTTGGGTGACTTGAAGAATCGATTACGACCTCAAGGTGCTATTGAGACTATACCCGGAGGAGATGAATACGTCGCGACTAACACTAACGCCCCCAACTCTCCCTGCCATGTACCTGTTCCTGATGGAGTCTCTGAGTGTGGACTATCCGAGCTCCCCAGCTCTATCAGAAAGATGTCCTTGAATTATGCCCTAGGTCTTTTGATGTATTCCTGCAGGTTTTGTAGTTGAAAACCCCAAACCAAAGCAGCAAGTAGAGCAAGGACTGAATGTGGATCGAATCAATGATTGGTTTTGGAATCCAGTGTAACACAGAAGGGCTGCAGATAGACAATGCAGGTTTATGCACATAGATTCAATCACAAAGGGATAATACTAAAGGTTTTATATGAAAATTGGTCAGACTCTAGCCTCAGAGGTTGCATTAGGCACTTCATGTGCACTCTTTTGGGTGAAATGGTGCTGGTTAGGACTGAGAGGCATAGATGTCAGGACCACACAGAAAATGACTTGGCCAAGCAACTGAATTCAGAAACAGTTACAAAGTAGGACCACAATAAGTGGTAGAAACAATTGAGTATAGGGGTCTTGGGGTGGGAGACCACTTAGGCTTAACCTCCAAGGCCTACAAGCATGAAATGCCTGATTTATTTTGGTATGTCCTCCATGAAGGAAGGTACCTCCGCTCAGTTGAGTGGTAGGGGTGAACTTCATGGGGGGGGCTAGGGTTACAACCCTAGTTACTTTGAGAAAGTGTACTTTAGGCAACAAAAGAGAGATAAAAACATTTAAGTTTGTCTTAGCATCAACAAAAGGCTTTTAAGGGGGGCTTAGCCTGGATCAAGCCCTCCAAGAAAGACATGGCAGTGACTTTTTCTTACTCCCCCCTGGAGTACTAGTTAGCTAAGCTAGTAGGACCAAGGAAAAAGGCTCAAATATTCCCAAAATTACCTCAAAAAAATGCATTAAACTTACCAAAAACATCCTCATCACTTCATAGAAGCCTATCACACTGTAGGGACCCTTGAAAAACAGTGTAATGTACCGTGAATGATGTCCCTTCGAAGGGGCATTCCTCAAAAGTCGCCGGCGTGCGGCGAAAACTTTTGGAAAAAGTTTGGGGGCAGTGGTAATTGAACCCAGGACTCCCTCCCTAGAGCCAATGTGCTTGCCCACTAGGGTACAGTCGAACGCTCTAATGCGGACGGCTATCGCCGTATAAACAGCGTTTTAGTATACGGCCTGACCAAGGGCCAGGGCGGAGCAATACTCCCAATGGAGGACACAAACTCCCAGGAGCTGGAAAAAATAGAAAATGGAACCAGCAGGGAGTGATTCCTGCGGTTTAGCGGAAGGGGTTGCGATTTAGCAAGTGAAATCGTTGAAAATCGACGAAACCACGCGGGAAATCGTCATTTTTACACATAACTTAAAGTCGCAGACAAGCGCAAAGGAAGCGGACGCCAAGAAAAGGGTTGCGCAAGCGTAAAAGGCTTTTGGAAAACAAGGTATGAGCCGCAGTTTTTAAAGTTTTAAAGAAAATTTTTGCACAGTTGCATCAAAATTTTTACAAACTTCAGAGTCAAGCATTCAAAATCAGCCCACACCACAGAGCAGTTCAACAACCCGTCTCTCAGGTATGTCTGTGTCACTTCACACTCACGCATTGCGTCCGTGTTGGTTGTTTCGTCAAAACGTTAGGGTTGTCAACGCTGTGCTCGTTGGGGGGTCGGGTGTTCTTCTCTCGTGCTCTGCACAGGTGAAAGCAGGGATGAAAGGTATGTGATGCGAATGGAGCGCGCAGCGCGCACGTAGGGTTAGAATATGCGCTGTGCTCGCGATGCATGTGCCTAATCGAGGCATCCACACGCTGTGACGCTTTACCTGTATCCGAAATTCACCCTTGTTTTCTTCCTCACAGGTAAGTACAGAAGCGTTTGCTCGTGTGCGGCCATGGCGTTAAAGTCGAGTTGCTTAAAACGCTTAGGTTTGTCTTGTGTTCGTTTCAATTCGGCATTCACACGATGCATGGTGAGTAAGGTAGGTTAGCCCAGGAGGAGCTCACCTCCTGGTTGAGTCAGTGGTTCAGCCTCCCTTCCCTGCGTGCACATGATGCATTAAAGGGTAGGCCACGCGAATTGCGCACGGTAAACCTTGTTTAGGTTACCCAGAGGCTCCTCGGTACGTTCTTTAAGAGAACCCGAGGAGTTTCTTAAAGCTTGCTTGCTTGACAGGGGTAGCTGATCCGTCAGCGTGTTTGCGAGCAGTGTATTATAGGTCACACTGAGAAGGGTATAATACCTGGAGTGTGGCTTGGTTCCTCAGTCGCAAACGCCCCTTCATTTGCCTCTTTTGTACAGGTGGGAGAGGTTAGGGTGATTGGTGCACGCAGCAGCTGCCTTCGGCGGCTATCCATTTTTCTGCCCCAGCAAAACAGGGGCGCTGATCACAAATCAAATCACTGTGCCTCAGCCAGTAGTGGCGAGGGCTGTCCGACCTCAACGACATCTGCGCTGTGCACGCAACGAGAGCACCCCTTCCCTCCAAGCCCTAGCAGGGGAAACGCGTTGTGGCGTCCCCTGTTAGGCCACAGCTGCTTAGGAGCACTGTGTTTTCTTGTCTTCTTCACAGGAGGGCCATTAGGGCCTGCGTGAACTTTGACAGCAGCACCCAGTAGCGTGTGTAGGGGTTAGGGTCAGCAGGCCTGGCAGCGGTGAGTGCAAGTGATGAGTGCTCACCCTGCCTTCGAAGGCCGGTGCTGGCGTTAGTGAGTGTAGTGTAGTGGTGTCTCCTGTCCCGCGTGCTTTTCCTCGTGGGCAGGGGAGTGCGTTAGCTTTTGGCCTGTAGCAAAAATGGGCGTTTTGTATGCCCTTAGCACACTTGGCCACCCCTCCCCTCTTAGTAGGTAGGGCTTTTGCCGTCTTACCCCAAGGATAGGCGCCAGCACAGAAATTGGGCGCCATGGGAGTGGTAATAGTACCTGATTAGGACCTTCGGTTCGACGTCAGCGAAGCCCGGTCTCCGGGAGCCACGCTGGGGAGAGAAGTGAGACACATACAGACATACGTAGCACACTTAGGGGTATGGTAAACCCTGTAAGGAAGGGTAGAACCCCATGGGTCTGGACCAGTCAGGGGTCCTAACTGTGGGCTCTCTTGTCCCCAAGGAGGGAAGACACACCTTGCCTCATGACACCTTGCTTGTCATTCCCCCCTGGTGTAGAAAGCCACCGTTCTTCGTTGGCTCACCAAGGTCATTACATTAGGGCAGTACCCATGCAACACATGGTCAACAAGGCAAACACTCGCTGGGTGGCTGCAATCTTGATAAGCGGCCACCTGGCTCACGCTGGAAACCATAGGCATGGGTCTGCAGGGCACAGACAGGGTCAGTAGACTGACACAGGGAAATTAGCTTCGCTTCTTACGCTGGGACATAGTCTCAGCACGGGTTAGGAGCTGACCCTGGTTGTTCTCAACGAGGTAAGTGCGGAAGATGGGGTTGATACTCCCATCTGGTTGTATGAAGGCTGACATAGGTTCTCAGGTCGCCTCAGACAACCCATAGCCATCCCACAGGGTAAGGAATTTCCAGCCCTGTTTATACTCGTGGCGAGCAATACCTGCAACCACGTAGTAACCATCGACTGCCATCTCATCGGCAGTCATCTCTTCGAGTTCGTCTGCCTCCTCTGGACTGGCAGCGTTCTCTAGGTCTATACGTTCAATCTCACTGTCGCTGAGGCGCCACTCATCCCAAGACAAGTCGTCAGGGGAGTGATAGTGCCTCAACTGCTTAGGAGCACATAGCAGTTCACCACCTAGACGTGGACTGCACCTGACATGGATCCTGGATCCATCTATCCTGATGATACGATAGGGTCCAAAGTAAGGGTCCTGTAGGCAGTTACGTGGCCAGGAGGGTAGGCGTGAAAGGTGTACCAAAACAAGGTCACCAACCTTGAAGCTGGCAGGTCGCCGTAGGCGGTTCCGTCGGCTCTGTTCACGGTCACGAATGTGCCTCAGGTTAGTACCAGCCTGGTTAGCCAGAGACTGCTTGTGTTCCAGCCAATCTCCCACAGGGCTCTTGAAGTCCTCAGGGAAAGGGGTTTTGAAGAACCATGCAGGTCGTCCTCCATGGAACAGTTCGTGGGGGGTGAAACCCGAAGAAGAGCTCCGCTGTGAGTTCATGGATAGAACTGCCCAGGGCACTAGGCGTACCAAGTCCTTGGTGCGCTCCTGTTTCATCAGGATTCTTAAGTTTTGCTCCATCACACGGTTCTGTCTCTCACAGAGAGGGTTAGACGTGTGAGTATAGGGCACGCCTGTGGTTACCTCCACGTTGAGGGCATTTAGCACTCGTTTGTACCACCCAGTGTCACTGCGGATGCGTACATCTTCGTCAGAGTGCACCTGTTTAGGTGCTCCATAGGGTTCGAACCATTGTTCGACCAACATTTTTACAGTCTGCTCACCTGTGATTTTCTTATTGCAAGGGAACACACGGGTGAAGCGAGATAGACCACAGGTGACCACGAGGCAACTATCATAGCCGCCAAAGCGTGGTAGGCCGTGGATGTAATCCACGTAGAGTAGAGAGTTAGCACAATAGGGTATGGGTAAGCTGGAAATCAGGCCCCTATCCCTACTGTCGCTCTGCTTGCTGGCATGACAGCCACAAGCATCCACAATGGTCTGCATACGCGACCTCAGTTCAGTCAGGGTTAGACTAGAGTAGAAACACTCACGGAAGAAGTCCACTGAGCGATTAGCGCCAGTGTGACCAGAACTGAGATGGGACCACTGTAGGCACCCATCCAGTCGTGCCTCAGGCACCACAATTCGGTCCTCGTAGAAGAGGTACTGATTGTTTTTATACCACTGGTGCCCGTCAATGACACGGGGTTCGAGACCAGTGCTGAGGGTTTGGAGAATTTCTTCATACTCTGACTGATAGTCGGTTAGACTCCAACCCTCCAGGATTCCAGCAGTGCGCATGGACAGGTCAAGCTGGACATCCATACGCTGGAAAGCCTCTTTGGCGAGCGCCTCAGAGCTCTCACCAATAAGCGCATCGAAGTTGTTGCGCGATATATAGTCAGACAGTTCATTCTTAATCCCAGGGATGTGATGCACTGTCAGCCTGAACTGGCTCAGGTAAGTCCACCACCGTTTTAGCTTTGCTTTTTCTGGTGGTGGGCCCTTCTGAAAAGACTTCACAGGCTCCTGGTCACACAGCCAGACAATAGGGTTAGATCCCAGGAGTCGGGATTGTGACGATAGCACCAACATACCGGCCAGGAGTTCCTGGTCATAGGTGCTGTAGTTGGAACGCGCTTGGTTCCATTTCCAATTCCAGTGTCCCAGTGGCACCAGTCGCCACTCACTGGTAGGATAGTCATGTTTCAACGAACCATCACGGTTCAGTCCAGTAGTACGATAATGGCAGTGGGTTAGTTCAGCGGGGTTAAGCTCCTGCCATTGGTAGATCGTATCCCCCCCCCCCTACATCACTGGCATCAGTGATCAGGACTATCTCGCCCTCAGGGCGGGGCACTCCCAGGCAGTTGGAGGAGGCAATCTTCTTCTTCAACTCCTGGAAACACTCTTCCTCTCTGGAGGTCCACCTCCAGGGAGTAGTTTTCTTGCTCAGGTCAGTGAGGGGTGCAGAGGAGTAAGTAAAATTGTGGATGTGACGCCGATAGAAATTACAGGCGCCCACCAAAATCCTCACATCGTGTAGACCCTTCTTAGGGTCATCGCGAATCTGCATGTCCTGTAGGGGCTGCATCTTAGACGCGGCTGGTTTCCACCAGCCATACCCCACGTCGAAACCCAAATACTCCATCTCTTCTTTCATAAACTCACATTTTTCGAGTTTGATTCGGAGATGGTTTTCTTGACAGACCGTGAAAAATTCACGGAGGAGAAGGACATGGTCCTCTTTGGTATTAGTACCCAAACTCACGTCGTCGATGTGAGCCTCCATTTCTGCACCCCGAGAAATCAACTCTTGTACTAGAGGCCTGCGCCTCAGTATGTACAAAATTTTGTTCATAAGCTCCTGGAAGAGCGCTGGGGCATTAGCAACCCCGAAAAGGCATAACCTTCCACTTGAAGACACGACCCTTAGGGGTTATAAAGGCAAGCAGCTCCTGAGCTGCGGCGGTTAGGTCAACCTGCCAGAAACCAGAGCGTTTGTCCATTTTGGTCTTATACCTGCATTTGGCAATACGCTCCAGGGTGTTTTCCATGTTAGGAATACTCCCTGAGTGGTTCTGGGTTTTCTTGTTGACCTCACCATAGTCTACAACAAGACGTAGGGCAGTCGACCCTGGGTTAGCAACAAGGAAACAGGGACTGCAGTGATGGGGATAGTCCCCGTGTTTATACTCTTCAACGAGGCCAGCATCAATGCATTCTTGGATCTGGCGCTCGATTTCTTCAACCTGTTCCTGTGGAGCGGGATAGGGACGACGCCTCACTCGCGTCTTTTCAAATTCTGGTTTCAATTTCAGGTCCATCTGGACCAGTTTTTTACAAGAAAGGGGAGGCGGCAAGGCGCCGAACACCTCCTCATAGGTTATAAGCAGTTTCTTCAGGCGGGGGTCAAGGTTAAGACTCTCGACTTTCTGAAGGAAATCCTCCTCAGCATGGAGGTTGCTTTTTCCATGTTCTTTCTTTTTATGCGGATCAGCAGTTTCGGCAGGTACAGTACCATCGTCCCACTCAAGGGGACATTGCTGCCCATAGTGTAGAGAATACACTAGAGGTATCTCAGGATCAGGCAGCGTATAGGACTCATCGTCCTCCTCAGACCAGATGGAGTATTTCCAGGTCTGTCTGAGGTATTGCAGCCGCTCTTGGCGCTCAATACCTTCGGCCTTCAGGTACAACAGCCGTCGGAGTTCTTAAGTGTCATGCTCAGACAATGGCATGTTATTAGCAGCAGGCGGTGCCAGAGCATCAGCACTCCGGGCCACGGGTTCACCTGTGTGTACAGGCTGCATGTGTAGCACTGGTTTCCCAACAGAGGAAGCAGGTTCAGAGGTTGACTCTAGATCTACCTCCTCTAGCAACAGCTGGGCCAGGAAAGCACTATGTTTTAGGTCAACACAGCTGGGATCAACAGAGGGAATAGTGCTGGTGATCTCAGACAGTTTGTCGTCAGCATCCTCTTTTACAGCTGCAGGTTCCAGGTAGTCATCAGGAGACTCACACCCTGTAAGTGTGGCAGATAGGTGCTCAGGAGATCGATTTTTGAGATCATAAAGGGTCAGGCCACGATTTTCGGCCATGACCTCTTTTGGTAGCACCTGGTCCAGGTCACACAGGGGTACAGGATTGAGAGATCCATCGATGATGGACAGGAAACTGGCCCACTCAGGGGCCTGCATAGCTGTGTCGGAGTCCTCAGGCACATAGATAGGGCCGTCGGGGAGTTGCACTCTTCCCACGGTCATTCGGTCAAGCATACGGCGCCAGTAAGCATGTTCACCAGAGCAACCCCAGTCAGGGGTGCACATAACAACCCTTCCTCCCTCATAAGCGATCTTGGTTAGAACCTTCGCGAGCAGGGAGAAGGGAGGGTTAGCATACGCTAGGCCCATTGCTTTCCAGAAGAAACGGAAAGCATTGTTCATTTGTTTCGAGCAGTACAACTGCATGATGTGCTGTTGTTGGCTCGCAAACAATTCCACCTGGATCTCATCCAGGTTTACCTGTAGGGTGCCAGTCCATTTTCAAGAAGGTGTTGGGCCAGTTGGTAGTTTTCAGTACGATAGTTCGTCTTGGCTGCGTAGCGCAGCCCAGACTCTTTTCGTCCTGACAGCTCCAAAGGAACGGAAGATAGCCCACTGCCAAAGTCGCAGTGTAAAGAGTAAGGACGCTGTAGGGACAGCATTTTAACCTGGGGGTTTCTTCTTAGAAAGTCAGTGCCAATGACGATGTCAAAGGCGTCAGTGTCCAACACTCTGCAGTGTTGGCTCACGGTTTCGTCGCCCAGACGTATGGTCACATCGACCCCGGCCAAGGAATGGATGGTACGCCCATCCCCTACTCTTATGGCCACGGTCTTAGTTTTCCTGAAGGTTTTAAGCAGGTGCCGGGCCACTATGGAAAGTGTTGCACCGGTATCAAGCACCGCTCGAAAAACCTGATCCCCGATTTTCACGAGGATCCAGAAAACCAAGTCCTCCTCTTCGGAGCCGCCCCCCTATTCCTCATCAGGGAATTTCACATCCACCCCTGCAGCCATGAGGGACTTGGCCATCCAGGCCAAGCGCCTCTTCTTAGAATTATTCCCCTCAGGGGTAGCATTATCCCCTTGGGGGCACTTCTGGGGGACACCTGCGGCAGGAGCGGGTGAAGCAGCAGGATCGGGTGTTGCAACAGGCGCTGATGAGCGCCTCTGGGGGTTAGGGGGTCCAGTCTTGCCACCCCCCTTGCCACTTCCTTTACCTTTATCCCCATTCGGGGGATTTCTGGCGGGCGTATGGGTCTTCTGGCGCTCCGCCTCCTGACGCTTGAGTTTGTCACTCTCGCGTTTCTTGATGTGGCATTCGTCCTCGGAGTGACGACGTTTGCCACAGTAACCACAGGTGATGGTACACCTGAAGTGGTCCTGATCGGTCACCTGTTTCCCATCTTTGGTGTGCTGCTGACGTTTCATCTGCAGCATACAGCCACTGCGGAGATCGCGTTCAGAGGCATGACAAGGTCCCCCCTTGTCATTGACAGGTCGGCAGTAAAACAGGGGGGGTGTGCCTGCATCAGGTTGTACCTCGTTCATGGCACGTAGGTTGCCCCTCCCTTTACCACCTCCCTGGTGGGTGTTAGTGGGATTTTTATGCCCCATCCCTTCGCCACGTTCGGGGGTAGGGGTACCACCTCGTCCCAAATGCTTCTTGAGGAATTTCTCCATGTGGGAGTCATTCTCTCGCTCAAGCGCAAGCTCAATCAAGAGATCCACCAGTGTATCGTACGAGTGGGTCCTGCTCTTCCTCTCAGAGGTGGAGCGGCAATCATCCCACGTACGCTGGGGGATCTTACTCATGAGCCACAGGTGGGGCTCAGTGGCTCCGTAGGAGCCCAAATTCATCCTCGAAAAAAAGTACTCCAAGTCGCACACATACTCAGAAATTCGCGCAGCGGATGGAAACTCCGGGAGCATAGGCAGCTCCTCGATCTGTGTGCGTACGCTGAGGTCAGTCTCATAGACTGGAAATGTTTTCTCTAACCTCAGGAGTACCTCTGCCCAGGTAGAACAGGTTTTCACAATCTGTTTGACCTGTTTTTGCAAAAATTTCTTTTTGCATGAGCGTTTTAGCAGTGAACATTTGGTGGCCACGTCCACCTGGGATTGGCCAGTCAACAAAAGGAACTCTGCAAATTCTTCTGCCCATTCAGGCAGATTTTTGGGGTCGAACTCCGGCAGTTCCAGCTGGATGTTCGCCTGGGCAATTGGTCTGCCCGTCTTCCCACCCCCCGGAGTTAGGCCTGATGGCAACACGCCGGCAAGAGGGGCCAGGGCTGACAGCTCTCTTCTCTCACTCTCTGTGACAGGCACGTCCTGTAGATCCGCCATAGGCACAGTCCTGGCACGGGGGTGAAAGGGGCTGGGGCAGGTGACCTTAGGCAACAGCCTTGAGACCCTCGATCTCTTGAGATCTTCGGCCAGGGTACTCAGCCCTGGAGAGAGAGAGAGAGCAACTCAGGCTTGGGTAAGGGTTCTGCAATACCCAGTTTAGCCTTAATGGCCTCTGATAGGCCCGTCACATCTGGATCTTCTGATCCAGACAGGAAGTTGTCCAGCAGCTCGGCCGTTTGATCCAGGGCACCGTAGGTCGGCCTTGGATGATGTTGTTCTTTGACTCATGTAGGGCCCACTTCGGGAGCCCTTGGGGTTGGATACTCAGGTCTTAGTCGTCTTGGCAGGGATGCAGTGGACGGAGGACCTGAGTGTGCGTAGGACCCTAGATCTGTACGTGGTCTGGACCCATGTACAGCCAATGGCTCCTCTCCATCTTCCCCACGGATGGATTTATAGTACTCCTCATGCATGATGTACTCATCCATCTTCATCTTCAACTTCTCATACTCCTCAGGTCCTTCAATGGCAGTTGAGGATGAAGCTGGACAATTGGATCTTGATACTGAAGCAGCCACACGTCTGTGGAGGTGACTGAAGCTGTCTCCACCGTGTGCTGCTAAGGCCTCGGTGGTAAGGCCTTTATTCTGTTCCGCCCTTCTGCGTTCTGGATCTCCTTGGGACCCAGATGCGCCACTGAGATGGTGTGGAGCTCGGTGTGGTGGTTCACTCATTGGGTGGACCACGCTGCCCATTTGTACTTGGACAGTTCGGATAGGCCAGGTCCTGACGCTTGGCGTGGACATGATGGACTTGTTGTTGAGCTTTTGTTCTGCACTTCTTCTCAGGGTCGGTTCAAAAGGTCACAAGGGACTGTCTCTGCTACCGGAAAGATGTCCTTGAATTATGCCCTAGGTCTTTTGATGTATTCCTGCAGGTTTTGTAGTTGAAAACCCCAAACCAAAGCAGCAAGTAGAGCAAGGAGTGAATGTGGATCGAATCAACGATTGGTTTTGGAATCCAGTGTAACACAGAAGGGCTGCAGATAGACAATGCAGGTTTATGCACATAGATTCAATCACAAAGGGATAATACAAAAGGTTTTATATGAAAATTGGTCAGACTCTAGCCTCAGAGGTTGCATTAGGCACTTCATGTGCACTCTTTTGGGTGAAATGGTGCTGGTTAGGACTGAGAGGCATAGATGTCAGGACCACACAGAAAATGACTTGGCCAAGTAACTGAATTCAGAAACAGTTACAAAGTAGGACCACAATAAGTGGTAGAAACAATTGAGTATAGGGGTCTTGGGGTGGGAGACCACTTAGGCTTAACCTCCAAGGCCTACAAGCATGAAATGCCTGATTTATTTTGGTATGTCTTCCATGAAGGAAGGTACCTCCGCTCAGTTGAGTGGTAGGGGTGAACTTCATGGGGGGGGCTAGGGTTACAACCCTAGTTACTTTGAGAAAGTGTACTTTAGGCAACAAAAGAGAGATAAAAACATTTAAGTTTGTCTTAGCATCAACAAAAGGCTTTTAAGGGGGGCTTAGCCTGGATCAAGCCCTCCAAGAAAGACATGGCAGTGACTTTTTCTTACTCTATCCACTCAGATGACGCCTTCTTCGTGCAGACTTGCGTGGAGGAAGTGGAGAACGCCGAGTATGTCGCCCCACTGAAACCCCTACTCTCCATGAGAATGGAAGACCCCGTGGACGAAGAGCTGGATCCCAGATCCAGGCTAAGGGAGTATGTGGACTCCAAGAGGAGGTTGGTGGCGAAAAAGCTATGCTACGCTAAGCCTACCCGCAGCTAGTGGCCACTGAAGCAAGGACGTAAGGGAGATCTATCCCAATTGAAGGAGGACCTCGAACAGAAGATCACCACCTAGCAAAGGGAGGTAGACCTTAAGCTCATGAAGAGCGTGTGGGGCGCCCATGTGAGGACCCCAGAGGAGGACGACCTCTCGGAGGAATGTGTATGTGAACCCCCTCAAGCGTGCCTATGTTGCCATCGTCCACCGGAGATGGTTGAACGAGACCTACTATATGCCTGCCAAGGGTTGAAGGATACTACCAAGGGCGAAGAGTCGGTGGAGGATCACCTCCCGACGTCTATTACTCAGGGGGCAAGCAACTTACACTCCGACGGGGACATGGAGGACAAGATCAAGCTATTAGACCCGCGGGTGCAGACGCTTATAAGGACCTATCTGGAGGTGTTCGGAGAACTACCCCCTCCAGCCTCATGTGACAAGCTGGTACAGATGGACCTCAAGCTAAAACCCGAGTTCGTGGGTCACAAGATCCGGAGGAGACCCTATCCAGCTCCTGAAGAGCAGGCCGACGAGATTGAGCGACAGATACAAGAACGTATCGACGCTGGCCTAGTCCTGGAGTACAAGGACGGGGACTACCCTCAACACTGCAGCCCCTGTTTCCTGGTGGCTAAACCTGGGTCTACAGCCAAACGGCTGTTAGTGGACTACGGAGAGCTGAACAAGAAAACGCTGAACCACTCAGGGTCCATTCCTAATATGGAGTCTACCCTTGAGAAGATAGCCTCCTGTCGCTACAAGACCAAGATGGACAAGAGGAGCAGATTCTGGCAGGTGGACCTGACGCCCAACGCTCAGGAGCTACTAGCCTTCATCACCCCTCAGGGGAGGGTGTTCAAGTGGAAGGTCATGCTGTTTGGCGTGGCCAACGCACCCGCTCTATTCCAAGAGCTGATGAACAAGATCTTGTCCATCCTACGAAGGAGACCTAAGGTGCAGGAACTTATATTCCGTGGGGCCCAGATGGAAGCACACATCGACGATGTATGCCTCGGGACCAATACCCAGGAGGACCACCTAATCCTCTTGGGTGAGTTCTTTGCCGTCTGCCAAGAGAACCACACGCGACTCAAGCTGGAGAAGTGTGAGTTCATGCAGGAGACCATGCAGTTCCTGGGGTTTGATGTTGGTTATGGGTGGTGGACCCCCGCGGCCTCTAAGGCCAAACCCCTGATGGACGCTAAGGTACGACACGAAGACCCCAAGAAAGGACTTCATGATGTACGCAGTTTCATTGGGGCGTGCAACTGCTATCGCCGCCATATCAAAAACTTCACCTACACCAGCGCTTGAGGACTTGATCAAGAAGAGTACTACTTGGCGCTGGGGCCCACAAGAGCAACAAGCGTTTGACAAGCTCAAAGACAAGGTGGCCAACGCTAAGTGCTTCGGTGTGCCTAGGGCACAAGGGGAGATTATCCTGGTGCCCGACGCCAGCAATGTGGGCGGTGGTGGAACGTCGTTCCAATGGCAAGCACTAGAGAAGGAGGAGTTCGACTCGGCTATTTCCCAATGGGGGACTGAAGGTCTCAACCGAGATGGAACTCTCAAGCACAGCTACCCTGACGACAAGTGGGTCCTAGTACCTCTGGGCCACTGGAACTGGAAATGGAACCAGGCCAGGGGGAACTACTCCACCTATCAGCAGGAATTGCTCGCGGGTATGCTGGTGTTATCCTCACAAGCACGACTGTTGGGGAGTAACCCTGTAGTCTGGCTGTGCGACCAAGAGCTGGTCCGCACTTTCCAAAAGGGTTCCCCACCTGAGAAGGCCAAGCTACGGCGCTGGTGGACCTACCTCAGCCAACTACGGCTGACGGTACACCATATCCAGGGAGTGAAGAACGAGTGTGCAGACTACATCAGCCGCAACAACTTCGACGCCCTGATTGGTGCCCGGTCTGAAGCGCTGGCTAAGGAGGCGTTCAGCCGTATGGACGTGCACTTGGACCTCAACATGACTATGATACGCCCCCTGGATGGACTCCAACAATCGGAGTACCTGAAGGAGCTTGGGGATATCTACAAGCGCCTGGAGAAACGCCTTGAACCCCTCCTGGTCAATCAAGATCAGTGGAAGAGGGACAAGAGCTACCTCTGGCACGAGGACCGCATCGTGGTACCCAGTGACAGAGTCCCAGCGCTGCTGAAGTGGACCCATGAGTCCAGCGGTCATGTGGGTGCTGACCGTACCCTGAGGCTATTCAAGCAGTGGTTCCACACTACGTGAACTGACGACCAACTGCGGAAAACCCTCCAGCCTATCGTGGACAAGTGCCCGTGTAGGTCCTGCAAACCAGGGGATATCAGGGACAGAGGTCTCTACTCGACCCTGCCCATCCCTCACTGTGCTAACAGTGTTCTATATGTGGACTACACGGAGATGCCCAAATTCGGGGGCTATGACTTCGCCCTCGTGGTAACCTGTGGGTTGACCAGGTTTACCAGGGTGTTCCCATGTACCAAGCACATTACTGGAGAGGAGACTATCAAGATACTCCTGGAGGAGTGGTTTTGTGTCTATGGGGCGCCCAAGGAGATCAACTCCGATCAGGACGTACGAGTACGCTCAGATACCGGCTGGTACAAGAGGGTCCTGAGATCCCTCAATGTCCAGGTGTCTACGGGGATCCCCTACTCTCACACGAGCAACCCCCTATGTGAGCGACAGATTCGTGTCCTCAAGGAGAATGTAAGGATATGGTGCAAAACTGAACGCACCAGAGACTGGGTGAGACTACTCCCCGTCATATCCTTGATGATGAACTCCCAAGAGAGTTTGGCAACTGGCTACTCGCCCCATGAGCTATTCCTAGGGCGCCCGGCGTGGTTCCTACATGCTCCTGTAAGTGCGGCTAACCCCCATCTGCTCAGATTTTCACAGATCTGCCCCAGATTGGCTACATTTTGGTCATTTTCTCTGCTTCGGCGGAATCGCCGCCCCGCAGCTCAGTCTCAGGATCAGACCTATATATTTCTGATGTGCCGGATCTGATTCCGCGGTCCATTCATCGTAAATCCGCCGCGTTCCGATCATTTACCCGGAATCGCCATTTGCCGCTGACGCGCGTGCGCGAGCCAGATCGGCCAAATATTTTTACATAATCGGATTTTTATAAATCTTTTCAGATAGATATGGACACTCAGATGTACTTAGGAATATCCGCATCAATTTTCTTCATAGACTGGGATTTTTTGCCGGATAACAATCAGCATGGATCTTGCCTCCGTTGTCGCCGCTCTTGCCTCCGTTGGTGTCCGTGTATCCGGTTCTGCCCCCAACAGCAGCGTTCAGGTCGACTCCTCGCGTGCCTGCCCCCCCGGTCTTGCCGGCCCTGAGCCCTCCGGCACCATCCACGACCTAGGGCAGCACTTTCATGGTAGCAGAGGCTACCTGAATGTTGCTTCAGTGGCATCCCAACCACAGCCCGCTCCCCAGTACGGCCCCGTAGACCCCGCCGCTTCTGGAGAAGTAACGATTACACTGCCTTGGTACGGTGCGAACGAGGCCTTGAGAGGAATGCCTTGCGCAAGTCCAAGCTGCCCAAGAAGGGCGCTCATCAGCAGCTGTGGGGACCCAGATTACCATAATCCCAGTCGAAACTGGCCATCGAGCAGCTGGAATCCGCCGGCCTACGACGATGGCAATGCTCCGGTGGAGCTTACGGAGCTGGCAGGTACCAACCTTCCTTACGGATGTCCAACATTTGAGACCACGGACGCCGATCTGAACGACATTGAGATGGGCGGTCCAGGTGAGGTACCTAGCTATAATCGACCAGCCTCTTGGGCACAATGGGACGACCATTTGTCCCCAGAAGTGACCCGTAGCCTTGAGGCCCTTGAGGCCCTTTGTTGGTTAGCGTCGTCTAAGTTGATCGAACAAGAAAGAATCGCCTCTGATTTTTTAACGGAATATTTTTTCCTCCTTCAGGACGAAATTAATACCAGGATGTGGTGGCGTTCTCAAGAAGATGACTCTTTTGCCATTTTTTTGCAGATCTGGGAGGCAAGCCCCTTCACAAAGGAGAAGGCAAAGCCACCTGTTCCCGGGCCCTCCGCCCCTCATCCCCCTGTTTTCATCCGCGACGATCTAGCCGCCGCGGTTGAGGAGGGAATTTTAGAGGCGGCCAGGCAGGCAAGCCTGGAAATCAGGGCTGAAGGAGCTCCCCAAGTGGACTCCTGGCTGCGGACCACCGAGATCAGCGGTCCGACAGCCTGCTCAGGCCCTTCAGGACACAGCATGTACTGTCCTGCCGACTGCTCCTGCAGATTCCAGCGGGATGCTGAGCTCCAATTGCTCAAAGATCAAATGCACCTCATTATTCAAACGCTGGGAATGAAAAATCTTTTCAAGGCGCACATGCGGTCTGAGGGCGCCTCATCGGTGGGACAAGCCACAGAGCCATCGGAGGAGGCGACAGAAATTTTTTCAATTGCTCCTTCGGTGGACTCCAGGACCACCGATGCAAGGATCAGCAGGACCAAGCTAAAGGAAAGGGTTAAAATCTCTCGTTCTGAGAGTAGGACGGCGAAGGCTAGGACTGAGGCTCAGAATGCCAAAGCGAACTGCCTCCCGTACTGCCCCTCCTGCTGCTGATTCCAATACCTTAGCCCAGCTGTTGCTCGCCCAGACCCTCGCCGGAGCTGGTGTGGCGAATGATGCCGCCAAGGTGTCTGCCATTACGGCCGGTGTTGGGCTGGATTCGCTTTTTAATCCTACTTCCTTGCGACTTCGTCAGGTTGCCAAGCAACCGAAGTATAATGGGAACCCCCGACGTTGGCCTCAGTTCCAACGGGAATTTAAACTGTGGGTTAAGACTCAAAAACTCCAAGATGATCAGTTCCTGATGGCCCTCTTGGATTGCCTTGAGGGAGCGCCGGCCAACACTTGGCTCAGGACTTGGAGTGATCGCGAGGATACAAGTTCCCCCCTTACCTTTGATGAGGTGTGGGAACAGTTGGAGGTACGTGGATCCCGGCTGCCAGAGGACCACTACCACCAAATGTTGAAGAATTTTCCTTCATTCTCGCGATTAATTTTGCACGAAGTGCAAGACAAAAAACAGCGCTTCTGGAATCTAGTGGAAGAAGCTGAACATTCAGGCGAAAAATTTTCTAGTGCCGAGCTGAAAAGTCTGATTTTTGACAAGATCCCCTCAGAAACTGCCGCCACCCTTCGGAACAAACAGTCCGAACAAAAGGTCAAGACCTGGTGGGCGGAGGTGGAAGGCTTCGATGCCTCTGCCAACAAGTTTTCCGTCAGGGAGGCACTTCAAAGTGCTCCCCCACGTCCTTCTCCAAGGTGAAATTCACTGAGGAGACGTGGAAAATCAAGTTTCATGAACACGAGGATCGGGACTTGTTTGTCCAAGTCCTCAACAGGGGAGTCAGCTTCCATGGCCATCGCCTGAAGGCCAAAAACTGGGTGTTTTCGTACACCCCGAAGGAACTCTGGGAGGAGGTTGAGCGGCTCGCCGACGCCGCCAACCAGAATTTCCATGAGGGTCTGGGGGGAAACAAGAATACCCAGCAAAACACCCAAAATGGGGCCCAAAAGGGCAACAAAAAGGTGAATGACACCCGGAATGTTCAGCAGCACTGTAGCATCTGCCTTCTTTTAGGTTCTACGAACCGAGCTAAGACGCATTCTACTGATAATCACCGATGGTCTCCTTACGATCACAAGGTGATGGGTGAAAATATCAGTAATTCGCAGAATTCAGACAGGAATGACAGACAGGTGCACGGTGGGAAGGCTGGAAAGGGTAATTCGACCCCCTCCGGTGGAAACAAAAATCCTGGAGGCCCTGGCGGGTCCCAAGGCACAGGAAATCGGACTCCATCCGGCTCCGGTGGGCAGCCGAACGGCCAGAAAAATCCCAATAGCAACGCCGGAGGCGGAAATCGAAATCCAGGCCAAACCCCTCAATCCGGTGCAAACAAGGGAAATGCTCTAGGATTCCAGGGTAAGGGTAAGGGAAATCCTTCGGGAACCCCTTCCTCTGGTAAGGGCAGAGGGCGTGGCGACGGTGGAGGTCCATCATCCGGCGGCCGTGGCCGTGGACGTGGAAAGGGCAACCATCGTGTGGATCAGGTCTCAGGTGCAGATCAGGTGTCCGATGCGGATCGAGATTACGTCGAAAATGCCTTGAATCCAGCAGATGATCCGCTCCAAGATGAGTGGGTCAACGAATCAGGGTGTGTCCATAATGTTAACGCAGCCACTGGAGGTCAGAACGCCTAGGGGAGCCACGAAAATCGCCCCTCCCCAGGCGATTTCGGGCATGATCCCCAGATTCCTTCTCGACCACTACTTGATGTAGGGTCGCTTGTCTCCTCTCCCCTGGATCCGGCAGCGGATCCTTCTGTTGTAGTGGACGAGGTTGGTGTACAGTCCAAGCACAGGGCCCGTCAGTTTGTCACAAAGCTGTGGGTCTCTGATTGCAAGGGCAATTTCCACCTCGCCACTTGTTTGTGTGACAATGGATCGGAGGTAAATGTTCAATCCAATTCCTTTTTGCCTGATGACTGCGTGTTTGATTCGCCTCATCCTGTTACCCTCGAGGGAGTTTCTGGACATTCTCTCGCAGGTCGGCAACGCGGTTGTTATGTATCAACTCAATTGGTCGCTCAAGACCTTTGGGAAGATGGCAATGTGGAGGAAGTTATCCTTAAGGATGACTACTTCTATCGTGCCGACATAAAGTATGACCTTTACTTGGGCCATCCTTGGCTTCGCAAGAACAGGGTGGCGCCCGTAGGTCATCGGCGTTGTTTTTTGCTGGAGTCAGGTCCCTTGGAGCGTCCTGAATTTCGTTTTTTGCACGCAGGGTTTAAAAGTGCAGAAGAATTTTTGAAGCAAAAGGTTACACCAAAATTTGGCGAAGATGTCACCATTGCAGAGGTGAATGGGAGTGTCGATTACTCCCGAGAGTTAGAATGTCTTCGTAGGGACTCCCAGCCACGACGCCCTTCGCGCTGGCACTCTTCATCCTACAGAGTTGTCGACAAATGGCGCGATACAATTTGTGAATATTTTCATGAACACCATTCCTTTTGGCCACAGTATGATGCCTTTGCTAACCGCCAGAACAAGCGCTTTGACAAGCATTTTCGCGACGCTTGGACCCATAAATGGGACAAGAAGTTATGGATTAATCCTCCGTTTCACTTAATCCAGCAGGTCATCCACAAAATCAAGCAAGATAAAACCCAGGCGATTTTAGGTGTGCCCTTGTGGGACGACAAGCCTTGGTTTCAGGAATTGCCAGACATTTGTGTAGATTACATCGAACTTCCCAGGAAGATTAAGCTGTATGCCAGGGACGACACAGGTCCCCTGCCACAGCGGTCCTGGAATTCGCTTGCATTCCTGGTGGATGGAAAGCTTTCTGACTCTGATTCTGCTGATTCTAGTAATGATTCCTGTGTTGGGTCTGAATCTGAGGTTGAGCGTGGTACTGATGATGAATCTATTTTTTCTGATTTTTGTCCGTCAGATGCCCAAGGTGATCCAACGTCTAATGGATCCGCCTCGTCTCCCTCTTCCCCAATACGATCTACATCCAAAAGAATCTACGGCGCACGGACGACAAAAAAATTTTCTTCGCGCCGCAAATTCAGAGTTTTTTATGAAAAACCCCCTGTGGAAGCTTTCATAGATCCTTTCGAGGAGCTGGATCACGAAGAGAATCTCTGGAATGTCGACACTCGACCCACCTATCTTCAAGAGGCAGTTGATACGGACCTTTTTAGGGACATCCGTAAGAAGATTCTTCCTGCCAAGGCCGAAGAAATCGCCAAAGTTTTTTCGACAGTAATTCCTGGCGATCAGGTGGACACTGAGTTGTGTTCCGAGAAAAGAGACAAGATTTTTGAGGAACGGAAGGACACAACCCTTTCGGGGAAGTTGATCAAAGACCCCCCTGTCCGTGGGCAGTTCGGTGAAGCCTTCATCGAGCTTCGTGAAGGGTACAAGGCGAAGAAACAGCGTCCTTATGAGAACCATGGACAGAAACATGAGATACTCAGAAAAATCATCGAGAGAAATCTCAGGGAATTTGGTTGGCTTGAGGGTTGTATGACCAGCGAGTGGTGCTGTGCACCCTTCACAGTCCCGAAGCCGCCGCCTGCAGACCAGAACACTATTGATGGTTGGCGAATGGTTGTTGATTTTCGCAACCTCAACGCCGAAACCAAGGCGGATTCACACCCCCTGCCCCTCATTGAGGAGGAAATCGCCAAGAGGGCAAGAGGTCGTTTGTTTTCTGTGCTGGATCTCCGTCACGGCTTTCACCAAATGCCGTTGAGGAAGGACAGCCGACCTCTCACCTGTATGTGCACGCCATGTGGCCCAGTTCAGTGGACGGTTATGCCCATGGGCCTGAAGAACGCCCCTTCGTTTTTTCAAAGAATGATGGAGGATGTGCTTTTTACAGCTCATCCTGAGCTTCGTGCCTTCGTGAGTGTGTACATAGATGACATGATCATCGCGACAGAGGGGGAGGGACTGACCGAAGCCGAGCTGGTGGCCCTACATGAAAAGCAGCTGAACCAGGTTTTGGACATTCTTGATGCCAATCAGCTGATTTGTGGGCCAAAGAAGGGAAAACTATTTTTAAAATCAGTCGAATTTTGTGGTTCTCTCCTTGAGAATGGCACCCGACGACCCAGTCCAGGGAAGCTCGTCGCTATTCAGAAGTGGAAGCGCCCTGAGACGATCACGGAATTGAGAGGATTCCTGGGTTGTTGCAATTTTTACCACACTTTTGTGCCGAATTATGCCAAATTTGCTGCCCCCCTCACTGAACTATTGAAGGTAGGGAGAGATGCGGGCAAGGCAGGTTCAAAGGTTCGTGTCAAGTGGACTGACGAGTGCGAGGAGGCCTTCCATCACTTGAAGGCGGCCCTCTGCGAAGTCGCCACGTTGCATGTGCCGAAATTCGACCGACCCTTCTACATAAGAACCGACGCTTCTAGGTACGCGATCGGAGCTGTCCTTGAACAGGTTGATGAAGCCACAGGTGATCATTACCCTCTTGCATTTTGGTCGCGGAAGCTAGCTCCACGCCAGATGCAATGGTCACCGCGTGAGCAAGAGACTTATGCCACAATCTGCGCGCTGAAGAAGTACCAATCGTGGGTTGGCACCAATCGAGTCGAGGTCCTGACGGATCATCGATCTCTGGAGTATTGGGCCACCGAACACATTGATACTGTCGCGAGCCCAGCTGGTCGACGGGCCAGATGGCAAGAATTTCTCAGTCTGTTTGACCTCCATGTGTCGTATTTGCCTGGAAAACACAACACGGTAGCGGATGCTCTGAGCCGATGGGCTTACCCCGCTTCAGAGGGGCTGCAAAGTACCAACATCCATGGTACGGAGCAGGACCGCCACGTCGTAATCGAGTGGGATCAGGAAGAAAAAAAGCTCATTCGACGTGAATGCATGCAATGTTCTGTTAAACAGCATGCATTACCGTGTAATGATATCACGGCCTTCTCAGATGCGGCGCATGCCCATGAGATCGTCACCAAATCACTGAAAGTCGTGGAGAAAGTCACCGATCCCTCCTCAGGGAGTGTGAAACGGTTCGAGTATACCCGACCTGTAAGTGGATTTCGGTTGATTCAGGGCATTAAGCGTCGAGATCCGGCCAAAACTCCACCCCTGCCGAAAGATTCCCTAATCATCCGTGACTGGACGAATGATTATCTGCATGATTCCATGTTTAAAGAGGTCTTTGAGAATCTCAAATCCAAAGATGCTCATAAAGATGGAATTTATTCTGAATATTCGTTGGATGGGGGGAAGCTGTGGATGGAGGGTAAATTGTGCGTACCAGACGCCCTGGCCCCCCGAGTGTTAAACTGGTGGCACCAATGGGAGTCCCCCCACGCACATGGCCGTAGATTATGGTCGATGATTAAACATAGGTTGTTTGGCTCAAGGCTATATACTCATTGTATGAAAGTAGCCGCCGGATGTGCCCAATGTGCTGTCTCGACGCCCCCCAGCGCGAAGAAGCACGGCCATCTGAGGCCACACCCTATTCCGGAGCGCCTCTTTAACAGAGTCACCAGTGATTTTTTCCATCTTGGTGGACTCGACGACGAAGAGTGCCATTGGACGAATAAAAAAGTCAATGGTGTGCTCCTTATACAATGCCGTCATTCTGGCTACATTCAGGTGTTGCCTTGCAACATCGAGTCAATGACTGGCAAGGCTGCCGCCAAATGGTGCGCGCAGACCTGGATGGGAGGTTGGGACGTCCCATCCGAGGTGGTTACGGACTCGGGCAAAGAGTACACCTCCGAATGGTGGAGGGAATTATGTGCTCGCCTTGGAATCCACCACCTGAGGTGTGAAATCCACTCACATCGAGCGCTGCCTGGCGAAAGAGCCGGGCGCTCTATTATAAATATGCTTCGTAAGGAGCTCGCCAGTGAGAAAGACTTCCATTGGCTTGAAGTTCTCTTCGCATTGCTTCGCCGTTACCACAACACGCCTTTGTACCATGGCCTTTCTCCAAATGAAATTGTCTTTGGACGAAAGAAGTGTTGGTGGAACATGCCGTTGAATAATCCTCGCCCTTGTAAAGATGCTTCGTTGTTTTTGGACGAAATCCAACGAGCAGAAAAAACTGTCTCGAAATTAATCGATAAGCATCAAGCTGACTGGCTTTGGGTCCTGAATCAAGGCCGAAAAAACCCCCACAATTTTGAAGTCGATGATCGAGTTTGGCTTCGAAAATCCGAAACCACCCTGGACGGAGATGATAAGCTTGTTCCCTTGTGGGGGGGGCCATTCGCTGTTACAGCGCGTCTAGGTGAGAACAGGTGGAGGATTCGTGTGGATGTCAGCAGGGAAATTGAAGTTTCGGGCGATCGCCTCAAGAGAGAGATCCCCTCCCCCAAGGATCGGGTTAAACCCCTTTTTTGGACTTCGAAATTTTTGTCCGATCGGGTCATCGAAGGGGGGAAGTACGAACTCAAGAGGATTTTAGAAGCAAGACGTGACGAAAAGGGCGAATGGGAATTTCTATGTGAGTGGAGGGGCTTTGATTCCAGTCACAACAACTGGGAACCAGCCCATTCTTTTGTCCATGGGTACACCAAGGGGTTCATCGACTTCCTCATAGGGATGCAGATTCGCAGCGAATTCATTTTTGTTTTCGCCGAATTTGCTGCGAATTCGTTCGCAGAGCGAATTCGCTGCGAATTCGGCCTGAAGTTCTTAGTACTGCGAATTCGGGGCGAATTCGCGCTGCGAATTCTCAGGCGACGGCAAAATGATCACCCGTGCGCCGTCTTTTCTCCAGATGAAAAACTAACTTTGAACTGTGCAATGCAAAAATTTTTTGGACTTGACAAAATGAAAACTATGATGATTCTGCTTCGATTGAGCCGTTGATTTTTTTGTCTGGTGCCTGCGTACCCGCTTTCGAAAACAAAATTTACTTTTGAGTTTTGAACACACCGCTGTGTCCGCCTAGCTCCACCGAACGCGGCGGTACCCTCCATTCTCCCCAGAAGTCCACCAGTTTGGAGAGAAACCCGTCCCGAACTTTTGATTTTCCACTTTTTTTTTCTAATTTTTGACAGTCAAAACGTGTTGCCCCTTGGCAACCATGCACTGTCGGGCGTGTGTGGAAGGAGAAGCAGCCGAGAGCAGCCGACGCAGCCGCAGTGAGGCCCTGGGCACCCACAACGATGTGCACGGAGCTAATGACGTGCACGAAGCTGCACCCAGCCAGCGCACCTGCTCCAACCTCCCTATAAGCTATGTACATAGCCCCTCGTAGCCCTTGCGTATCCTTGACAGCGGTACCCTCCTTACCTTTCCCGGTGCCGTGTATGCTCTCTCTTAGATTACTTCAAGTCCAACGATTCAATTCAAGAATGCAATGAATGAAGGCCCAATAAGGGCAACAAGTGGTTCACATGTGATGGTTTGTGTGTGGACTGGTGATCTTGCATGCTTCGTTGCTGCTTCTTTTCCAAAAGGCATTTGAAAGAAGCAAGGAACTTTGGAATTCTTGGTTTTGATTTGCTTTATTTTTGTCAAATCGTCAAATCGTTTCAGCATGGTAAATACAAGCAACAACAAACAACAAAAATTGCAAGGTTACGGAAGCTTTTGGGAAATCTTTTATGCAATATGGTACTGGGTAGTGGCATACCCATATGTAAACAGGTGAATTGCTACCTAGAAGGTAAATTGTAGCATCAATTGTAGGTTCAATCAAGCGAATCACGGAGGATTCGAATTTGAAGTTGCGAATTCGAGTTCGGAGTGGTCCACGAATTCGTGCGAATTCGGGGCGAATTCGCATTCGAGCGAATTCGTGCGAATTCGAACCTGCATCCCTACTTCCTCAAGAAGCACCCCGAAATTGGCGTACTCCTGACAGACTGTCTGTCGAAACCCGACAGACAGGTGGAGAGCGACGGAAAAAGACCTGTGGTGAATCGAGATCCAACCTTTTACGGCCCTCAGCAGCCACATTCCAGGGCTGATCCGTCGATCCCCCCTCCTGCGGTCAGGCGAGCCCAGGAGCCAAATGAGGACCAAGCTTCGAGTTCGGCCGCTGATCTACAGCGCCCAAGCCGTACGAGGGCCCCACCAGACAGGTTGGTGGTCACATGTATTCGTGCTTGGCCGAATTGAGGGAGACCCGTCGTGACTTGAGTCGCCGACGCCATAATCTGGGTAACAGTCGTCTAGTCCAGGGCGTCATGTCACTCGTCGCTAGGGCTCAAGGGTGTAGGTTCGAAACCCTTGCATGTCCAACTCCTACAAAAGCTCCAGCCTCGCCCCGTCGACCACTTATTCCAACGTGAGTGTTCTGACGACTTGAAAAAACCACATTCTGCTCAATCCACTGTTCATTCTTCCTGATTACGACATGATGTGGAGAACTGCGAATGTTTGATAATTTGACGTCAATCAACTTTTCTTTGGTCTCCGTTCGGCAGACAAGGCGTAGATACGCTGCCGAAAGCCACGGAGTGTGCTGCCGTGTCCAGAAAAAACCAAACTCAGGCTTAATTCAGGCAGATCCGGGGTAATCTTGTCTCTGTTGGTCTGTGCATCTTTGGAATTTGGCTACTCGTGCAGATGGAAGCAAATGTACATAGTAAAAACGCCGGCCGGCGACATTCACCCCTACAGGTACCCCCTGTAGTACTGGCTGCACTAGATGCGACGCCGGTAACTCAGATCTTACCTTCATTTGCCGTGATGCTGAAGCCAAAGTCCAGATTCAGATCCAGATTCCTTGAATTTACCTTGAATTCCTCAGGTTTGTCCATCATTCTGCGCAACAGTGCAAAACCCCGACGTCAATTGTTCAGACAACCTTCATATAGGAGCTCTAGGGACTTCTAAAAGCAACCTCTCGGACCTCAGAGCTTCCGTAAGCTTCAGTGTATTTTTGGCACACGCCAATGTGAGCTCAATCCGACCTGAAACTGTCGAAAATGGTGAATCCAAGTGTCTTGTGGGACTCAATCGAAAGATGGGCCTTGTCCAAGTCGATTGACACCGTCGCCACTGTAAATAAAGGACTATTCGGTGTCTCTCAGTTATATACTGTCAGTAAAGCGCCTTCAGCGAACCTTCGGCGCGTTACATGCCAAGGATCCAGGGCGGTCATGTCCCATCATGATGCATCATCACATGATCCACATTTTCATGGAATCTGTTGGATGCTCGCGAACCAACGTGCCGGAAAGCACAATTGAGCTGAATAAACGACAATATATATTAACTCTAGTCTAAACGAAGGTGTTAGTAGTTTCAGTTCTAGACATTCCGCTTCATTTCACCTTCATCTGAGGGAATTTGCCTCATTTTAGGACAGTTTAGGTTGATTTCCTTGTCATCTCCTCTCATTCAACGAAGTTAGGCAAGTTAGGCGAAGGCAGTTCGTTGACGCTGATGTTTTTCTGTTCACTTAGGGCCTGTAGACTACATTTGTATTTGTTTTCCCTCTCTGTGATTGTTTCATCTCCTTCATCTCTGCTCAAATTGATTCTCAATCTTGCTGAATCTTGTGATCATCCACCAGATGCGCCAAATCTGAAGCACATGCTGCACTTTTCAGAACGAGAAAAGCGGGAGTAACACGATGTAGAGTACGTGGAGGACACCGTAGCGTGCCCGCGACAGCTAAACTGTGTCAGAGCGCCGAGATGTCACTCCATTTCTTGATTCTCCCACTCAATCCACCAATGATCTACCTCATTCTCAACCAGGGCATGCTTTGGTATCGATTCTCGATACGTTTACATGCTTTTTAGCCCTTAACCTAATGTTTTACTGCACGGAGGACTGTTCGTCACTCTTCATTCTGTCTCATTTCAGGTTCATCCGTCCTGATTCAGTGCCAATACAGCCCAAATCAGGTCAGATCAAGCAGATTTCGCCCCATCGAGGCTACATTTCTATTTTTTTCTGGGACTTACCCGCACTACGTTCTTCGTTGACGTAGCGACACACCCCAGTGTGTTTTTGGAGGGGGAGTGTAAGTGCGGCTAACCCCCATCTGCTCAGATTTTCACAGATCTGCCCTAGATTGGCTACATTTTGGTCATTTTCTCTGCTTCGGCGGAATCGCCGCCCCGCAGCTCAGTCTCAGGATCAGACCTATATATTTCTGATGTGCCGGATCTGATTCCGCGGTCCATTCATCGTAAATCTGCCGCGTTCCGATCATTTACCCGGAATCGCCATTTGCCGCTGACGCGCGTGCGCGAGCCAGATCGGCCAAATATTTTTACATAATCGGATTTTTATAAATCTTTTCAGATAGATATGGACACTCAGATGTACTTAGGAATATCCGCATCAATTTTCTTCATAGACTGGGATTTTTTGCCGGATAACAATCAGCATGGATCTTGCCTCCGTTGTCGCCGCTCTTGCCTCCGTTGGTGTCCGTGTATCCGGTTCTGCCCCCAACAGCAGCGTTCAGGTCGACTCCTCGCGTGCCTGCCCCCCCGGTCTTGCCGGCCCTGAGCCCTCCGGCACCATCCACGACCTAGGGCAGCACTTTCAGCTCCCTACCCAGAAGACACCCATTCTTCCGTGGGTGAATGGGTCCAAGAGCAACAAGCGAAGGTGGACAAGGCCAAGGCTATGCTCCAGAGAGTGAGGGAGCGTCAGTGGAACAAGAAGAACAAGCACCGAGTACCAGCCACCTACCAAGAGGGGGACTGGGTGCTGGTGCACCACAGCCGACTACCCGCCTGGCCACGCTCTACCAGCGATGACCCATACTTCGGGCCCTACAAGATTCTATCTGTGGATGGACACCGTATAACCGTGCGGTGTTCTCCCCGTCTAGGGGGGACCCTGGTGTGCACTGCTCAACATCTGAAGCGCTACTATGATCCTGAAGACCTCTGTGGGGAAGAGTGGGAGCTTAACGACGAGGAAATCGCCGCCCTAGACCTACAAGGGGCTGCCAGCCCTATGGAAGTTGAAGGGGAACTCCCCGACATGAACGCCGAGGAGATGGCTAAGGAGGGCTTCTACCTGGTGAAGTCTGTCCTACGCCACCGCTATCGCCAGGGTTGGCGCTTCCTCACCCTCTGGGAAGGGTTTGGAGTCGAAGAGACCACCTGGGAGCCCTTCTCTGCGTTTGTTCTACCTGAGGGACGCCTAAACTCAGTTCAGGTTGACTACTTGTCCCAGAACAACCTCGGTGAGTTGCTGAGGCTCGCTGAGATGCTTGCCTCCAAGACTAAAGCTAGGGACTGAACCATACCCTTACCTGCCTAAGCGTATGTGTGGGTGTGCTATTCCTAGGGTCCTGAGAGAAAGCCGCAGAAGTGGTGTCCTAATTATACCCAAGTCTGCCCGCTTGCTAAACCTGGAGGATTGTCTTAACCGGTGCCACGGGGTACGCCCCGGGTCTCTCCTCCCCTAAGCGCCCAATTTCTGTGCTGGCGCAAAACCTTGGGGAAATACCCAGCGTACTAATCCAGGTATTGTTTTCCCTACCTATCTGTGTACTACAGGGAGGGGTGGCCAAAAGCTATGAAGGCTTGAAATGGCCTATTTGCTATGATGGCCAAAATCTAGCCTAACCACTGCCACAGCCCACCAACCCTGCTAAATTTGCAGGAAACGGGTGGGACTGTGACACACGCACTACAGGTCCTACACACCCTACAGTGGCACCATCCTGGTGGGCGAGCGCTACTGCAACTGGCTCAAGCCCCCACTCAGGACTACCACTCCTACACGCACGCTCTACTGGGTGGCGTTGAAGATGAGGACAAGAGCCCTAGCGGCTCACCTGTGAGAATACAAGAAAACACAGAGCTACTAAGCGTCTGTGGCCTAACAGGGACGCCACAACGCGTTTCCCTGCTAGGGCTTGGAGGGAAGGAGTGCTCTTGGGGCGTGCACAGCGCATATGTCGATGGAGTCAGACTCCTGGCCCTGCCACAGGCAGAGGCGAAGTTAGTTGTTTGTGTGATCAGCGCCCTTGTTTAGCAGGGCAAGAAAAAAGGCGAACGCTGCTGCACCAATCACCCTGACCTTCCCACCTGTAAAGCAAAGGCAGATGACTGAGGTTTGCGGCTGAGGAACCAAGACTACCTCCACGTATTATACGCTTGTCAGGTAGCCCTATAATACGCTGTCCTCAAACCTCAGTACAAGCAAGCAAGCTTAAGGAACTCCACCCGTTCTCTTATAGAACGTGGGGTGGAGCCCCTGGGTAACCTAGACAAGGGTTGTACCGAGCGCACCACGCGTGGCCTACCCTTTTAATGCGTGTGTGAATGCACGAGCATGCACGAGTTGACGCTCAGCCTGTGGCAATCTTCCTAATCTTACCCACAATCACGAACTCCACCAGGGGGTGGCCCCACCTGGGCTTACCTACCTTACTCACCGCTGGAGAGTGAAGCAAGGTGAGGGAAGAGCGAGACACAAGCGAAAAACTATGCCATGCATATGTGTGTATGTCTAATCACCCTGGACTTCCCTCTAGTCTCTGCAATCCTTCTAATCTATCCCTCTATCGTTTGTTAGCGCTGCTACAAGGCACGTTCACGGAGACACGAGACGAGCAATGTGCATGCTGCATATGAGACGAGCACACCTGTGGTTTATACCTGATTCATTGAAGTCCTTCTGTTGATTTTTGAAATCTTGAATTTTGGATTCTTTCTGCCAATGAGGGTGGACCCTTTATGTTTGTCTATTTATGTGTGTGTCGTCGTTTTCGTCATTCTGCGTAACATACGTTTATAATCTTATTAATTCTTTATTTTCCGGCGCTTCGCTAGGAGCTGCTCCTGCGCGCCGCCTTTTTCTGCGTAAGAATTTCTTGAATTAAAAAATCAAGAGATGACTACAAATTTAAGAAAAATGTGCATCTGATGCACAATTGGATTCTGTCCAGGTGTGTGCCTTCAGAAAAATTCTAGGCCGTCATTTGACGGATTTAGGTGTTGTCGCTTCGCGTTTGCGTGGATTCGTCCCTCATCCTCCCATTCCTCTGTTGTACAGACCTCCTCGCAAAGCCTCGTTGAGTAGGCCGCTGTTCGGGCCAAAAAGCAGCAGCAGGAGACTGAACCAGAATCAAGACCCCTCCAAGGGGCAATTCCAATTAAATCAGCGCACCCTCGCCCCAGTACCAGGACAGGTGTCTCCGTCAGGTTCCTTGAGACTTGGGTCGAGCATTCTATGAGAGTCTGGCGTTGGGTTGTGTTACGCTGCAGCTTGGAGGGAGGGATGCACCTGCATATGGTCTTGGCATGCCCTATTCTAACCCCACCAAGCCACAGGAACCCCGGCAGCGCCAAGAGCGCTGGGTTTTCTGTTGGAGATTGTCATCAACAATGCAGCAAGAGTCGCTGGCCATGGTAAAGCGCTCTTTTCCAGTGTTAGGGAAGCTATAGGTATCTTAAATTAGGTGTGGAAACCAAGGAAAGGCCAAGAAAAAAATCCCTTTTTCCTGACAATGCGACAGTGGTGGCCACCACAGCACAAGCGGGGAGTAAGAAAAAGTGCTTTTCCAATGCTTTAGGGTATACTTTAGTTGTATTAGAGGTGCTCTAAGCACTCATGCATTTTTATCTTAGTATTGGCCCAGCCAAAATGAGGATAACACATTTTGACCTATGGAACCAAACACTAAATCAGGATGTGGTGTGGACCCCTTTATTCCCAAGCTATAGGCACTAAAACATCTTTTCCTGGGTTGCTGAGGCACTGATATACTGAGGGCAGAGCCTATGAATTTATCTATGTTTTCTCATGAATTCTTAGCTATCCTAGTGGTATGCACCCTAGGGGGCTGGGGCACCTCTTTTTGAGAGGTCCTGGGTTCAATACCCAGTCAGCCAGGCTAAGTAGGAATATCCCATGTGACATGGCAGTGACCTCAGCGCCACAAGCCTGAAAGTGCTGCCCTGGGTCGTTGGGGGTGCCGGAGGGCTCGGGGCCGGCAAGACCAGTGGGGCAGGCACGCGAGGAGTCTCCCTGGATGTTGTTATTGGGGGTAGAACCGGAGACACGGACACCAACGGAGGCGAGAGCAGCAACAACTGAAGCAAGGTCCATGCTGATTGTGGTCCGGCAGAAAATCCCAGTCTATGAAGAAAATTGCGGCGAATTATTCTAAATACATCTGAGTGTCCAAAACTGTCTGAAAAGATTTAAATAATCCAATTATGTAAAAATGTTTGGCCGATCTGGCCCGCGAGCGCGCGTCAGCGGCAAATGGCAATTCCAGCTAAAATAGCGGAACGCGGCGGATTTACGGGGAATGGACCGCGGAATCAAATCCGGCATATCAGAAATATATAGGAAATATCCTGTGACTGAGCTGCGAGGCGGCAATTCCGCCGAAGCAAAGAAAATGACCAAAATGTAGCCAATCTGGGCAGAATGTCTGAAAATCTGAGCACATGGGGCTAGCCGCACTTACACTCCCCCTCCAAAAACACACTGGGGTGTGTCGCTACGTCAACGAAGAACGTAGTGCGGGTAAGTCCCAGAAAAAAAAAGAAATGTAGCCTCGATGGGGCGAAATCTGCTTGATCTGACCTGATTTGGGCTGAATTGGCACTGAATCAGGGTGGATGAACCTGAATTGAGACAGAATGAGAAGTGACGAACAGTCCTCCGTGCAGTAAAACATTAGGTCAAGGGCTAAAAAGCATGTAAACGTATCGAGAATCGATACCAAACCATGCATTGGTTGAGAATGAGGTAGATTATTGATGGATTGAGTGGGGGGATCAAGAATTGAAGTGACATCTCAGCGCTCTGGCACAGTTTCGCTGTCGCGGGCACGCTACAGTGTCCTCGCCGAACTCTACATCGTGTTACTCCCGCTTTTCTCGTTCTGAAAAGTGCAGCATGTGCTTCAGATGTGGCGCATCTGGTGGATGATCACAAGATTCAGCAAATTTGAGAGTTAATTTGGGCAGAGATGAAGGAGATTAAACACTCACAGAGAGGGAAAACAAATACAGATGTAGTCTGTAGACCCTAAGTGAACCACAGAAGGTAAAGATGTCTTTCTGTTCACTTAGATCTAAACAGATCTTTGAGGAATGAGAGGAGATGACAAGGCAATCAACCTAAATTGTCCTAACATGAGTAATTTCCCTGAGATGAAGGTGAAATGAAGCGGAATGTGTACAACTGAAACTACCAACACCTTCGTTTAGACTAAAATTAATATATATTGTCGTTTATTCAGCTCAATTGTGCTTTCCGGCACGTTGGTTCGCGAGCATCTAACAGATTCTATCAAAATGTGGATCATGTGATGATGCATCATGATGGGACATGCTGGCCCTGGATCCTTGGCATGTAACGCGCCGAAGGTTCACTGAAGGCGCTTTACTGACAGTATATAACTGAGAGACACCGAATTTACAGTGGCGGTGGTGTCAATCGACTTGGACAAGGCCAATCCTTCGAATGAGTCCCACAAGATACTTGGATTCACCATTCTCAACAGTTTCAGGTCAGATTGAGCTCACGTTGGCGTGTGCCAAAAATACAACGAAGCTTACGGACTTCAGAGGTTGCTGTTAGAAGTCCCTAGAGCTCCTAGATGAAGATTGTCTGAACAATTGACGTCTGGGTTTCGTACAACAGTGGCAGAATGATGGACAAACCTGAGAAATTCAAGGTAAATTTGAGGATCCTGGATCTGAATCTGGACTTTGGCGTTAGCATCACAGCAAATGAAGGTACGATCTGAGTTCCTGGCGTTGCATCTGGTGCAGCCAGTACTACAGGGGGTGCCTGTAGGGGTGAATGTCGCTGCGCAGCGTTTTTACTATGTACATTTGCTTCCATCTGCACGAGTAGCCAAATTCCAAAGATGCACAGACCAACAGAGACAAGATTACCCCGAATCTGCCTGAATTAAGCCTGAGTTTGGTTTTTTCTGAACACGGCAGCACACTCCGTGGCTTTCGGCTTTCGACTTTCGATACGTTACCGAACGGAGACCAAAGAAAAAGTGATGGATTGACGTCAAATTATCAAACATTCGCAGTTTTCCACATCATGACATAAACAGAATGAATGAACAGTGGATTGAGCAGAATGTGGTAGGATGGCTTCCTCAACTCGGCCAAGCACGAATACATGTGACCACCAACCTGTCTGGCCTGGCCCTCGTACGGCTCGGGCGCTGCAAATCAGCGGCCGAACTTGAAGCTTGGTCCTCATTTGGCTCCTGGGCTCGCCTGACCGCAGGAGGGGGGATCGACGGATCAGCCCTGGAATGTGGCTGCTGAGGGCCGTAAAAGGCTGGATCTCGATTCACCACAGGTCGTTTTCCGTCGCTCTCCACTTGTCTGTCTGGTTTCGACAAACAATCTGTCAGGAGTACTCCAATTTCGGGGTGCTTCTTGAGGAAGTCGATGAACCCCTTGGTGTACCCATGGACAAAAGATTGGGCTGGTTCCCAGTTGTTGTGACTGGAATCAAAGCCCCTCCACTCACACAGAAATTCCCATTCGCCCTTGGCGTCACGTCTTGCTTCAACAATCCTCTTGAGTTCGTACTTTCCCCCTTCGATGACCCGATCAGACAAATGTTTCGCAGTCCAAAAAAGGGGTTTAACCCGATCCTTGGGGGAGGGGATCTCTCTCTTGAGGCGATCGCCCGAAACGTCAATTTCCCTGCTGACATCCACACGAATCCTCCACCTGTTCTCACCAAGACGCGCTGTAACAGCGAATGGCCCCTCCCACAAGGGAAGAAGCTTGTCATCTCCGTCCAGGGTGGTTTCGGATTTTCGAAGCCAAACTCGATCATCGACTTCAAAATTGTGGGGGTTTTTTCGGCCTTGATTCTGGACCCAAAGCCAGTCAGCTTGATGCTTCTCGATTAATTTCGACACAGATTTATCTGCTCGTTGGACTTCGTCCAAAAACAGCGAAGCATCCTTACAGGGGCGAGGATTATTCAACGGCATGTTCCACCAACACTTCTTTCGTCCAAAGACAATTTCATTTGGAGAAAGGCCATGATACAAAGGCGTGTTGTGGTAACGGCGAAGCAATGCGAAGAGAACTTCCATCCAATGGAAATCCTTTTCACTCGCGAGCTCCTTACGAAGCATATTTATTATTGAGCGGCCGGCTCATTCGCCACGCAGCGCTCGATGCGAGTGGATTTCACATCGGAGGTGGTGGATTCCAAGGCGAGCACACAATTCTCTCCACCATTCGGAGGTGTACTCTTTGCCTGAATCCGTGACCACCTCGGATGGGACGTCCCAGCCTCCCATCCAGGTCTGCGCGCACCATTTGGCGGCAGCCTTGCCAGTCATCGACTCAATGTTGCAAGGCAACACTTGAATGTAGCCGGAATGACGGCACTGAATGAGGAGCACACCATTGACTTTTTTATTAGTCCAATGGCACTCTTCGTCATCGAGCTCACCGAGATAGAAGAAATCACTGGTGACTCTGTTAAAGAGGCGCTCCGGAATAGGATGAGGCCTCAGATGGCCGTGCTTCTTCGCGCTGGGAGGCGTCGAGACAGCACATTGGGCGCATCCGGCGGCTACTTTCATACAGTGAGTATATAGCCGTGAGCCAAACAACCTATGTTTAATCATCGACCACAGTCGACGGCCATGTGCGTGGGGGGACTCCCATTTATGCCACCAGTTTAACACTCGGGGGGCTAGGGCGTCTGGCACACACAATTTACCCTCCATCCACAGCTTCCCCCCATCCAACGAGTACTCAGGAAAAATCCCATCCTTGTGAGCATCTTTAGATTTGAGATTTCCAAAGACCTCTTTAAACATGGGATCCTGCAGATAATCGGACGTCCAGTCACGGATGATCAGGGAATCTTTAGGCAGGGGTGGAGTTTTGGCCGGATCTCGTCGCTTAATGCCCTGGATCAACCGAAATCGACTTACTTGTCGGGTATAGTCAAACCGTTTCACACTCCCTGAGGAGGGATCGGTGACTTTTTCCACGACTTTCAGTGTTTTGGTGCAGATCTCATGAGCATGCGCCGGATCTGTGATGGCCGTGATGTCATGGCACGGTAATGCGTGCTGTTTAACAGCGCATTGCATGCATGCACGTCGAATGAGTTTCTTTTCTTCCTGATCCCATTCGATGATGACATGGCGGTCCTGCTCCATACCATGGATGTTGGTACTTTGCAGCCCCTCTGAGGCGGGGTAAGCCCATCGGCTCAGAGCATCCGCTACCGTGTTGTGTTTTCCAGGCAAATACGACACATGGAGGTCAAACAGAGAGAGAAATTTGTGCCATCTGGCCCGTCGACCAGCTGGGCTCGCGACAGTATCAATGTGTTCGGTGGCCCAATACTCCAGAGATCGATGATCCGTCAGGACCTCGACTCGATTGGTGCCCACCCACGATTGGTACTTTTTTAAAGCACAGATTATGGCGTAAGTCTCTTGCTCACGCGGCGACCATTGCATTTGGCGTGGGGCTAGCTTCCGAGACCAAAATGCAAGAGGGTAGTGATCGCCGGTGGCTTCATCAACCTGTTCGAGAACAGCTCCAATCGCGTACCTAGAAGCGTCGGTTCTGATGTAGAAGGGTCGGTCAAATTGGGGCACATGCAACGTGGCGACTTCGCAGAGGGCCGCCTTCAAGTGATGGAAGGCCTCCTCGCACTCGTCAGTCCACTTGACACGAACCTTTGAACCTGCCTTGCCCGCATCTCTCCCTACCTTCAATAATTCAGTGAGGGGGGCAGCAAATTTGGCATAATTCGGCACAAAAGTGTGGTAAAAATTGCAACAACCCAGGAATCCTCTCAACTCCGTGATCGTCTCAGGGCGCTTCCACTTCTGAATAGCGACGAGCTTCCCTGGACTGGGTCGTCGGGTGCCATTCTCTAGGAGAGAACCACAAAATTCGACTGATTTTAAAAATAATTTTCCCTTCTTTGGCCCACAAATCAGCTGATTGGCGTCAAGAATGTCCAAAACTTGGTTCAGCTGCTTCTCATGTAGGGCCACCAGCTCGGCTTCGGTCAGTCCCTCCCCCTCCGTCGCGATGATTATGTCATCTATGTACACACTCACGAAGGCACGAAGCTCAGGATGGGTTGTGAACAGCACATCCTCCATCATTCTTTGAAAAAAATGAGGGGGCGTTCTTCAGGCCCATGGGCATGACGGTCCACTGGACTGGGCCACATGGCGTGCACATACAGGTGAGAGGTCGGCTGTCCTTCCTCAACGGCATTTGGTGAAAGCCGTGACGGAGATCCAGCACAGAAAACAAACGACCTCTTGCCCTCTTGGCGATTTCCTCCTCAATGAGGGGCAGGGGGTGTGAATCCGCCTTGGTTTCGGCGTTGAGATTGCGAAAATCAACAACCATTCGCCAACCATCTATAGTGTTCTGGTCTGCAGGCGGCGGCTTCGGGACGGTGAAGGGTGAACAACACCATTCGCTGGTCATACAACCCTCAAGCCAACCAAATTCCCTGAGATTTCTCTCGATGATTTTTCTGAAGATCTCATGTTTATGTCCATGGTTCTCATAAGGGCGCTGTTTCTTCGCCTTGTACCCTTCACGAAGCTCGATGAAGGCTTCACCGAACTGCCCACGGACAGGGGGATCTTTTATCAACTTCCCTGAAAGGGTTGTGTCCTTCCGTTCCCCAAAAATCTTTTCTCTTGACTTGGAACACAATTCAGTGTCCACCTGATCGCCAGGAATTACTGTCGAAAAAACTTTGGCGACTTCTTCGGCTTTGACAGGAAGAATCTTCTTACGGATGTCCCTAAACAGGTCCGTATCAACTGCCTCTTGAAGATAGGTGGGTCGTGTGTGGAAATCCCAGAGATTCTCTTCGTGATCCAGCTCCTCGAAAGGATCCATGAAAGCTTCCACGGGGGGTTTTTCATAAAAAACTCTGAATTTGCGGCGCGATTGGAGATTTTTCCTCGCCCGTGCACTGAAGATTCTTTTCGATGTCGACCGTATTGGGGAAGAGGGAGACGAGGCGGATCCATTGGACGTTGAATCACCTTGGGTATCTGACGGACAAAAATCAGAAAAAATAGATTCATCATCAGTACCACGCTCAACCTCAGATTCAGACCCAACACAGGAATCTGTACTAGAATCAGCAGAATTAGAGTCAGAAAGCTTTCCATCCACCAGGAATGCAAGCGAACTCCAGGACCGCTGTGGCAGGGGACCTGTGTCGTCCCTGGCATACAGCTTAATCTTCCTGGGAAGTTCGATGTAATCTACACAAATGTCTTGTAATTCCTGAAACCAAGGCTTGTCGTCCCACAAGGGCACAACCAAAATTGCCTGGGTTTTATCTTGATTGATTTTGTGGATGACCTGCTGGATTAAGTGAAACGGAGGATTAATCCACAACTTCTTGTCCCATTTATGGGTCCAAGCGTCGCTAAAGTGCTTGTCAAAGCGCTTGTTCATACGGTTAGCAAAGGCATCATACTGTGGCCAAAAGGAATGGTGTTCATGAAAGTATTCACAAATTGCATCGCGCCATTTGTCGACAACTCTGTAGGATGAAGAGTGCCAGCGCGAAGGGCGTCGTGGCTGGGAGTCCCTACGAAGACATTCTAACTCTTGGGAGTAATCGGCACTCCCATTCACCTCTGCAATGGTGACATCTTCACCAAATTTTGGTGTCACTTTTTGCTTCAAAAATTCTTCTGCACTTTTAAACCCTGCGTGCAAAAAACGAAATTCAGGACGCTCCAAAGGACCTGACTCCAGCAAAAAACAACGACGATGACCTACGGGCGCTACCCTGTTCTTGCGAAGCCAAGGATGGCCCAAATAAAGGTCATACCTTATGTCGGCACGATAGAAGTAGTCATCCTTAAGGACAACTTCTTCCACATTTTGCTCTTCCCAAAGGTCTTGAGCGACCAAATGAGTTGATATATAACAACCGCGTTGCCAACCTGCGAGAGAATGTCCAGAAACTCCCTCGAGGGTAACAGGATGAGGCGACTCAAAAACGCAGTCGTCGGGTAAGAATGAATTGGATTGGAGATTTACCTCTGATCCATTGTCACACAAACAAGTGGCGAGATGGAAATTTCCCTTGCAATCAGAGACCCACAGCTTTGTGACAAACTGACGGGCCCTGTGCTTGGACTGTACACCAACCTCGTCCACTACAACAGAAGGATCCGCTGCCGGATCCAGGGGAGAGGAGACAAGCGACCCTACATCAAGTAATGGTCGATCAGGAATTTGGGGATCATGCCTGAAATCGCCTGGGGAGGGGCGATTTTCGTGGCTCCCCTAGGCGTTCTGACCTCCAGCGGCTGCGTTAACATTGTGAACACAGCCTGATTCTTCGATCCACTCATCTCGGAACGGATCATCCGCTGGATTCAGGGCATTTTCGACATAATCTCGATCCGCATCGGACACCTGATCTGCACCTGAGACCTGATCCACACGATGATTGCCCTTTCCACGTCCACGGCCACGGCCGCCGGATGATGGGCCACCACCGTCGCCACGCCCTCTGCCCTTACCAGAGAAAGGGATTCCCGAAGGATTTCCCTTGCCTTTACCCTGTGATCCTGGAGCATTTCCTTTGTTTGTACCGGATTGAGGGGTCTGGCCTGGATTTCGATTTCCGCCTCCGGCGTTGCCATTGGGACTTGTCTGGCCGTTCGGCTGCCCACCGGAGCCGGATGGAGTCCGATTTCCTTTGCCTTGGGACCCGCCAGGGCCTCCGGTATTTTTGTTTCCACCGGAGGGGGTCGAATTACCCTTTCCCCCCTTTGCACCATGCACCTGTCTGTCATTCCTGTCTGAATTCTGCGAATTACTGACATTTTCACCAATCACCTTGTGATCGTAAGCAGACCATCGGTGATTAGCAGTAGAATGCGTCTTAGCTCGGTTCGTAGAACCTAAAAGAAGGCAGATGCTACAATGATCCTGAACATTCCGGGTGTCATTCACCTTTTTGTTGCCCTTTTGGGCCCCATTTTGGGTGTTTTGCTGGGTATTCTTGTTTCCCCCAAGACCCTCATGGAAATTTTGATTGGCGGCGTCAGCGAGCCGTTCAACCTCTTCCCACAGTTCCTGTGGAGTGAACGAAAACACCCATTTCCTGGCCTTCAGGCGATGGCCGTGGAAACTTACTCCCCTATTGAGGACTTGGACAAACAAGTCCCGATCCTCGTGTTCATTAAACTTGATTTTCCACGTGTTTTCAGTGAATTTCACCTTGGTAAACGACGTGGGGGAGCACTTTTGAAGTGCCTCCCTGACGGTAAACCGGTTGGCCGAGGCATCAAAGCCATCGACTTCCGCCCACCAGGTCTTGACCTTTTCTTCGGACTGTTTATTCCGAAGGGTGGCGGCGGTTTCTGAGGGGATCTTGTCAAAAATCAGATTTTTCAGCTCGGCACTAGAAAATTTTTCGCCTGAATGTTCAGATTCTTCTACTAGATTCCAGAAGCGCTGTCTCTTGTCTTGCACTTCGTGCAAGATTAATCGCGAGAACGAAGGAAAATTCTTCAACATCTGGTGGTAATGGTCCTCTGGCAGCCGGGATCCACGTACCTCCAACTGTTCCCACACCTCATCAAAGGTAAGGGGGGAACTTGAATCCTCACGATCACTCCAGGTCCTGAGCCAAGTGTTGGCCGGCGCTCCCTCAAGGCAGTCCAAGAGGGCCATCAGGAACTGATCATCCTGGAGCTTTTGAGTCTTAACCCACAATTTAAATTCCCGTTGGAACTGAGGCCAACGTCTGGGGTTCCTATTATACTTCGGTTGCTTGGCAACCTGACGAAGTCGCAATGAAGTGGGATTTAGAAGTGAATCCAGCCCAACACCGGCCGTAATGGCAGACACCTTGGCGGCATCATTAGCCACACCAGCTCCGGCGAGGGTCTGGGCGAGCAACATCTGGGCTATTGCATTGGAATCAACAGCAGGAAGGGTAGTACGGGAGGCAGTTCGTTTGGCATTCTGAGCCTCAGTCCTAGCCTTCGCCGATCTACTCTGAGATCGAGAGATTGTAACCCTTTCCTTTAGCTTAGTCCTGCTGATCCTTGCGTCGGTGGTCTTAGAGTCCACCGAAGGAGCAATCGAAAAAATTTCTGTCGCCTCCTCCGACGGTTCTGTTGTTTGTTCCACCGATGATGCGCCCTCAGACCTCATGTGGGTCTTGAAAAGATCTTTAATTCCCAGCGTCTGAATGATGAGTTGCATTTGATCTTTGAGCAATTGGAGCTCAGTATCTCGCTGTAATCTGCAAGAGCAGTCGGCAGGACAGTACATACCGTGTCCTGAAGGGCCTGAGCAGGCTGTCGGACCGCTAATCTCAGTGGTTCGCAGCCAGGAGTCCACTTGGGGAGCTCCTTCAGTCCTAATTTCCAGGCTTGCCTGCCTAGCTGCCTCTAAAATTCCTTCCTCAACCGCGGCGGCTAGATCGTCGCGGATGGAAACAGAGGGATGAGGGGCGGAGGGCCCGGCAACAGGTGCCTTGGTCTTCTCCTTCGGGAAGGGACTTGCCTCCCAGATCTGCAAAAAAATGGCAAAAGATTCATCTTCTTGAGAACACCACCACATCCTGGTATTAATTTCTTCTTGAAGGAGGAAAAAATATTCGAATAAAAAATCAGAGGCGATTCTTTCTTGACCTATCAGCTTAGACGTGGCTAATAGACAAAGGGCCTCAAGCGCCTCAAGGTTACGGGTCACTTCTGAAGACAAATGGTTGTCCCATTGTGCCCATGAGGCTGGTCGATTATAGGTAGGTACCTCACCTGGACCACCCATCTCAATGTCGTCAATGTCGGCGTCGATGGTCTCAAAATGTGGACATTGGTAAGGAGTATTAGTACCTGCCAGGTCCGTAAGCTCCACCGGAGCGTTGCCATTAGCGTAGGCTGGGAGATTCCAGCTGCTTGATGGCCAATTTCGACTGGGATCTTGATTGTAATCTGGGCCTCCACAGCTGCTGATTTGTGCCCTTCTTGGGCAATTTGGGCTTGCGCAAGGCATTCCTCTCAAGGCCTCGTTCGCACAGCACCACGGCAGCGTAATCGTTACGTCTCCGGAGGTGGCGGAGTCTACGGGGCCGTACTGGGGAGCTAGCTGTGGTTGGGACACCAAAGGAACAACATTCAGGTAGCCTCTGCTACCATGAAAGTGCTGCCCTGGGTCGTTGGGGGTGCCGGAGGGCTCGGGGCCGGCAAGACCAGTGGGGCAGGCACGCGAGGAGTCTCCCTGGATGTTGTTATTGGGGGTAGAACCGGAGACACGGACACCAACGGAGGCGAGAGCAGCAACAACTGAAGCAAGGTCCATGCTGATTGTGGTCCGGCAGAAAATCCCAGTCTATGAAGAAAATTGCGGCGAATTATTCTAAATACATCTGAGTGTCCAAAACTGTCTGAAAAGATTTAAATAATCCAATTATGTAAAAATGTTTGGCCGATCTGGCCCGCGAGCGCGCGTCAGCGGCAAATGGCAATTCCAGCTAAAATAGCGGAACGCGGCGGATTTACGGGGAATGGACCGCGGAATCAAATCCGGCATATCAGAAATATATAGGAAATATCCTGTGACTGAGCTGCGAGGCGGCAATTCCGCCGAAGCAAAGAAAATGACCAAAATGTAGCCAATCTGGGCAGAATGTCTGAAAATCTGAGCAGATGGGGCTAGCCGCACTTACAAAGCCATGCCACCTCAGCACCTATGGGACCCAAAAACAAAGAGTGCACATCTCAAGATGGCATTGTCGATGAGAGTGAGCCCTTGGGGCAGGTTTCCTATCAGTTTTTCTCAAACATGTAAAATATTTCATCCTGAGTTGCAATGTATGCTAATTGCTGTGGTCTATTGTTGATAGTTGTCTTTATCTAACTCTTTGTGACTGCAGCCCTTCATGCTTTGATCCTGATCTTCTTCTACTTGCTTATCACTGGCTTGTGTTATCCTGGATTGGTTGTATTTCAACAATAAAACATTTTCCTCATCAAAAACAAGCAGCACGACACCCTACACCAGCAGCAAGCAGCAGGAGAGGCACAACAAACACACAGTGTTGAAATCACTATAAAACTTTCTGTCCATGGGACCCTCCATGCGCGCCACTCCTTCTGCCGCTGTCCTCAAGGTCGTCACCCGTCTCAGCAACGACTCTGGGGCAGGATCCCGTGGCAGGTCGGGGCCTAGTCCCGGGACGGGCGTTGGGATTCTTCCACGCTTCTCCAACTCCCTCATCCTGTCCTCGACTGTCTCCCAGTACTTGATCATGTTGTCCACCACCCGTTGCTGCTGCACCAACATGCTCTCCAACTTGGCCTCGTAGTCCTCTCGATGTGATCGAATTGTCTTCAGATCGTTGTCGAAGATGCCCTGGTCCTCAAGGATTCTAGAGGTGGTGTCATCCAACTTGTCGATCTTCTGAATAAGGGCGTCTTTGCCCACCCGCGGATAACTTCCGATGAGGAAGTCCACATGATGGCAATGGCAGTGATCTCCACTCCCCGCTTGCCCGCACGCCGCCTTCTTGATGTCCTCGTGAGGATGACGGTCATCTCCTGCACGATCCCGTGGCAGCTTCCCCGGTCCAGGAGCTCCACGCTCTTCTCCTGATATATAATGGAGCCATCAGCCTTAACATTCAGGGGCCGATCTGAGGTCACAGTCGCACAGCTGTCAATTGCATCTGGAACACGAATTCATCCATCCCTATACCACGTTGACGCTGGTCCATAGTGATTCGTGATATATAAATCTTTGCACGGCGGCGCCCCTTTCGCCTTGCAGAGGCCCATCACGCTGGTCAAGCAGGTGAAGCATCGTACCTTTAGTACAATGTTGTGGTACGGCGGTGGTCTGGCAGAGTGAAAAAGCCGTTATATGACGATGACAGGATCTGAATATTGCATCGGGTCCAATGACTTCGCCAGAGCCTCAAGTTTCGCTGCTGGAAAAAAATTGAAGGCAAATCAGGACAAATTGGCTGTTGCGAGCCCATATCTCAGACGAGTGATCATCCTTGTTGGCCTTTCTGCATTCCGACCTTACCGAGATCCACGTCCACGTCCACGTCCACGTCCACCCAGAGGAAGACCTCCCCTCGGTCCTGATGAACTTGATCCAGATCCACGACCGCGGCCTGACACGAAATTACTGCCAGCAGAATACCTATGATCAGAGCCAGAAAGCACCGCCATTTCGGGCATTGCCGTTTCGACCAAGGGTTGCTGCCCCAGGGTTGCTTCCTTGGGAGTTTGTGTACCGTGGGGCATTGTCAGAACTCTGTAGAACAAATACATGCTACATGCACGTGCACGTGCACGTCGTTGCGGTACCTCGTGCTGAACGCGATGTGACCAGAAAAACATAGGGCGCTGCGTCGATTATCTACTGAAGCCTGAGGTGCAGCTGTGCTACAACACAACACCCCGGAAAAAACAACTCGTGGGCTGTAACTGACGTAGTACCGTGACGTTTCCTCAACCCTATCGTCTTTCCAGGGATTACCTCACGGCGTGCACATTGTGCAGAAACACGTTCTGTTGTGTGTATGCAACACCAGATACGACGTGAAGAGAACACAATTTCTAAAAAAAAAACAGTCTCAGAATTGGAACGCGTTGGCGGCGAGATTCGCACAATTAAAGAAGGTCTTTAGGACCAGCCCCTGCCATAGTGCGAGCTCTACCGCCTATACGCGATTTCTCCACCCTCTTTCCCGTGACTCCCATCGTCCTTGACCTCACCATTGCTTCCATGTTTCACCAAATCCAAAGTCCAAAATTCCTGCAAGTACCCTTGGTAACCCCTGGTCACAAAAACCAAACAAATCCCGTAGGTACACCCTTGGCAACCCTTGCAATAAAATTGGAACACTTGATGAGTACAATCGAGTGAACTTGACCAGTGCAGTCCGAATAATCGATCACCAAATGGAGTTGAGTGTGACCTCATCAATACATGGACATGATCATGGAGAAGGGAACAAATGAGACAATGTCGGGCAAAGGGAGAGGAAGAAGCGGAAGTATAAGTGAAGCCCTGGAATAGAGTATGCGATTATCGAAGACGATGTGGCATCCCCACTCCAAGAATCGATTTTATATACCATGCACATTCGAACTACGGACATATGACGCCATGCGGACACAACCTCGGTTCAACACATTAAGGAAAATGACATTGATTCACGGGGGTCATGTGCGACAAAATGACATCAATGAGGTGCATATGGCACATGGCGGAACACAAAGAAATGATACACGACACCATGGCATCATCGGATTCAACATAAGCGTGGTCCACATGGCCCATCCTCACCCTTGCCTACAAGACGGCAAAAAATGGAATTGAGAAACATGAGCTCCAAATATGAGGAATGTCCCGCCGTGGATCAAGTGTGACATATCATGGCCTCCATGAACACAAAGTACGGCATGGCCACCAACCTGACTTGTCCACACTCATGAATCACCAATGATCACAAGTAAGGAGCTTGCAATGAGGATCACCAAATACGAGTCAGGAGGGTGACCTCATGGCAATACCTGACACTTGGCGTGTGTGACACAATCCATATATCATCATGCTGGCAATGCCTCGGTACTCCACACCGGACGCCGGGTGCCTATCACTTAGCAAGAACATACACAATGGCCAGCAAGTGAATGGACTTGGCGGGTTTACTTGCTGCTCGCGAACAAGACATCAAGAAAGGCCAGCCCACCAAACCTCACCTGTTTAGTGTATGCTGCATACCAATTGCTGGGCTCCTCCGGTTAGAGTATCGCGAACAAAAGGCACAAACAAAATGTAAAGCCAACACACGACACACGTCTTATGCCCTCACATGCTTGGACATGCCACTCCGTCCCACCACTTGGTGCCTAATTGCTTGGGACCCGATGGCATAGGCAACAACAATCGTCATGTGCATTAGAAACCATCCACACATGGACATGTGAAACCAATATTGCCTAGTTGCATCTTCGTGTGACACAGAACCAATTCAATGCATGCTACTTGGAGAGAGATTGGGTAAGAGTGCTTGGATAAGAAGATGCCCCGGGTCACATGAAGAGACCTAGACCCGGCCTTCAGAGAGAGCGCATGGAGAGATATCCCGGGTCAAAAGAGAGCACATCTGACACATGGTGAGATTGTCCTATCCCAAGGAGAGATTGTCCCGCCTCCAAGAAAGATGGTCCCGCCCCAATCCAGGCCTTGAGAGAGATGGTCCCGCCCCAGTCCATGCCCTAAGGGAGAGACCCTCACCCATCCATGCGTAGGAGAGAGAACCTAACCAATCCAGGGCTGAAGAGAGTTAACCTAACCAATCCATGGCCCAGGAGGGAGAAACTGACCTCACCAAAACCCCATCCCGAGCGCATAGCCTAGCCATGACCCATGGGAGCATGCATATGGAGAGAGACTTTCGCCTAGCCATGACCCATGAAGGCATGCATGCCCTTGAAGTGAGAATCACCGACATAGATTGAGGATTATCCCTACACCCAATTGCCAAATCAAATGAGCTATCCTCATGCCATGACATACTTCATGTGGACAAAGGAGGGATAGTTGATCACCAACCGTGTTCGACCAATGATATGAATTTACCGAAGTGTTCAACCAATGCCATGAATTCACCGAAGGTCACCGGAGTAAGACAGCAAATGAGAGGTTAACAACCAGGGCATAAGTGCAATTCTCCCCCTTTAGCATGTTCACCCATTGCACGTGCACACCACATGTTCAACGCACACAGTCACCAAAGGTTGACCCTCTTTGATTCCATGGGAGATCAAGTTGTCATGACATATGCAAAGCAAACAAATGATAAGTCAAAGAATGAGAAATTGCTTTGCATTGCGGAGCAACGACCAACGTACTTTCTTCCCTTCCGGTGCGCCTACCTATGCTTCCCTTGGTCTCACCTCTCCTCCCCTTCGGAAGACACCCCATGTGACTGGTAGGTTTTGCCGTGACTACTACCATAGCAGAGATAAGGACGGTCTTGGTTTCCTCGGAGGTACTCCCTCAACACTGCCCACAGAAGCGATCAACGTACGTACTATGGCTGTCACATAGTCTTCCTCCGGTTGGATAAGTGATTCCAATTTCCACATGATAGATCTAACACTATTAGCACCCGTTGGGAAGAATTTTCAGACGATCGGCCCGCATTGAGGAACACAGAGCACGCGCACGCCAACAGGAACACGAGAAGGGCGCGCGCACACACAGCAGGCCTGGTCCGAACAAGAAATGTTAAATCCTCCATCCTGTGGTTTATAAATAATATAATTTCGGAATTCTCCTGAAATTATATCCAAAATCGCTGAAATCGCGGAAATCGCTCAAAAATAGAACACTGCAGTCCACTGGGATCCGAACCGGCTTCACAATTCAAATCACTTCAATGATTCACCTTACATTCATCTGTTTTCGTTGAGTACTTACCGTACTGTAATGTATTTTAAAACGTAATTTTTACGTTATTTTCCTATCAGGGACATCGGGGCTATAGGCGGGGGACGAAGGAAGGAATTTGTTGTCAAGAATCATGGAAATCTGGAGAGTGTCCTTTCCATGGTCGCGACCTTCGCAATTTCTGAAAAAAAAAACAGTCTCCGAATTCGAATGCGTTGGCGGCGAGATTGGCACAATTCAAATCAGTTCAATGATTCACCTTACGTTCATCTGTTTTCGTTGCGTGCTTACCGTACTGTACTGTATTTTAAAATGTAATTTTTACGTTATTTTCCTATTCAGGGACATCGCAGCTACAGGCGGGGGACGAAGGAAGGAATTTGTTGTCAAGATTCATGGAAATCTGGAGAGTGTCCTTTAAATGTGATAGGGGTCCTGAATGTACCGGTACATTGCCTTCCAAATGTACCGCCCAGTGTGACACCAATCTGATCAATCATTCAAATCAACCATTTGAACCGGTTCCATTTCAAGGATGGCAAAAGTAAGCATGGTGGAGGGAGGGATGAACCAAATCAAACCATTTGAAGGAATTCCACTTGAATGATGGCCTGCTGGAGGGAGGGAGGGACAAGTGCAACCAAATGAAACCAATTCTGACCAATTGAACCTAATTAGGGCACGTGGAGGTGGAGGCAAGGGCAGAGGGAAGGGACAACCAGCAATCTGATCATGACCTGCAAGCGCGAATAGCTTACAGGGCCGAGTGCTCACTATTTCACTATCCTTGGTTGCTAGCTACTGGTTTCTACAATTTTTCCGGCACAGTGCTGCCGTGCATCGCTACGTCTATGGACCTATGTAACCTGCGGTTCACGGTGTGTGTATGGTGTCTGTATGTGTGCACATGTACATTCGTGGTACAACGGTTATGGAAGCAGGGCGCACACAAAGTCCGAAATGCATCAAATGGCTAAATCCCGATCCAGCAAGCAAGCAGCGATCCAGCAAGCAATCAGCAATTGGTGGCGTATTCCATGAGTTGCGCCAATGTGATAAGCAAGACTCAGAAGCGTTCGCTTGCGTGGTGCGTTGGACGACATCAACAACTTAAAAGGTAATTTGGGCAACACTCCCTCATTCTCACTCGAGGGTGCCGGTGAGAACTTGTCCACGTTCCGAAAAAAAATGGACCCTAATAACTTAGGAATTCCATTTCGCATCAAAAGAGGCTAAAAGGCTTTTATTGGGAGTATCCATATTTCAACGCGAAAAATAACTTCAGTATCTTGGTTTGCGCCTTTGACATGCCACAATTTGTGGCACAAAGCCTCAAATAGCAAAAAGAAAAGCACTGTGGACTAGATTTCATTTGTACAGTACAACCCCTATCACTTTTAGGCAATATACGCGGCCTGTGATAGATTGCGCGCTCCAATCTACCACAGGCCGCGGATATTGGATATACAATGGTCGCGACCTTCTATTGCGTCTGCCGCGGCATTTGTCTGGAAATCGCAAATTTGCTGGGATGATTGCCGCTCGCGTAAATACCGGTATATACGAGCGGTATATACCGATATACCAGTAATATTATTACCGAAGAGCGTAAGCTTGAGGTTCCACCCCGAGAAACGCTGCGAATGTCGGACACTTTCAGGTATATGGGACAGCTTCCGTCTATATCGCGAACAGGCGGCGCGCGCGCGCATCGTCTGGCATCTGGCGGATTTTGCGATTTCGATTTCTGCCGCCAGAAATCGATCTGAATGCATTGCTGTGTGAACATTTATACAGATGAGCACGTGTGAAACTATCATGCGCGAAACAGCGCGATTTCTTGATCGGCGGTGCATATCCGCAATTTTGGCATCTTGATGCACAGTGCTCAAGTTTTGATGCCAAAATCGTGAACAAGGTCCAAAACTACATTCATTCAACTTTCGGGTTATTCGACGTTGAGGTGGTAGGCCAGAGATCTGAATTTTTGGGATTTTAATATATTTCACCCAGGTTAGTCATTTTGTGCGCTTAACATGCCAGCTTAGAGCTTAGCCCGCTTAACTCGCTAGCTTGCCATGCCCATGGTCATACACCATGGCTCAAGCATTGAACCCACTACCTTTCCTTTGCACCAAAATGACTTGCAAAACATCAATGTTGGCCCTTGTGGCCTCCTTTTGCCACGTAGGTTGGGAGAAATGTTGAAAAGGAAAGCTGTCTCCACCTCACATTGTTGGTGTCATATTGCGGACAACATCCTAGCCTAAAGATGTTGTAGACAAGGGTTGAGTGCAAGGGGGCCGAAGGCCCCCTTGCCAAAAAGAGTGAACAACAATAGATAGTAAAATGTAAAATGAGTTTTCCGGGTTACATTGGAACATACCTATTAGTTTACGTATTTTCATTTCCAAAGATTCTTCGACATCTTGTTTGAAATTTGGGTGTGTGTGCCTATTGTTGGAGCAACTATTGTGTGCCCATCTTGGTGCCCATACGTACCTACCTACAATCTGAGCAAAGGTACCCAGCCTTTGGGCAGAGTAATGGGTTTAGCCGGGTACATTGGAGAGTAAATTGGAACATATATGAGTTAGTTTGCGGAGTTGGTTTTCACAATTTTCTTTGACATCCCATTTGACGCTCGAGGTTCCACAGGCCGAAGGCCGTTTGATTACCGAAGAGCGTAAGTTTGAGGTTCCACCCCGAGGAACGCTGCGAATGTCGGACACTTTCAGGTATATATATATATATATATATATATATGGTACAGCTTCCGTCTATATCGCGAACAGGCGGCGCGCGCGCGCGTCGTCTGGCATCTGGCGGATTTTGCGATTTCGATTTCTGCCGCCAGAAATCGACCTGAATGCATTGCTGTGTGAAAATTTATACAGATGAGCACCTGTGTAATTATCATGCGCGAAACAGCGCGATTTCTTGATCGGCGGTGCATATCCGCAATTTTGGCATTCTGATGCACAGTGCTCAAGTTTGGATGCCAAAATCGTGAACAAGGTCCAAAACTAGATTCATTCAACTTTCGGGTAATTCGACGTTGAGGTGGTAGGCCAGAGATCGAAATTTTTCGGATTTTAATATATTTCACCCAGTTAAGTCATTTTGTGCGCTTAACATGCCAGCTTAGACCTCAGCCCGCTTAACATGCTAGCTTGCCATGCCCATGGTCATACACCATGGCTCAAGCATTGAACCCACTACCTTTCCTTTGCACCAAAATGACTTGCAAGGCCTCCTTTTGCCACGTAGGTTGGGAGCACAAACGTTGAAAAGGAAAGCTGTCTCCACTTCACATTGTTGGTGTCATATTGCGGACAACATCCTAACCTAAAGATGTTGTAGACAAGGGTTGGGTGCAAGGGGGCCGAAGGCCCCCTTGCCGAAAAGAGTGAACAGCAATAGATAGTAAAATGTAAAATGAGTTTTCCGGGTTACATTGGAACATACCTATTAGTTTACGTATTTTCATTTCAAAAGATTCTTCGACATCTTGTTTGAAATTTGGGTGTGTGTGCCTATTGTTGGAGCAACTATTGTGTGCCCATCTTGGTGCCCATACGTACCTACCTACAATCTGAGCAAAGGTAGCCTTTGGGCAGAGTAATGGGTTTAGCCGGGTACATTGGAGAGTAAATTGGAACATATATGAGTTAGTTTGCGGATTTGGTTTTCACAATTTTCTTTGACATCTCGTTTGACGCTCGAGGCTGCAGGGGCAAGCACAAAACGTGAAAAGACTCCTCAGATGATCATGAGACTGGTACGAGAGAAGGTGCAGAAAAACACAGCGTTCAAGGAAAGCACCCTGGCCCCGACACCACAACTGCTCGCGGGAAGAATATACATACATTGACAGGCTGCACCGCATAGTCTACCTGCACCACAATTCCCGTCATGTGGGCTCCGGCTGTCGCTCTATGCTGTGACCGTCGGCGCCCCTTCTCTTACCTAGTCCGCCTTTCGTCTCTTCACTAAGCTTACCTGAATTATGTCGTTCAACTCATGCACCGCACACACACACAGAAAGCATCAATGCGCAACAGTGTCCACTCCCGAGCTCTGCATGTGAGCTCGCTTGCCCTCCCGAACCCACGTGGCCACTGACCCCAGGGAAATCACCCCCATCAGGTTGTACTTGCGCAGGAATCGCTCTAAACAGGGCAACCACCATTCCTTCGGGTACCCACGCCAGCCTACGCCCCACACCAGGGAGCGAAAATTGGCAACCAGGTCACCCGTGGATGCAGCGTACCAAACTGATTTCAGAAACAGCGAAGGGAGCATGGAGGCCAGCGTGAATCGCGCGTTGGCGGACCCAGCAGGGATCCACCTCTGCCATTCCGCTGACTCCCCTGCAGACTGTAAATCCCAGACAACGCCCTTCCTGGTAAGTGAAAACCCCAGGGGGAGGACTCGCCAAGAGCACTCACCCCACAACACAGTCAATTCTGTAGGTTCCCACTTCAAGGGAACGCCATAAAGGCACTGCAGAAAACACATCACACTGCGCCGGACCACAGGGAGCAACTCTTGAAGGACGTTCATGAACACTATATATATATTATCTCTGAAACGCGACAGAAGAACACACGGGGAGGAGGAGACAGGGGGTTCCGGATCACCCCGACGGGTAGCCCACCCCCACCAGCGCCTCTGCGCCTCGTTGGCGACACATGTAATCGGGTCTATTTCCCTAAAGAAATCCCTCACATGTGCTCGGTCACGGGCTGGAGCGCACGCGGTGATGGTCCCCATCCGTCCGTCTGGGGCCCCATCCCACAGTGAAGTAACAAGCAAATCAATCCGCACGCCCGCCACTTGCAAAAACCCGAAAGAGGAGTCGGTGGGACTCCACCATCCCCCAAACCCATCCTCTCGAATGATACCCCGGGACACCGATGCTCGATCAGTGCTGGCCAGGGTCCTGCCCAGGAGGTGTGAAGGGTGAGAGGAGGGATGGCACACTTCCACAGGGTCGGTGATGGACAGCTGCACATCACATAAACTGTTGGGCAGTAGCGGCGATTCTGCATTGACCGCCTCCTGCCACCGCGTCTCAAGGACAGCTTTTTCTGTACCAAAAACCAGAGTGAGTTCCTGGGCTAGCGCCCACAATTCCGCCAGCTGGGCGGAGAGGTGCCCCCCGATGGGGACGCCCCTGTCACCCTGCTTCAGCATGAGGGACCCCAGCACCAACGCTGTGTTATGATGCAGGTCCCACTCCACAAAATCAATCAGTTCCTGTCTTGTAATGACCCTAAATTCAGAGCTACTGGCTGTCCCCAAGCGGTCGAGTGTTTTTTCACCTGATTTGTGCAGGGCAAAAAAATTCACGCATCCGCGTTTTTCGCGCTCCAGCAGCTGAAAAATAGACTTCAGTGAAGGAACCACGTCACATTTGGGGATGTGCCAGAACATGTCTTTTTTGCACTGAACGGCGCCTTTTGTGGCTGGCCAGGCCGGGGAGAAAGGCTCTTGCGCGCCAAGCTTTTTTGGGGAGGGGCGGGAGCCCGAAATCAAGTTCAATCGCGGGCTGAGTACCGCTGCACGTTGCTGTCCTCGTCTGCTTCATCTCAAAGAGACTTGGCAGCCCCGTTATAGACAACCGCAGGCCGGGGTCTCTGCTTGATACCCGAAGGCGGTGTGGTTGCGGATTGGGGGTTAGAGCATGACGGCTGGAGCACGGGGGGTGGCTTGGGGGAGGGATTCATTTGCAGAAGTGACTGGTGAGTGCCAGTGTGGTAGTACTGATTGATTGCGCCGCTAGGGCTGTCGAGGGTCGGCGTGGGAAAATGTGTAAGTGTGGCTTTTTCAAAGAGATGACACGTTGGACGAGTGTGAGGACGATTGTGAGTTTGTGCTCGCGGGGGAGGGGGGGGCTGGTGCGAAGTACCTTGTTATGCGAGGAGAAGGGGCGGAAATGGGGGCGGAGGCGGCGAGGGGGGGTGCTGGTCTAGGGGGGGGGGGGAGGTTGAACATGTCCCTGATTGTGAGCGGCCGTTTGGGGGGCGGAGGCTCTGGCTGGGGTTGACTTGCGGTACCGCGTTTCAGTGATAGAGGCCGGACGGGCCTTGGGGGCTGGCGGCCGTGTTTTCGAGTTTTGGTGTGTGCCGCAGGAGATGGGGGGCGGGGGCGCTTTGGGGGCTTGTGTGCAACTTTGTCCGGGAGGGGGGGGGGAGGGTGGTAGGCGGGGGAGGGGCGTTGTTGGGCGGTGTGCGACGTGCTGTAGGGCGACCAGGGGCGTCCCCATGAGTTGGGGCCCGTAGGGGGGGTGAGCGGGGCTGGAGGGGGGTGGTCTTTTAGCCATTCCAGCGTGCGGTATAGGGCGCTGAGGAGCAGGGGAACACGATCCTTCAGGGCGAGTTTTAAGTCGTGACAGTGTGCTGGTTTTCTTCGGCCGGAGGGGGGGGTTGTGAGTTTGGTGTACAGCGTCATGGGAACAAGCCCCCGGACGAAATTGCGTCTCTCCCCCACGTGTGTGGCCGCGGACCACCATTGGGACACCACCGTGGTGAAGGGGGGGCGCCAGCATTGAATGTAGGTTTGGACCAGGTGTTCGCACGTTGGGCAGTGTGAGACGAAAGAGATAACATCCATCGGGTGCGGGTCGGGGCAAGCGTGGCAATGGCGAGGGCGCAAGTCGTCGTGGAAAGCAAATGGCGCCATGTTGAAATTTCCGGAGGACCATTTGAAAGGGAGGCCTTTGAACCACGAAGTGTGATTGTAAAAATGGAAGCTGGACGGTGCGTGGATGTTTTCGTGTTTGTGGCGAGGGAGGAGATGCTTGATTGAGGTTGTAGTCAATTTGTGTATGACTGGGAGGGGGCCCCTGGATATGCACCCTATCGGGGGGGGGGGAAGGAGGGAGGGGTCCCAGACCATCACGTGGGCGGCCCACTTTGAGTAAGCATCTGAGATTTCATTCCCCACGAACCCGGCGTGCCCCTTGATCCACCCCCAACCCTGGATCATCCCTGGGCGTAGGGAGGCCTGGATGGACTGGAGAGAGGATTCCCACGTGCCGGCTGGCGAGCGTGATGGGAGGCCTGGGGGGGTGTTCGGAGAGAGAACAGTGATAACGTGGAGGTTGTCCCCTAGCACGGCGAAGGTGAGGTGCGGGTGAGATGCAAGGGCCCACCGTAGGAACATAATAGCGGCCCAGAACTCCGATCCCTCTGATGACTGGTACGGGGACGTTTGGCACAGTACCCATCTGGAGCCACTTGGAAAAAACAGGGTGGCCGCCGATCCGTAGCCCAAGGCGCCCGCTGAGCCATCCAAGTACACCCATGTCGTGCCGGGGGACGATGCGAGGAGGAGGGCAAGGGCTGCTTCACAACCCCATTCTTCGAGGTCGTCGGGGTCAAGGGAGTGAGGTTCATCTGGGAGCCGGTACAGCTCGCCATGCAGTGACGAGTCGAGTAGGACCCCGCCGTATGGCCCGGGGGGGGGGTTGAGGATGTATTCTTGAGGGTGAAGAAGGGGGGGGGTGAGCAGTTCGTGGCGCCCCGCCAGTTGAGGGAGGACAGAAATGGCTGGGTTTTGAAAGGTGTATTCTTTCTCGTTGCGGCGGAGACCGGGGTTTTTGATGGTGTGGGTGGTGCCGTCCGAAAACTGGAGTGTGGCCGATTCTGAGTGCACTTCCGTGACTGTACCTAGGTGGAACCCCAGGTCCTGGGGCGTCCGTTTTAATCTGTTGCCGAACTTGCTGTATTGTGGTGCCGGCTTGGTGGCTAGGAACCGGACCTGGACTTTTTCTTTTGGGAGGAAAAGGGAGGGGGGGCAGGAGGCCCAGAGGCCGGTGCTGTGGTATCGGAAGCCTATGGTGTGGCATGCGTCCATGATGGTGTCTTGGATTGGGTTGCGTGTGGTGGAGAGCATTGCTTCGGAAAAAGATTCGTTTGTCGAGGCCGGGCCGTCTCCGTTGAGGTACCTTATTGCGGTGTTTACCAGGGCCATGCAAATTGAAAAAGTGAAGTGGCGGAGTCCTAAGCCTCCCTGGTGGCGAGGGGTGTAGCGGGCCTTAGGGGAGACGAGGCGGGAGATCCTGTTGGCTCTGTCCGGGGAGGGGTCATGCGCAACATTTTGCCAGATCATGGCCTGAAGGGCCCCCAACTCGTTCAGGGCCAGGGGGTGTGCCATGAGGCGGTAGGAAAGAATAGGGATGAGTTGGATGTTCACCAAGAGAATGTATTCCGAAAGGGTGAGCTGGAGGGGTTGGAGGGTTGTGAAAAATGAGCGTATTTCCGACTTGGCCAATGCCAGTGTTTGTGCCTCATGGTTGGCGGTGAAGATGTATACCCCTAGGTATTTGTAGCAATTGTGTGGTTGCCCCGTCTTTTGGTTTGTTGTCGACAGGGGGGTGCCCGAGGGGGAGGTGAAGGTTCTGGGGGGAGCTGTTCCCATAGCGTGGATCTCGGTTTTGCTGAGGTTAAGGTCTAGACCCCACTCCCTGGCGACCGTGTCGAAGAAGTTTAAAACTTGCTGTATGCGGTCCCCATTCTCTGATCGATAGAGGAGGTCGTCAACAAAGGCGTGGCCCGATTCGTGTGAGGAGGGGGGTGCAGTGACGTGGGACGGCAAGGCGAAGAGGAGCACATTCAGGTAGAGGCAGAAAAGGATTGGTGACATGGGGCATCCTTGCCGAACGCCTCTGGTTTGCAGGTGTGAGGAGTGGGTTTGACCTGACACCACTGGGAAGTCGCGAGGGGCACGGTACAAGGATTGAATGAGGTTTACAAGGGGCGTAGGAAAGTTCAGGCGGGATAGAACTGTGAAGAGGGTGGTGTGGGGGACGGAGTTAAAAGCCTTATTGAAATCAATGTAGAGGCTGTAGCTACCGACCGATTCCCGAAACGTGGATAAGAGGTTGAAAATGTGGTCCTGGCATCTGCGGTTCGGAAGCCCGCCGAACTGGGTGGGGTGTATGATGGAATGTTCAATGGCCGCTGCCAGTAGTTCTCGGTTGGCGTGTGTTGCAATTATTTTGTAAACGCTGTTCAGCAAGGCTATAGGCCTGTAATTTACCGGGTTCATCACGTCCCCTTTCTTAAATAGCAAGATAATGTTGGCTTCGAGCCATTTCTCGGGCAACGGCCGGTGGAGGTAGTAGTTGCATACCTTCCAAATGAATTGTTGGATAGGGGGGGGAGAGACGTGCAAAGTGTAGTTGTTTGTGAAGTCCCGCCCTCCCGCCTTGTTGGGCTTGGACCTCTTAAGCGTGTTGCGTAACGATTCCCAGGTAATGTCAGGGAGGAGGCCGTGTTTTGTGGGTTCGGGGCAGGCGGGGGAGTGTGCGAGTAGGCGATCCACTAGAGTGTTCGGCGGTGCATATTCGAGGCTGCCCCCCAGGGTGAGGAGTGTAGAAGAGAAGATAGAGCCCACTTCTTTGGGGGTGGAGACGAGCTGTGTGGTGCCCGGGCGCTTCAGCGTTATTTCACCTCGTTCCACGGGGTTGAGCGCCTCGTTGATGGTGCGTTTGATCCTAGTTTTCCTCACTAGGCACCGATGGATTTTGGTGGTTGCGGCCTTGTTCACTTTGGTTTCCCACTCTTTGACGAGTTTGTTGAGCGTGTCCATGGAAGCGGGGTAGTTGGGATGGTTGGGGGGGGGCAGGGTTTGCAGGGACTCTTTGATTTTCTTTACCAGAGCCGAGGAGGTAGGGCGTGACGGCGTGGTGATACTGTGGTAACTGGTCGCCACTTCCTCCAGCACCACGTCTGTGAAAAGCTCGATGTCCGCCGAGGACAAGGACTCAAAGCGGGGGAGGGTAGACTCGCACCACCGCGCCAGGGGGGCAAGGGAGTCGTGGTGCTTGGAGCGTTCCCGCTCCGTCAGTTTTCGGAAAACTTTCCTCTTAGTGGTGGGAGCTTCGGTGAAAGGGTGAGGGGGGACTTGAGAGGTGTACGTGACTGGGTGGTGGTCTGACGTTTTGTCGTCGGTTTGGATGGTTGCAGAGGTGGGGGCAAAAAATTCCGAGGCCGCCGGGGAGAGCAAAATATGGTCAAGGCGGCTACTGCTTGCCCTGTACGGGGTGGGGTATCGGGAGAAGGACCGCTCGGTCGGGTGAAAGTGCCGAAAGGTATCGATGAGACGCGGCGGGTCGCTCGTGATCTGTCTGCGAAGCCACGGCCATTCGTTGTCCGTTTGGAGGTTCGATCCGTCTAGTTCAGGGCACATTATGCAATTGGTGTCCCCACCGAGGACGTGGTTAGGATACTGATGCATGAGTGGCCGTAGGATGTTTTCAATTTTTGAGCGGTGGACGTCCGTGCTTGGGGCGTATACCGAGACCAGCAAGGTGGGCGGGGCCCCCGGGAGAGTGAGAACGGCTGCCGCCAGCATCCCTTCTGTATCTAGTCGAGGAAGGGGGGTAACGAAGCGGGAGAGCCGGGGGGAACAGACCAAGACGGAACCATGCTCGCCTCTGGAGTGTTTGTCTTGGCTGATATTCGAAACGATGGTGGCTTTAGTGCCCGAACCGTAGGCGTATACGTGGGGGAGGATGGGGGCGTGATTGATTTCTTGGAGGAAGAGGATGTCGAAGTCGTTCTTGAGGTGTCGGAGAATTTGGCTGCTCACTATGGGTTTCTTCTGCAAGTTGTGGGATAGAAAACGCAGTTCTGAAGGGAGGGGTATGGGGGGGCGGTGAGGCCGTTGGTAACCCTTCCGTAGGCGCGTTTTGGATCTCGGGGGGGGCGGGATAGGGGGGGGCTGGGGGGGCACTGGGGAGCCGGGCTGGCTGGGCTGGCTAAGGCAAAGAAAGTGCTGAATTTGGTCGGCCGGTATCCCGGCCGAGGTGAGCTCGTCGTCTAGCCCCTTGCCTGTGATGGTGGAAGCCGTGACTGGGCCAGTGGTTCACTGAATCTTGGCCCTTTTGTGTTCAGGTAGAGGGGGCTGGACAGTGCAGGAGGCGGGTACCCGGCCCTCTGGCTTTCGTGGGTTATCTTGCCTGTGGTATGTGTCGGAGGATTAGAGCGAGGCGAGGGACGGTACGAGGGACGGTTAGCCCAAACACTTCGTCTTCTCTCCGTCGAGGTATACCGTGGTGCCACTCATGGCGTGCGGCCCCCGTGAGGACCAGGAGAGAGCGGGCAAACAGGCGGATGCGAAAGGAGTCCCCGTTGGAGGGGTTCTTAAAGAACATTGTGGTGTCCGATTGGGAACCAAAAATGGACACTGGGTCGCCTAGCAAGGGGTCGTCCCCGTGGTAGCCGATGCCCTCTCCCGGGAGATACATTGTGCCCGTGATTTGGTTGGGAGGAGGGTGTGAGAGGCCTAGCCGCTCCAGCGCGGCATTGTAGGTTTGGAGGATGGAGGAAAACTCTTCCGGGATGGGGGACGTGGCGGCGACTTTGCTCGGGCCGAGGTATGCGTGGCCGAAGTGTTGGACTGAGCGCCCGTGGTACTTCTCCCACGTGTTGTCGTGGAGAATCTTTTTTACCGTTTCCTCTTGGCTTTCGGAGAATACGTCGCGGACGTAATAAAAACCAGCGGGGAGGCGGGGGTCGATTTGAATATCCGAGGCGGGGGTGGGGGCACCGTGGTCGGGGGGTAGGAGGGTGGTCGCCTCGCCTCCTAGTGGAGCAAGCAGCGGGACGCTGGTCTCGGACATCTCTTCGATGCGGCTTGGTCCCGGCGTTGGCGTAGCGGCGCCGGCGTCCTCCGGTGCCGCGTTCCACTCGCTGATGCGCTCAGTCAGCCCCGTAGCGGGCCTTTCACGAAGGGCGGTGACAAGTTGGGACACGAAGGCCGTGGACCCCAAGGCGGCTCCCGCTTGGAGGCGCTGCACTATGGGTTGCTCGTGCTCGGCCACATCCGGGTCTTGAGCGGGGAGGATCTTCTCGAGGGCGATGAGGTTGCGGTGTAGTGGGGCAAAGGCAGCGTCTCCATATTTGAAATCATGCGCTAGCAGCGCGGATTCCCCCTTTTCGTAGACCACGAGGTAGGCTTGTGGGTGTTCGTAGGGAGGCCTCGTGGGCTCGAACGACACGTACGGGCCAAGGAACCCCGCTTGGACGCGCAAGTCGAGAGCGTGCGCCGATCTTGGGGCCACTAGGAGCACGGCGGTCTTCGGGGCCTTAGATGAGTCGTATGAGGGCGGGGCCGGCGTCGCGTGGGCTCGCTCGGGGGCGCCCGAAGGCGCGGACCTCGCGTTGCCGTCGGATCGTGACGAGAACCGCACTAATTGCCCATCTATGCCATGAAAGAGAACAATGCCGCATGAGTGGAAGAAGCGGATAGCTAACGTTTGGACACCGGTCTTCATGACGTCGCACGGTGCGTGAGTGGTGTCAATCGCCACGACCAAGGAATCTTTAGACCGGAACATCGCTCCTAGGGGCGGTGAGGCGCCCCGTCCACCGGGCAGGTTGGCGATCATCATGGTGAGCATTTCCGGAGCTTGTAGGTCTTTGTTTCTTTCCTTTCGGTCCCTAGCGATCACGGCTCGATACACTTCGGTAGTCGGCAAAGCGTGCATGTCCATTGCAAGGAGTTCTCCGGTGAGGAATTGGGCGCACTCTCGGACCTTAAACATGAGCTCGTCGGCAAAGCGAGATGGGAGTTCCCAATCAAACCGGTAGTAGGCCCAATGCGGGCTCTCGGAAGGGACTATGTGGCCAAACGGGTAGTAGGCATTTTTGGTGTTCACCGATACGTTTGCTAGCGCGGGGACAAACATTTCGTTCATTAACTTCATGAAAGCACGGGCGTCTCCAATTTTGCGTTGCCTTGGTTTAGTTTTATCTCTCTCTTCCGGCGGCGAAGGCTCAATGTGATCAAGGAATTCTATGCTCACCTCAAAACGTAGTGTTTTGTGCAACCGGAGGTCTCGCACCGTTGGATGGGCGTGCTTGGCGGCGAAGCGGAAAGGTTCAAACTTAAAATTGATGTCTTCATATCGGCACCCGTCAAAGGAAGAGGTGTTTAGGAGCAAGGCAACATACGGCATCGTTTGATGGCCGCTCGTGCGGAACTCGTAGGAGTCTTTGCCGTCCCTTTTGACCTTGTAGGCGTCCCGGAGTTGCGCCCCGTGCATACATATCACGCTAGAAATGTACGGAAGAAGAGGAAAAAGGGCGGAAGTTGAGCCTAGCATGCGAAAGGTGGCGGCAACCACTTGAGCGTCCCACGCCGGAATAACGAACCATCCTTTGAGGTCTTTGTTCTCTTCTTTGGCTTTATCTAGCACGGTTCTTAATTGTTTAGCCCACGGGGTGGCGGTGGGTGGAGACTCCTTGGCTTCGGCTTGGGAATAGTCCAACTCATACGGCTTTAGGTAGAAACGCTTGTGCTTGAACAAAAGCTTTTCGAGCTCGTTGTAGTTATTGTGCGCAACGGAAGAGACCCTACCTCGATCTAGAATTTCCGTGGAGTTGCTCCCAACGAAGGCGGATTGAATATCGGTGCCTTCCACATCCAGGTAAAACTCGGAGTAGTCTTGTAGTCGGCGGTAGACTTCGGGAACGAAAATGCGCTGGCGTGTGTCAAATATTTTGCCTTCAATGGCTTCAAGTTGGCGTGACGGAAAGCGTGTTTGCAACGGCGAATTTGAGGCTTGGTGTTTTTGAAAGAGGTGTGACGGAGAATAGTTGAATAGCGTTGAAAGGCCATCATCGGCGGCTTTGGAGCTTCCAAATAGGGTGAAATTCATGGTGTTTTCGGGATGAGCGAAAAGGTGGCTTGGCGTCAATTGAAAGATTGCGAGCGTGGATTTGAACTCGGGAACTGAGATGATGATTTGAAAACTGCGGGAAGTACTCCAGAACTTGAACAGCCCAGGATTTTCTCCAATCACCGAATAGCCTGGACTACTGGTGGATCCATCAACAAAATGCTGAGGGTCAATCGAAAAAAAATAGACACTCAGAAAGTGTGTGCCAGAACATGTCTGCCATGTCTGCTTCAGCAGGGCAAACTGTGGACCAAACGGGCATAGTGCGCCCCACAGCCCCCAGAACATCGCGGACGCCTAGCATGCAGGGTGTCCCCAGGGTTAAGAGAAGTCTGTACACCTCGCTGACCACCAACTGCAGAGAGCGACTGATCAGTCGGGCATAAGACCGCAAAATGTGGAACTTAAAGGAAACAATGTCTCTCCACTTCACCACCGCCTCTGACCCTCGTTCCACTGTTTTCCACTTTAAAATGGAGAAAATGGATGGGGCCCCGAACAGCGGTTTGGGACGAAACTGGCGTGGACCTGGGTCTTCATCCTGGATCCCGTCACAGGGCTCCGGCTCTGGATTGGAATACACAGAATTGATGTGCTCGCCGGCCCACGTCAGATCATTGAACCCTTTGCGTAACGTATTATGCCTAATGGCTGATTGTACAATGCCATGTGCATGCGCTGACCGCAGTGTGTCAAAAACAACTGCGGCTTGCGCTGATGGCTTTGAATCTGCTACCCCCCACAGCACAAACCTGTCACCTCCCAGGTATGCCTCTAAAACTCTTTCTTCTTCCAAAACACGACATGCACCTGACATGCGGTGCAGTTGTTTATCCCAAACCCCTGTGCGAAACCGCAGGTCCCAAATGCGAGAGGAAAGGTTGTCCACATGTGTCTCTTCGAGTGCAGGTGTCTCCAGCGCACAGGTGGAGATATCCCTGGCACAGATATCCCTGACCCAGTCGATAATCGGGGTAATATCCTCCTGCTGAAGCAGGGCGTGCTTCGCATCTGTCGACGGGGTTACCTTCGCCTCCATCTGAGCCTCAGGCAGGGGAGAGGGAGGGGAAGAGGAGAGAGAAGGGGGAGCCGCCGAAGGTTGGGAGATGGAAATTTTCGGTGGTCTGTCAGGTATTGTCATACGCTTCAGGGAAGCTTCAAAGATATTCAGCCGCTCCTCCAAAACTGACAGAGAGGGCACCAGGCACTGTCTAGAATTACCATTCATGGTTGCCGCGCCCCGTTCGCCCAGCAGGCATTCCCACTGTGGCTTGGAACGAAGCAGGACATGCCCAATGTCATTCTGCAGAACAGGGTGACAGGTCATGAGGGAAGAGCACCGACAAAGCCTGCCACCGCGCTGTTTTAATTGCATCGTAACCGCCTGCACTACATCCTGTTGAACAGACTGCGGCTCAGTGAAAACCCATGCCCTCTGTAGGTCTCCTACGTGCAACGGAAGTGCAGAGAAAGCCCCACAGTCAATGCCCTTGGTAAGCTCATCGGCTGTCATCCGCACTGTGCGGAGGGAGGCACCCCCCCGCATGGCATCCTTCAGTTTTGTTGCCTGAAGAGGCATGACGGACAGCGCACGGTTGAGCCAGGCTTTTAGACAATCAGGCAGGGCTCGCTGTGCAATATGTGAACGAAGACTGCTCTTAATGGAATTAATTGTACCTCTGTGATACGTGGGGACCCTGACAACAATGCGTCGTAGCAATTCTGTTCCCCATGCCTTTTTGACGAAGCCCTGCACCGCGCGAAAAAACGAATCAAACAGGCGCCCTGGAACCTTCCCAAGGGAGGTGGTAAGGAGTTCGATCAGATGTTCGACCTCCAGCACTGAACCCTGGTTACTCCGAATCTTCCAGAGTACATCATTTGTCCTCTGGGAAAGGGTCTTCGCTTCTGAAGATGTCTGGTCCCGAAGACTCCATCTCCATCTGAGCTCACCTATGCCCCACCCTCTGGCAGGGTCAATCTGGTTGAGTGTAGGGGCGAGGACGCTGTCAAAATGTGACTCCACATTAAAGGCCTCACGGGGGGGGTCTACTTTCTGCATCAGGAGCATCGAGGCCTTTGCTCCACCGATGCTGGCCAGCACGCGTGAAAGGGAGGGTGTCTTCCCAAAACCGAGTTGGCACCGTAACCGCCTGTGCCTCGTACCGAGGAATAAATTCCGAAGGGACTTAGCCCTCGAAAGATGTTCCCCATACCGCTCCAGAGGGGCTCTGGGGCCCGGCACAAATCCCACCTGACCTACGTAGGGCAAAAAAGGTCCCACCATCACGTAGATCCATGTGTCGGCAATCGTCAGGGGGGTATCAAGAGGTAACCGCGCAAGCCTTGCAATGCGACGAAGCCTAACATCTGGACAATCCCTGAGCAGGCGGTTACTCCTCAGCAGGGACTCTGCCACCTGATCCCACGGTATGCACCTGGATTTCAGAAGTTTTGCCCTTCGGTCGGCTTTTGCATCCCACGCGGCCCAGAATTCGTTCACTTGATCTAACATCTCCTGTCTGGAGGGGAAGGGGGAGTATGGGCCTGAGAGCCCCGGCAAAGGTCCGCACCAGGAGTCTGGTCCCGAAGACTTAATAAAGCCTTTAGTTGCCAGGCCAAAAGCTTTGGCGTCAATGCCTGAGCCCACTTCTCCCACTCCCCCATCAACCAGCCACCATTCCCAAATACCATCCAGCCAGAGCCATTTTTCTTGTCCTGTGTCTGTTTGATCAAAACAGCGAACTTTCAATCTTGTCTGCGCACCAAACTGTACTGCACGCCCACTAACAGCCCAGCGTTCTAACTGTCCGTTCCAGCCTCTATTCGCTTTCCGATTGTGTAGCACGCACATTCTAAAACTGCTATCAGCAAGACATTTATCGATCTCAGCTGAAAAATCGAAGGGGGCCACGTCGGACCTGAGAAAGAAGGTCCGTGTGGGACCCGACAAAGCATACTTACTGTCAAAAATCCCATCAAAATACAAGCACTCAGGAATGTCGCTCGCAAATTCCGGGAGTCCTGAGGACCAGGGTGTGCCAAAAAGCATGCATCTAATGCCTAATACATCACGCAAGAAGTCTTCCGCCCCCCCCGTCAGTCGACAGCAAAGGGGTAGGTGTGCCTTCATAGCTTCAACAAGTGGTATACTAAATTCGCAAAACTGCTCGATGTCCGTCGCGGAGACTTCAGCCCATTCCCTGATACCGTTGGTGGCCGTGAAACCATCCCACAGCGGTCGTAGCGAACGGTTCCTAGACAGAGCGCTTGCAAATGAATCAACAGAGCATATGCCACGTAGAAATTGCAGGGTGGGGGCACAGACCCCCTCCTTCATCTGCAAAGACTCGCCACTCGTGACATCGCCGGAGGAGGAAAGGGTTGAGGGGCGTGGATCCAAACGCTCATCTTCAGGAAGCATTGGATCAGCCTCTAAGCAAAATTCTGCAGAGGGATTGCTAGAACACGTACTTCCGTTGCCACTGTCAATGGACTGGTGAGTACGTTCTCCTGATTCGCTCAGCAGTTCGTCAATCTCAGAAGTAAACTCAGAATCGCACGACCGTGTACCACAGATGGAGGCGCGCAGGAAGACAGCCGCTGTTTCCAAATCTGTGATGGTCTGTGATCTCCGCAGATCCTCTCTAGCATGTTCCAAGAGGAGGTCACGCAGTTGAGGATCGAGTGTGGACAACCGTGTGGTCATGGCGTCCCCGTAGTGCCAGAGGGTCCTTCGGATAGACATGGACGCTTACAAGGTTTCCCATTATTCAACTTCTCTGCAGCATGACGGGCTGCCTCCTCCCAGAAGAAGATCTTATCGAATACATTCAGCTCCCACGTATCAAAGCCGCATGGCTCAGTACTCTCCACTGCCGGCTCCAGCGCATTCCGGAGTTGAACCTGGTTGGAGAGACCCAGCACCAAGTGCCCCGCTGGCCTTTGACCCACTGAGCGTACCTTCACAACTTGGTAGGTGCGTGCAGTTGGGCTGCTGGTCGCATCTGCAGAAGGGGTAGGTGCCAGAGCAACCATAAAAAGCCCTTCGCCCATATGGCTGAGCGCGTGAACCCCCTCATTTCTCCTCCGTATGGCTGGAGTGCTGGACAGAGCACCTCTGCACTCCATCAGGGCCGCCATGTCCACCATCTTCCACTCTTCGGCAGGTTTCCATCCCAGTGTCCAGGAACCCAATGCGTCTTTTCTCTGTGGTACCGTAGTATTCGCCGTCGACGACCTTGGTCCCACTGTGACGTCCATGAGATCCGTGGAGCCCGTTGCAGATAGGAAGCTATCCGTAGAGGCGACAGAGAGTCTCCCCGGCGTCACGTTCGTGTCACTCCCGCTGGCAGTGGACTGCAGGTTCTCAATGGTCGGGACTGCGGGGCCGTCTTCAATCGAGGCCAGACGGAGTCGCTCCTCTATCTGGGGATCCAGACTTGGCGGCAGCTCTGCGAGAGCCGCATCTCTGGCGTCCTGCATCATCTGTTGGACCTCGTTCTGCGAGACGCCCCCAACTTTGACCAACAGTTGTCCCATCAGACTATGTGACACGTTCCCCGACCGTTTTAGGTCAGAAACCGACCGATCAATACGTCCCAGCTGCTGCCAGACATGTTTTCGATCTTCGGTCAGGGTCTTCAGCGAATTTTCGGCGTCTTGCACACGCATGTTCAGGGCATGAGCAGGAAGACCAACCACTGCTGTAGAGAGCGCAGAAGGTGTTGACGATGGTTTATATGACGGCAGTTGTAGTGCAGAGGCTTTCGGGTCTAGCGCAATCTGCGCAAAAGCCTGTGGAGAGGCTCCCAGGGCTTCTGTGACCGGATCGCCAGTGCGTTCCCGTTTATTCTGCTTATCTTTCACTCCTCGCCTCTTGCGAACAGGGGGATCGGCCTGAAAAGGGAAACCCGGGTGACTCGCTTGCGTACTTGGTGGTGCTGGCAGTGCAAAAGCTGGATTTGGTGGCGCAGGCAGCGCAAGTTGCTGCTGATTAGCACTTCCCAGAGAACGAGCAGGCCCTGGTACCAGCATATTCTGAAAGAACTCAGCCGCGGGCGCGTCCTTTATTGGCCTCGGGGAAGTACTCCTGGGATCTGTCCCATCGTCCCATCTCGGGAGACCGGTGGCCGCTTCCATAACCGCGGCGAGAAATTCACGGTCAGACATCGGAGGCCATGTTGATACATCCACAGAGCGACGTTCAGCAATCTGGTACTTGGAAAACTGCTTCAAACGAAGGTCCGTCAGTATACAGTGCCAGTGTTCTCTGTTGGCATGCCATCGACCTGTGTCTGCTTGACACCATTTATGCGACGTAGGAAAATGCACTCCTGAGAGATGGCCAAATTTCCTGCAAAGGTAGCACGGATTCCCCATTTTGTGCTCAGCCTTGCCCAGAGCCTCCGGATCTGTATGATCCACGTCTGTGAGGTCGAATCTGGGAAGCACTTCCGTAGAATGCGTCCACTGCTGACCCTGTGCAGACGGGCCCGGTTTGCCCTTGTGAGCATTCTTGATGCGTTTTTTCCTCTTGTCGGATTTGTGATGTTGGGGCTGCACCTGCATCTGCTGCCCCTGCGTCGACCCAATTTGCCCTTGCGGACACATAAGAGATCGCACTGCATGGGCGGTTGCATCACCAATAATCTTCGCAAGCTGGTCGGGAGGAAGTGAGGTCATGTCACTGAAGGAGGATCTGGAAGTTTTCGTGGAGATAATGCCGAAGTCGATGAGTCTGAGATGACGGGGAACAATGGAAGGCACACGTGCTTCAGTCGCACACGTGTTAGAGCCACAGGCTGCAGGGGCAAGCACAAAACGTGAAAAGACTCCTCAGATGATCATGAGACTGGTACGAGAGAAGGTGCAGAAAAACACAGCGTTTAAGGAAAGCACCCTGGCCCCGACAGCACAACTGCTCGCGGGAAGAATATACATACATTGACAGGCTGCACCGCATAGTCTACCTGCACCACAATTCCCGTCATGTGGGCTCCGGCTGTCGCTCTATGCTGTTGTAACCAGACAAGCGCGCGCGTTCGCATCGCGTATACATAAATGTAGTAATTGTTGCATATTTGTTACTATTTGTGCATATTCAATATTCCACTTTGTGCACATTTAGATTCCATCATGATTCCACAATGATCCAATGATGCCCTGTGCCTGTGCCTGTTTCATGGTGCAGAGGCCACAGCAAATTTTTTTTTGCTGATTACGGTCCTGCTGCTGCGCTACTCTGCAGCAGGCTGGCCAGGGCTATGGCCATTACGGCCTTATTTGGGTTTTGGGGCTACTGGTGCCCCTACCTTCAACTTGGGAGTTTATTGGGATACTTGGGGTTTTTCACCCTCACCTTCACCCTGTCCCAGACCACTGCAGTCGTTGGGGCTGCATTATGATCGACCACACCTTCCTTGCCGAGTTTGGCCCCGCATCCAGCCTTGGGGCCCTTACATCGCCTTCTTTGCGGCCTCCATCCTGGACTACCTGACTGTTGAGTACCCTGATGACTATGGGTTAGAGATCTCTGGTTTGGCTGCCCAGACCATTGCCTTCCAGTACTTCGCGGGTGCTGTGGAGGCAGAGTCGAGTTCATCGCCTTCGTTGGTTTGGGCTGCCTTCTCAGCAGGTCACTGTGGGTAGAAGGGTGCAATAATCAAGAGGCTACATAATAATTATGTGTTTGTATCACACTTGTGTGCACTTTTGCATCATGGCATGCCTTGGCCCTTGAGTGGCCTTTTTGTGCACCATTGTTTCCATGGCCCACGAGTGGCCTTTGCAGCTGCCCCAAAGCAGATAAAGGGGCTAGTTTACCTTTTAATTGCGCTCCTGTGGCCTTTTTCAGGCCTTGTATTTGACTGGTGGCCTTGAAGGGCCTTGTTTCAATTTATTTGAGGTTTTTGCCCCAAAGCAGATAAAGGGGCTAGATCCGGTGCCCAGAGAGGCCAGGCGCGCCTCCTGGGCTTTGTGTTGTTTGCCGGCGGCAGTGCTTGTCCCCAGGGGGACAGCCAAGCCCCCTGGGTCGACGCTTTTGTGCACATCCTTGTCTTTTTTTTGGTTACAAGGTTAAGGTAAGGTATACAGTGTGACCTAGGATTAGTGCAGGATCAGTGCAGTTTCGTTTTGTTCGTTCGTCGTCGTCGTCGAGTTTCGTCGAGTTTCGACGCGTTCGTCGTTTCGTTCGTCGAGTTTTGCTCCCTTTGGAGCTTACGAAACCTGTTTTTCCTGGTCATTCTGGGCCCTACTGCTTTTTTTTGACAGTTTGGGTGTTGCTGTTATGGTGGCTGGGGGGGCAGGTGCGTGGGCTTGTTGGGTGTTCTAATCTCGGTTCGTTTTTGGTTGAGTCGACGTCCGTCGACTCTTTTTGGCTCTCTTCGCTTCGAATTGTGCTCCCTTTGGAGCTTGAGATAAGTTTTGGGTGAAAACCTGGGTCATTGGTTGTCATTGCCTTGAGGTGGTTAGTTGGGTACCCCCCACCCCACCAAGGAACGGATTTTGCGCTTGTTTGCGCTTGTTGGTGTGTGTTTGTGCTCGCCGTGAGTGTTTGGGTGCGCAGGAGGTAAGGCAGTGACAACTAACCACCTTTTCTTTTGGGTGGGGGGGGGCTGGGAAACCCTCCTCACACCAACATCTAACATAAGTTGCACTATAGCAACTATGATCACAATGACCCTAGGAGAAAATAAGAGAAGCCTTCAGCCTACGGCTGAGGCTGGGAATTTAACTGACATAGCCTTAGGCCAAGTGCTGAGGCTCCTGTTTGGCCTCCTCCCAGGGAGCAACAGGTTATTTATTGCTTTGATCACCCCCACCCAGTTTCCAGCCTAGGTAACCAATCCTGGGGGGTGTAAAAAACTGTGTTAAAAAACTTCCCTACAAAAAGGTCAGAGGATCTAAGGGAGGTGGGGAGAGGCAAGACCAGCTAATAACCTCCAGGGAAAAGCACCACTGATGGTGCAGCACTGTAGGTGGCAGTGCACCCTGTGAGAGTTGGGTTGGGTGCAGACGTGCACGGGGTACTTGGACTTAAACCCCAAGTCCAAACCTCATCTAAGTAATTTTGTGGGAAGTTGGGTCTAGTAGGTTAGGGTGCTGCGAAGGAACCCTCCCAGCTTGTGGGTGTAACAGGAACCCTCCCAGCTTGTGGGTAATCAACACCCTAGCCTAGCCAGATGTTTAGTAGGAACCCTCCCAGCTTGTGGGTATGACAGGAACCCTCCCAGCTTGTGGGTAGAAACTAACTTAGTTCCTAAACACTGGTACCTAACTTTAATCCTCTGATGGTATTGATTTTTGGGAACAGTGAGCTGAAAGCCACTTTCCCTGCTGCAGAGCACCGAGTTCTGGGCACTGGCCTTGCTCGGTTGCCATAAGGTGAGAGACAGACAGAGAGAGAGAGAGAGAGAGAGAGAGAGAGAGGCAGAGAGAAAGAGTCATTGTTTGGGGCTGTGGGAAAATCAGTTTGCCCTGCCCTTGTTTGTTCCAGTTTTGCTGTCAGTCAGTCACACTGTCAGCACAGCACTGCATCTTTGATCCACTGCACTGTCTGTCCAGTCAGCACAGTCTTTCTGGCACTGTCCACACTTGTCTGTCCTTCCCTTGGCAGTGGCCATTTCTCAGATTCAGGTTTGCCACTTGGCGTCGCCACTGCCATCTACTTTTACACTGACCATCTCAGGTCTTTTCCAACTGTTTGTACAGTAATGGCCTTCGTCAGGGCCATCTGGGGCTGGCAGAGCCCTGCTGCCACTCACAGCCCCGGCCCCAGTGGAATCGGAAAATTTTAGATCCAGGGACTTCAGTTTAGTGCCCCTGGCCCAGGGTTACAGGTGCCTGGTAGCAGTTTTTCTGCCTTTTGGCAGGGCCATTTCTCTGTTTTTGGCCCACTGAGCAGGTCAATCCTGCCAATCAAAACCCACTTTGGGGTGCCAAAAGCTAAATCCACTGTTTTGTGGAGTTTGGAGCCCAGCCTTGTTTTTTGGCTCCAAAACTATGAACGGACACCCCAATCAGAGATTTTGGGGAAATCTGAGCTGGGTTGGTGGGGACATCAGAAAAAACCCCCCTCCACAGCCCATGATTAGCATCATCTCAGCATGCATTTCTGAATCTCCCATTCTTTTTTCAGAAATCAGTTCTGATTTTCAGTCAACCCCCTGAGTTTCAGCTTAGTGGGGGGGTTGCTGAGTGTTGTGCCTTTGCGTGGGTAGTAGAGCCACTACTAGCTCTAGGCTTCTCTTCCCATGTTCTTGTGTTTTGGTGGGGAGAGAAGCCATGTGAAGCTCCTAGGCGGCCTTCACCCCTTGGTACCTCTCGCCTTGGGGAAGTAGTTAAGTCTACACGGCCTAGGTTGCAGGAGTCCCCCTATCTCCCTCGTAGGTTGGGCCGGAGTATGCCGTAGTGGCGTGACCCCATTCTCTTCCCCCTTGGGGTTGCTCTTAACCCACATTTTCTATTTTTTTTTGGCACTCGCTTGTCTTGTTGTGGTTTTTCGGCCACGGCCCCATGGTGTGCCCCCCTGGGTTGTGTCCTAGTGGGGGGGTGTAACCAGACAAGCGCGCGCGTTCGCATCGCGGATACATAAATGTAGTAATTGTTGCATATTTGTTACTATTTGTGCATATTCAATATTCCACTTTGTGCACATTTAGATTCCATCATGATTCCACAATGATCCAATGATGCCCTGTGCCTGTGCCTGTTTCACTGTGACCGTCGGCGCCCCTTCTCTTACCTAGTCCGCCTTTCGTCTCTTCACTAAGCTTACCTGAATTATGTCGTTCAACTCATGCGCCGCACACACACACAGAAAGCATCAATGCGCAACAGTGTCCACAGGCCGAAGGCCGTTTGATATACCGCAGTATATACCGCGGTATATACCAGCCGCCGCAGCAGTATATACCACAGTATATACCATCGGCGCCGCAGTATATACCACAGTATATACCACAGTATATACCATCGCTGCCGTATGTACCAGCGCTGACAAATTCGAATTTTGAATTTCTAGACCAATTTGAATTTCAGTTTTGATTTTTTTCTTTTTTCTGTCACAGCTCGGAATGAATATTCGCCTACTGATTTTGCTACTTGTGTGTTCCTGATGTTTGGGCACACACTCCAATCCCAAACGCTTTGATTGGAAATGCTCCGATGTCGTCCGTGAAATGCATGGACGCACCATTGGCGAGATTGGTGTGCTAATTACCAATCGACCTCGTGGAGCACCTGCCTATTACGTATGGCACCCGGAGCAAATGTATAATTGGAGGCCCGTATGTCCTGATTGCCGTGGCCCTGCAAAAAAACACGGGTGGTCAAAGCATGTGGTTTGCATGGCAAGTGAAAACTGCGCTTTGCTTCACCCTCGCTATAGGTGTCCTACATGCAGCACATCGGCATCTACCAAGACATTTACTGTATGTAACATCTGGGATCAATGGCCTCAAGAGGTGGTGGATGGGTTTCCATTCATCCTAACCCCCAATAGTGGCGTAGACGTCACTTTATTTAGTATGGTTCTGGAAGGCCTAGTGCGAGGTGTGCCGACAAGGACAACAGCAAACATGATCTCGGCGATGTACAACACAAATTTCAAATTTGTGTTGAACACGTTGCAAGAACCCATGACGTATGCCGATTGGGGTGCACCGCCGGGAACAAATTTGCTCATTGACATGTTGTATCGATACTTCGAATCGAACAACGGATTTTGGGACAATTGCCTCGCGCAAATCGGTGCGGCAAAATTGTCGGCGGACCACACGTACAAAGTGGCGAAAAAGATCAAGGTAAAAATCGACGGTCAATATCGTGGACAATACGAAACATGTTACTTTGTTATGAATGAACTGGGCATGGTGATGGCATGGTGTGCGTGATTGGGTGCGGAACTACCGCGCCCATGCAAATGTTGCGGTGAAATCCTATGTCTACATCCATGATTGGACAAATTTGAAAAAATCCGAATTTTAATGATGGTAGGATTACATTTAGGGCGCCGAAGGCGCCCGAAGAAAATTTTTAAGAATTTTGACATGGATCCCTTCATTCCTAATCCAATCGCTCCCCTTCCTTAGTCATACATGAGCCGCCCTTTCACTTGAGTGTCTTCTCCATCCCTCTTCACTTGAGTGTTTTTTTGAGCTCCAATCCTTCACTTGAGTGGCAACCATACCAATTTGCTGTAGCAAACAAAATTTCCTTTCTGTCGTCGCACCTGGACGGCAAGCACGTGGTTTTCGGCGAGGTGCTGGAAGGCTACCACATCGTGAAGAAGATTGAAGGAGTCGGAAGTTCATCGGGCAAGACGTCGTGATCGAAGATTGCGGCGAACTTAAAAGGTGGTTCATGGGGATGTTGTTTTGGAGTTGTGCATAATTTACAATTTTGATTCATTCATATTTGTGTTATTTTGTCTTTTTATTGTTCCTGGAAATGTGTGTTGACGGAAGGAAATGTAAAGGTAGGAAGGTAGGAAGGGGATTTCAACACACTGGGGGCAGTGGCAGAGCTTGAGAAACCGGGTGGTGCCGCGCCATCAGCATGTGTTTTTATCCTTGGAGCTTGGTCTACTTGTTAGAGTACTAGACGAGCAATCGTCAAGTCCCGGGTTCGATTCCTAGTTGAGTCGAAACTCCGCAGATAGTCGGTGAAGAAAGGAAAGTGAACCCCAGTTTCATTTGCCGAGATTCAGCATCACGAGGAGGGCCTTCTAAGCAAGGCCAAGGCGGGGCCTGGCACCAACTTTCGCAGTTCTTTCTTACAACTACGGTCACACGGTGAAAACTGCTGCCCTTGTAGTGCAGTGGCTTGCCACTTGCTCTCCCTTTTCATCTGCACCGTGCAGGTGCGGTGGGGATCCCAGGAATCGGTGTGGCACTTCTAGCGGAAATACGCAGGGGCTGATGGGGTTTAAGGGGACGATGGCAAGTGCGCGACCAAAGCCCCCGAGGCCACCGAAAACGCATTCCGCACTCGTTGCAACAAATGGCAGGGAACAGCAAAAACGCGTCCTTGGCCTCGCCCCTGATGGTGCGGTACTATGTACAACCAGGCTATAATTAACTGCTATTCAAGTCGCTAGTCAAATTCAAAATACACGTGTTTATGCGTTTATTTTTCAAAAAACGCCCGTTTTGGGGCGAGAATCGCTGTTTATCGATGTCTATTGATGTTTATTGGTGTTTTCACATATTGTTGCATGCATTGGGGAAGGTTTGGGGTTGCCTTGTTGTGCCATTCGCTTGCAAGTTGTCATTCCGGGTAGGTGTCATTTAAATTTTAATACTCGTAAACGCCATGTCGTTCGCTTACAACAAAGAGGTTAGGGAAATGTGCCTCTTGACACTTTGTGACGGATTGCATTTGTACATCCACATTATTATTCAAACAGCGGGGGAAAAAAAAACAAGGCACAGCGGAAAAATCATTTCAGTTGAATGAAGGTCCCAAAAATAAACATTTGAATGAAGGTCCCCAAATTAAACATTTGAATGAAGGTCCCATAAATAAACAAGGATTGGGAACATCCAAAAATAAACAGCATGGGATTTGTTTTGTACCAAAGTTGAAGGCATACAGACATATCTAAACATGTAGTACAGAATTATACAGACCTCAATGGTACCAGCCACATGGAACAAAGTTGTGTCCTATGAACCTGCAATGAAAGGAATGGGTATAAGGAGGCAAGCAGCTGCAGAACGATCATTTTTGCAAACAATTTGTTCAAAAAAACGGTAAAAAAACAACAAATTTTCACCAAAATAAACAAGTTACTAGTCACTAGTCAAATGGCCTTTGGATAGTGTTTAATTAGAGCTTGTGTACAACAGCTATGTTCCGAACCCCGCCGGCCCCTTAAGCATGCTACCAAAATGCCTGTGCACAGGGCGTGGAAATTATCAGCGGTTTTGGGAACCGTGTTCCCATACAACCCCATCACAGTGCGTCCACACGCCTCACCACCGATTTCCATGTCAAAAAACACTTTGTGGGTAATGGTCGTGTCAGGAGGAACATCCTCTGCAGCACAAAGGAACTCCCACGAATTATACTTGTCCTCCTGATGAGTGATCACGAGGACGCCACGCTTCGCGTCAACAGTGTCGATCTCCCAATAACTATCATACACATTGCACTCCTTATGCAATTTGTCATCGATCACTAGCTCTTGGCCTGCGATTGACAAGATTGTGTAGCGCCGCCATCTCCTTCAATAGGGTCTAGAAGACGAGGGACAAAGAAATCCGAACATCAGCGGTGCACTGTGCCGTGTTTTGCCATGACATTTGTTGAAGCTTGCACCACACCTCTTTTCTATTTGCCCCTACCCTTTCTAGCCCCTGCAACAGAGGAAAAAAGACCCTCGGCCATCAACCTGGCCACTACCTCACATTCTCCGTCTCCTTTCTATCGCGGGGAGGTGCTGCCGCGGGGGCGGCACTTCTTGCCCTTGGTGGGTTCTTGCTCAATGAAAACCGCACGTTTTGGCTCAAAAACTAGGGGATTACCAATGTTTCTTGGGTGCCAACGGGGCTTTTGGATGTTTTCAAGGTTCCCCGACCTCTATTGAACGACTACGCCCGTGCAATTTAGTCACCGACACCTGCCCCTCCGTTGTTTAGTCATATTGATCTCAACCCTACTCACCTCCGATTTCATGGACACCTAGCACGCACGACATCACCCTGTCGATGTGCCCCACACACAGCTATCCGACGCTCGCATGCTGATGTCCATGTGCAAGGACCACAAGGTTTGTGTAGGTTTGCTTTATGTGTAGCAGGCACGGAGAGCATGCAAAAGACAGTTTTCTCGATCTTCTGATTCTGATCCACTTCAGTCTGACTTCGCAATAAGACCCTTCATAGTGCTATAGCATGTACCCTGTATAGCGTAAAATCAGACATGTTTCAATAATCAAAACACACAATATGCAATGAATAATCTGAGTATCTATTCATTATCTCAGCGCACGTGCTCTGCACTTCCGGCGCGCATGTGACTGCTGCACTCCCCTCCCAAGACACTACATGGGGAGTGGCTGAGACTGAAATTCAGTAGTAGTCACATAGGCTACATACACCAAAACAAAACCAAATTGTTTTTCCCGCAAAAAAATTTTCATGTTGCATGTTTGTATACCACCGGTTCCACTGTTTTCTTGTAATGGGTGTCTCTGGTGATGGGGATCCATATATCTCAGAAGTCTGCTTTACAATATTCAGTGGGGCTCCAGGCAAGTGCTTGCACATACAAATGCAAACTCAAATGCAAAGGAATCAAATGTGCACCACAGCAATCAATGTGCACAAACAAAGAAACATTAATGCTAATATACAAAGCCCACTCACTGAAGTCATATATAGATTAAATTACTTCTGAGATTCATTCTTTGGATCCTTCATTTGACTTTGTGGACTTCGCTTGGACTCCTAGGCAGAAGTCACAGTGGTTGGCTTCAAATTCAAAAAGGCGTGGAACCCAAAGAAAATGGTGGCAACGTCATTTTGACTTTGTGCCTCACTCCCTTTTGAACTCTCGTGACTCTTGAACCAACCTGAAAGATAGGCAAGGAGGAGGAAGCAAGTTGGTGTAACCTTTATTAGGGCCCTGCCCATTCCTTGGGTGGCCCACCCTCTTTATTTGGTCACCGATACATTACATAATGCAGTGCTGGTGTGTCTGCAAACCCGTACTGGCACACCGCCATGCAGAACACAAACACACACCCTGACGCAACCCTTGCGCCGTGTGTGCCGTGCACCATTGTTTAAGTGCACCCATGCACCTGATCTAAAGGATCAGTCACAACTACACTTCCTATGTTCCCCCTACACTAGTACACACACATACAGCAGAGCGCACGCACTCAAACACTGTGCATGTGCATACACACGCGTGAGCGCAAGCACTCGAACGCTAGGAGCGCAAGCACTCCAGTGCATATATGCCAGAAATTCAAATTTTCTAATACAGTCAAAGTCTTTGAAGTGCCAAAAACAAGGCAAAGGTGCATGTTCGTGCAACCTTTAGAGCACAAAACAGTGCTTGTCTGACCAAAACTGGTCGCTGAGACAAAAGTCACTTTTACATTCAGCTCATTTCAGTGAGATCAAGGCCCAAAACTGGCCAAACTTGCAAAAAGCGCGCACCAACACACGCCATGTCCAACGGAGAACCTTTAGAAAACTTTCTATATCACCTTCAAGTCGACGCTTCTTCCTTTCGTCGTCGTCCTCGGATTCGAAGTCCTCGTGTCCGCGGTTGTGTGGATGCCTCACTGGTACTCGTGGACTCTTGCGTTGGCTTCCCTCCTGTGGCGCCACTAGTGGACCTCAGTGGCGTCTCTTCGTGCGCGCCGGCATGCGTTTGCGCAAACTCCAAACCTTCGGGACGACTTGGGCACTCTCTCGTGGACGCCGCCTGGTGTGATTCGTTGTCACCTTCGTGCTGATGCTGAACTCCTTCGTCAGCGCTGCACCCTCGCCACTGCTCTTGACTTTTTTGTTGCGTCGTTATATGAGCAGTGTGTCCCTTTGCACTTTGCGCTTTTTTCTGAGCGCAACCCAGCGCTCGTAACACACGAAGTCTTCGAACGCTGCAGCTCTTTTCTTCCCAGGGCCTTGACGTTCTTGGCCCACCCAACACTGGCGGCAAACCCAAATCCAGCGCTGGATCATACGCGTTGCTTAGCGCTACAGCTTGACACATCCTCAGAAAGGCCCCTTCATTATATTCACGTTCACAAACGGAAGTTGCATACCAAGACTCTTCTGTCCCCAATTCCTGCAGCACGTTGCGAAGCTTTCGCCGGTTCTCACCGTCGAGCATTCTGCTGCTTCTGCCCTGTAACGTTGACCTGTTTGGATCCAACACAGCTTCAAAAAGGACCCTGCAACCGTCAACGCCGCCGCACTCTTGTCTGTCCAAGTCACTCAGAAAGCAAAACAAGTTGCGACTCGCACTTGAAGGGGGATCGTCCAAACTTACGCAAAAATGCAGACTTACACTGCGCTCTCCGCCAGCTCCGAGATCCTGATCGATCCGAAAATTGCGAAATTGCAGCAGGCACGGAGAGCATGCAAAAGACAGTTTTCTCGATCTTCTGATTCTGATCCACTTCAGTCTGATTTCGCAATAAGACCCTTCATAGTGCTATAGCATGTACCCTGTATAGCGTAAAATCAGACATGTTTCAATAATCAAAACACACAATATGCAATGAATAATCTGAGTATCTATTCATTATCTCAGCGCACGTGCTCTGCACTTCCGGCGCGCATGTGACTGCTGCATTATGACCTTAGCGCGCTCTCTATCTTGGCATAGCCCGAGACCTAGGGTGTGTGGGGCATCTGTTATGGTTTTCGACATCCCAAGAGAGGAACGCAAGGCATTCGAAGACTCTACAAATGTGCCTGGATATCTCTAATCTCTAGAGAACTACTAACACCTTTCGCATTTCATGGAGAACGCATTTTGCAGCGCTCCGTCCCAGACATCCATTGTCGTCCACAACGTGCATATGACCAAGGGCATCACGGGGATACTGAGCATCAATCCCATAGGCCGTGTTGCCGACATTCTCAAGCCCTTATGCCATAAACGTAAGATTTGTGCATCATGCCACGGATATTTGCCTTGTATCCCGCACCATACAACTCGTACCTTTTCGACAGGCACCATGATTACAAAAGGTCCATTGTATCAATGGATCGTTTGGTTTCTTTTCGTGACTTTATGGACCCAGTCACAGACTGCCCCGTGTCAGAGTTGTCTTGAGCAAAAGGACTGCCTAAAGTTCAATTTTGGCAGTTGCTCGAGCGGGCAAAGACAGGTTTGTATGGTCCGATACAATTCAGGGTCGTGTGTGAAGTCCAACTCGGAGACCATCAGTCACATCTGCAGCTTTGTACCAAACGATGATGACAAGATTGGGAACTGGGCGTTCGATGACTCTCGGGAAGAATGCCAGACCGTGACAGCTGGGGGGTCAGCAAAATTCGCAGTGAAAGATGGCTCAAAGTGCAGCGAGGCTGGGACTTATGACGTTATGACCAGCACCGGGATGGTCACCGCCGGTTGCGAGGGGCCTGGCGACTATTGTGCTGGCAATAACCCCAAACAGTGTTTGTGGACGATTCCGGTCCCCGTTTGTGGAGTGGACTGCGGCATGCCAAGCCAGCCCAATGTAAATTTCTCCAGCTGCACAGATCAATCTTCTACAGGCCAGTGTACTCCTGTTTGTAATACGGGACACTCAGGCAGCCCCGGGGCTTCTTGTGGGTCTAATGGTCAATGGGCGTACACTGGAAGCTGTGCCCCAGTGGATTGTGGGCTCCCAAGCCAAGCAAACTCCGATTTCTCAGAATGTGCCGATCGTACCTTTGGGGGCACTTGCACTGCAAAGTGTGTCTCTGGATATGAAGGGAGCCCGTCTGCCATGTGCCAGAGCAGCGGGTTATGGTCATATGGAACCCAGTGTACAGCCAGGAATTGTGGGACCCCAAGCCAAGTTTACTCCGATTTCTCAGCCTGTTCCGATCATACCTTTGGGGGCACTTGCGCGGCATCTTGTGTCTCTGGATATGAAGGGAGTCCTTCTGCCACGTGCCAGAGCAGCGGATCATGGGCATATGGAACCCAGTGCACAGCTGTGAGTTGCGGGCCCCCAACTCTCCTAAATGCAGATGTCAGTGGCTGCACAGAGTACACCTTTGGAGCCACTTGTCCCCTGTCTTGCACTAGTGGGTACACTGGGTCCCCGAACGCGTTGTGCCAGGCTGATAAGACATGGACATACATGGGAACATGTCAACCAAGGTCATGCGGGACCCCAGTGCTGCCGAACACAGACTTCAGTGGCTGCTCAGATCATATCTATGACGGCTCATGCACCGCAACTTGCAACACAGGATTTGTGGGATCTCCGACAGCGACTTGTGGCTCAGATGGGCGCTGGACATATGGCGGGGCTTGCGTTCCAGTGTCATGCGGCGTGCCATCCACCAACCTCAACCCGAATGTGATTTTTTCAGATTGTGACTACACATTTGGTGGGCGATGCAACCCGTTTTGCCAGCCCGGATATCAAGGCTCTCCCTCAGCCGTGTGTGGGTCTGATGGGGCGTGGACCTATGGGGCGAGCCTCTGCACAGCGGTCCACTGTGGACAGCCAAGCCACGCCGGTTTCGAATTTGCCGCCTGCACGGATCACAGTTACGGTGGCACATGCCCTGCTGCTTGTTCGAGCTCTACCTTTGGCAGCCCGACAGCGGTATGTGGGAGTGATGGGATCTGGAAATATGGTGGCCATTGTGGAGAAGGAGTCCTCCCGAGCTATGTGTACAAAGACTATTTGGCCATAGCCATGTATGAAGGGGCCGACGACGCTTTTCAAGGCAGTAATAACGAGCTCGGGGCCGATCGCTCTGTCTTGTCGGGTGCGGACCCCAACGTGTATAGCGTGTTTGCGGAGCGTTGGTATAAGGCCAACAATCCATCCAGCAGCTTCAACAACAACCCGCCCTCCGACGAGGAGCCCATCTCCTCAATCGCAAGTTTGACCCCACCTTCGGCCGCTCAGATCTTCCAGGGCATAGACTGGACTGGTAATGTAGGACTGACCAGCTCCTCAGGGACGCTATCGCTGTTAGACCTCCAGATCTTTGCCAACAAAGGTGTTGAAACAGCCAAGGGCTCCAGCGTTGGGGCCGTCTCCAACTGCGATTTCTTCCCTGGGGACGCCAGCACCGCAGTCGACGGCGCAACCCCCGGGTTTCAGGGCTCCGGCGATTTAGACAACCCCTCTGTCGAAGGCACCAGCGACGGCCTGACGGGGGGTGTGGATTTCTCAGGCCTCCTCTCGGGCCTGCAGACAGTGCAGACCTTCATTCGGGAGCTGGACGAGGGCGGTGAGGAGATTTGTAAAATTGCCACGGATTACGTAAATTACCACCACGGCGCCCTGGGCCCGAAAGTTGACAATTTCGACAGTTGCGACAAAAACGGCGATGGTATCGCCCTCATCGACATTGACCGCGACGGTTCCGATTTTGAAGTCACCAATTCGGACTGGGTCATCAACGGCGATGGCTCGAAACTCTTCGTGTTTCGCATCCGTGGCGGTGGGGACATGAAGGTGTCCAATGCGGCCATTCTTCTTGGGGACGGTGGCCCCGGTGGGGGGTCCCGCACAATGCCTGTCAAGTACGCAGGCGCCATCTTCGTCAAGGCATTCACCTCTGGAGAAGGCCCCAGCAGCTCTGACACAGTCTTTCATGGCAATAACGTCGTCCTCAATGGTATTGCCATTTGGGATTTAACGCAAGTCGGCGTGGGTCAGAGCAGCGACACAGATATCCAGTGCAGCAACTGCCAAGGCTGCGCTTCTTTCATCGGGACCAAGGTCAAGTTCCAGAATGTCCGCTTCACCCGTTGCGCTCCTGAAAAAGGGGGAGTGTCATGTGGGACCCCGTTGAAGACCGGATGGACCTTCACAAACTGCCAGGAGACCTTCGGGGGCGTGTGCACTGCGTCGTGCGCCGCGGGATACGCTGGCGATGCCGTGACGGCCACATGCAATGCCGACAAGACATGGACCTACTCAGGCACTTGCACTCCCGTCAACTGCGGGACTCCACAGCAAACCAACTCCGATTTCTCCGCGTGCACCGAGCATTTCACCGGCGGCGCCTGCACTGTCGCATGCGCTCCCGGCTACACGCATTCGAGCAGCCCATCCGCAGTTTGCGGTGCCGGCGGGCAGTGGACGTACGGCACCCCATGCACACCAATGGATTGCGGCTCCCCGAGTCTGACTGGTACCGATTTCAGTGGCTGCTACACGGTTTATGGGGTGGCATGCTCCCCCACATGTGCTGCAGGATACTCCGGTAGCCCGACTGCATCTTGCGGTGCGGACGGTCAATGGACATATGGAGGCATTTCTTGTACTCCAGTATCCTGCCCTTCAAGCCCTAGCACCCCAGGTCACACGGTTTGTACCGGCTGCGACAACACGTACCAAGGTACGTGCAGCTGCGAGTGCGCGCCGGGGAACAATGGAAACCCTTCAGCCACCTGCGGGGGGAATGGGCAGTGGATTGTCGTCGGTTGTGAGAGTTGCTATCAACCGACATCCATTTGGGTACAGGGAGACGCAACGACCAAGTCCCACACCTTCACTGGGGGGGTCCATGTTGGCGGCACCTTCCACACTCATCCTGGACAACACAAGGATATCAGTGGCTGGGTCGGTGGCGGGATCACTGGGCGCTACAACAACCACGGCATTGTCAACAGCCCCTTCCTCCCTGACTCGGTGTTTGGCGCTGACTCAATTTCCCGATGTTCGTTCCCGGCTCCTGCAGGCAAGACCGTCACAGTGAAAACCACAGACCGCACAACCATCGACCAGCGCACACTGTTTGGCGAGGTGCAGGACTACCAGGGAAACACTCTCCGCGTAGTCATTGCCACCGCAGCCTCTGTGACAATCAAAAGGGACTCTTACGGCCGGAATGCAGGGTTCTCCCTCTTTGCACCGCATTCCGAGGTGATTTTCGACGAAGCCCTCGGATTCATTGACGGTTGGACGGTAGCGAAGTCGATCACGCACACAGGCCAGAATGCTGGACAAATGCAGAACCATGGCACCGGCCCCTCCATCTGCATCAGTGGTGCCGTGGATTGTGGCGTACCTTTGCAAGCGACCGTGAGCCACGCCGGCTGCACGGACCACACACCCCAAGGCACCTGCGATCCAGTTTGTGCACCGGGATACGTGCATCCCGGCGCCGGCCCTACGGCCCAGTGCAACGCCGACGGGACCTGGACCTATGGATCGCCGTGTGTCCGCAGCTGTGGGACCCCCGTTAGAAATGGCGTGTCCTTTGCCGGGTGCCAAACGTACCAGGGCGTGGCATGCAGCCCGCAGTGCATCACTGGCTATGACACGGCGGGCCTTCTGGCGGCGTATTGCGGCAGCGACGGGCAATGGAGCTACATCGGGACGTGCACGCCAATGAACTGCGGTGCGCCTCCCACTTCCACCAGCACACAACACTTCGTTTTCGGAGACTGCAACACAAGATACGGGAGGGCCTGCAATCCGACCTGCGCCACGGGGTACACTGGCAGCCCCTCTGCAACGTGCGGAGCGGATGGGCAGTGGACGTTCACGGGATCCTGTACGGCAGTTGATTGCGGTCCCCCAAGCCAGACCAATTTTGACTTCTCCGCTTGCAGCACCACAGCCTATGGCGGTACATGCCACCCAACCTGCGTGGATGGCACTGACGGTGATCCCACTGCATATTGTGGGACCGATGGCTCTTGGGTCTACGGAGGATCGTGTGCAGGTTGTCAGCACATGCCGCTACGGATTACCGGTATGGTGGCAGCCGATGATGCCTCCAAGACGACCGCAGTCGAGCTCTACGTCGCGACGGATGTCGCAGACCTGTCGCAGTACAGCATTGGAGTGACAAGCGCAGACAAGGGTGTCTCAGATGGTCCCGAGTTCCCGTTTCCGTCGGTATTGGTGGCGAAGGGAACGTTCCTCTACATCACCAGTTCGAATCCCGGGTTTCAGAGCTTCTTCGGGTTCAGCGCTGACTACGAGTCCCCCGTCGTGTCCGAAGCCAATGGTGCTGCTGCTGTGGAGCTGTTTCATACTGGGTCCATCGTAGACACATTTGCAACCGTCACTGGATTCCACGACGACTGGAAGTACACGAAGGGCTGGGTCTACCGTAAGAAGAATACGGGCCCTGACACCAGCTTTGCGGCAGGCTCCTGGGTCTGGTCTGGCAAGAATGCCCTTGAGACACAGGCCTCCAATGCGGCAGCGCAGTCGGTGAGATTCCCGGTGGGCAGCTTCGTCGCGGCTTGTGGTTGCCAGCCGCTAGCCCTCACCGGCATTATGTCCGCGAATGACGCATTTGCCAGTGGCCGGTTTGGCGATGACACCACCGCTGTTGAACTATACACTCTTACTGACATCCCGGACCTGTCGCAGTACGCCATTGGAGTGGCGGACAACTCCGACGGTGCCAACGCCGGCTCCGATGGCCCGGAATTCACTTTCCCGGCGGTCGCCGTGTCTGCAGGAACCTTCATCTACATCACGAATACCGCAGATGGTTTCGTGTCGTTCTTCGGCGTCGCCCCCACATACACGTCGGACTCGATCACCATGGACGGAGACGATGCCGTTGAGCTGTTCTATCAGAACGCTCTGGTTGACACCTTCGGGGATGCGGGAGGGTTCACGAGCAACCAGAAGTACAGGAATGGCTGGGCCTACCGGAAAAGCAACACAGGCCCGGATGGGCGCTACTTCATGTCGTCATCGTGGATCGTCTCGCAAGAGGACGCGCTGTACTATACGGCCACCAACGCTGAGGCTGATACTCTGAAGTTCCCGATGGGCACGTATAGCGCATCTTGTGGGGGCAGTTGTGCAGCAAAGCTGGAGCAGCTGACCACTGTGTACTCCGACTGGAGCAGCTGCTACGCGACCACTGGCGGCTTCTGCCACCAGACATGCCCTGACGGCCAGATTGGGGCCCCGTACGTGACTTGCTCCGACGGCAAAGTCAACACCGGAAATGGGTTCTGCACTTATCCCGGATACTGCACCGGGGTGGCGGGGAAGTCTTTGGATGGGGTGCTCGGCCCCTACTACCCCACGCTCCAGGAGGCCATCACTGCCTGCTCCGACACCAGCGAAACCAGCGACAGCGACGTCACCGGCGAGGGCAACACCGGCACCAACTGCACCGGCGTCACGTACAAGCCTGGGAGCGGGTTCGGCGCAATGTCCGGCGCCACGCTGCAGGCGGCCGGCCCCTCCGAAGTGTCTTGGCTGAAAGGCTGCGTGGGGTACTGCGACCCTGTGGCCAACAAGGACCTGGGCTCTGTGGACGTTTCGGTGACCGTCTCTGCCGACCCCAAGACCACATTTGACTCCTGCGCCGCATCACGCGCGTGCACCGGGGTCGTGTGGGTGGCAGCCACCGGGAAGTATTACGGGGGCACTGCCTCCGCCGCGCAGGACAATGCGCTGGGGTCCGTGGCCTGGCGGAAAGGGTGTTCAGATTGCGGGCCGCCGGTGGCCCACCCGCTGTACGACTACTCGCTGTGCACCGATACCGGTCTCGGGGGCACCTGCACGGTCTCGTGTGCCACCGGAGCCACAGGCAGCCCCAGTGCCGTGTGCGGACCGGATGGATCGTGGACCTACTCGGGCTCATGCACGCCAGTGTACTGCGGATCCCCGTCCCAGACGGGATTCGACTTCACGGACTGTGCGCAGACGTATTCCGCCACCAGTTGCGTGTCGCAGTGCCTCGAGGGGTACACGCACGACGCTCCGACGGCCACCTGCACCATCAGTGGGACGTGGGCCTACACGGGCACCTGCACCCCGGTCTCTTGCGGCCCCCCGGCACAGCCCAATTGGGATTTCACCGGCTGCTCCACCGAATTCATGGGCTCGTGCGACCCCCGCTGTGCGGTGGGGTACGCCCCGGCCTCGGCGCTGTCTGCGGAATGCCAGGCCGATGGCACGTGGCTTTACAGTGGCGACTGCCAGCCCGCTCAGTGCACCGCGACCCTGAGCCGCAGCGCACTGGGGCTCACCGCTGCCGAGACCCCCATGGCCGACTTCAGCCACTGTGCTCCCCTGCCTGCCATGGGCGTGTGCGCAGGTGTGTGCCCGGACGGCACTCAGGGGACGGAGTGGATCAGCTGCACCGGGGACTTGCAGTATCATTACGGCCCCACGAGATGCACCCCCGTGTCCGCCCCAGAGCCATGCATGGCTCTGGCTGTGGTTGAGTCCGGAGGCGGGTACACTGTGGTCCGTGGCAATGGCCTCCAAGAGGGTTGTGCTGTGAGTACAGCGACCACGGCCAACATCGGCGCCCCAAGTACGGACATTGCTGTGACCTGCTGCAACTACGCAGGAGTGGGGTCACGGCCCGGCTGCAAGAGAGTGGGTTATGCCGCTGCTGCGGCACATTGTGCGAGCGAAGATCTGCGGCTGTGCACGGCCGAGGAGGTCCGCGGAGGTGCAGGCAAGGGCACTGGCTGCCAATTCGACCATGCCCCGGTGTGGACGAGCACGCCATGCGTTCCTGGGGAGGCGCCTTCGGGCGGTGGACAGGACTGCGGATGCGATGAGTACCGGAACGGGGCCAGCGCTTCTGACGCGGTGATCTGCAAGAAGAACCAGATGGAGCAGGGGAAGTGGAAGTGCATGCCCCCCAACTCCGGGGATGGGCGGTGCCCTGGTGATCACACCAAATGTGTCCAAGGGACAGCTCCAACACCGCCCCCAGACACGTGTGGATGCGATGAGTACCGCAACGGGGCCAGCGCTTCTGACGCGGTGATCTGCAAGAAGAACCAGAGGGAGCAGGGGAAGTGGAAGTGCATGCCCCCCAACTCCGGGGATGGGCGGTGCCCTGGGGATCACACCAAATGCGAGCGGTCTGAACCTACAACTTGCAGTGATGGGCTGCAGAATGGTGATGAGACAGCAGTTGATTGTGGTGGATCCTGCGATGCCTGTGCTGTTTGTCCGGAGGAGCTACACTACTGTGAAGGCCTTCCGAAGACGTTACTCGGGAGCCCTCTGTCCGACGTTGCCTACCCGACTCTACGGCATGCCGCCAGTGCATGCACCAGCGACATCCGCTGCACGGGTGTAACCTTTTCCCCTGGGGCCGGCTACATGATCGTTCAGGGAACAACGGTGGTGCCGTCCGAGGACATCGAGGTGATCAGCTGGCGCAAGGGGTGCAGTGGATACTGTCCTTCGCTGGGGTACTCCATGGGCCAGTGCACGTCGCCCTGCACACAGCACAGCGACATGTACAGCGCCTTCACTGCCTGCGATGCCCGTGCGGACTGCATCGGGGTGGGACGCGACCGCAGCGGCACGTACCGTCTCTACGTGGCGTCGTCCAATACGTATCAGACCACCAGCTCTGCTGCGGAGGCGTTCTGGGAGAAGGGCTGCGTGTCCGTCTGCCCCGGAGCCCATGACATGGCCCTGGCAGGGCCTCTGGACACTGCCTTCCAGACACTGGGGGCGGCGGCAGACGCATGCCGCATGGACGCCTTGTGCACGGGGGTCACTTACGTCCCTGGCAGCGGGTACCACAAGCGGTCCGGGAGCACCCCATCGGCGGCGGCCGGAAGCAGCTCCTGGGTCAAGGGGTGCGTGGATTGTGGGAATCCAGGACTCAACGCCTCCGCACACCCCAACATCGACTTCAGCTCCTGCACAGACACCACATGGGGAGGCGACTGCCGGCCGTTTTGCGAGGACGACACGGTGACCGTCGACGCCCCCCTGACCGCCGTGTGCGAGTTGACAGGGCACTGGGCCGTGACCGGCCGGTGCGTAGACTGCCCCCCGGGCGGCAGTATTGTGGACTTCGAGCACCTTGATCCTGCGCTGGACAATGCCCCACTGCCCAGCGGCTACGGTCGTGACAAGGGCGTGGAATTCTCGCTAGTGTACTCCGGAACGTTTGACGCCTACCCCAACAGCCCCCGCCTGGAGCTCGTGGGGAATGAGGACGCGATGAAGGGCTTCGGGAGCCTATGCGGCGAGGACATGGTCGACCGAGATCATGATGGGACGCTGGGCCGAATGTTCCTGCGGGCCCCCAAGATGTATGGCGAGGGAACATACAGTAGCTACCCGGCGCTGCTCGTGACGTACCTCGGGGACGGAACAGACCAGGCCAGCGGCAGCCTCTATGACATCGACGGGGGCGATGGCTGGGCTGAACGGTTTAAAATCAGAGCCTTCGATGCAGACAGGAACCAGGTGCGGGCCGTGACTTCCCCTGAGGGCAAAAGCAATGATTGTGTCCCCAATGGCCCGGCCTCCAACAGCTACGACTCGCATCCGTGGACCTTCACTGTCACAGCGCCTGCCGGGCCCAAGATCAAGTATATCCGGCTGGATTCCGTGGGCAGTATGCAGAATCCCATTGGCGTTGGGTTTGACAACTTCCATGCGTTCACGCGATGCCAACCCATCTACTGTCCTGACATTGACCGAGGCCAGGGGTACGAATACCACTCGTGCCAGAGCTACTACGGCGGGGTTTGCACCGTCGCCTGCAAGGAGCCGTACCGGGCCGTTGGGGTGGTGGCCTCCACGTGCAATGCAGAGGGACAATGGGAACACACGGGTACGTGCCAGAAAGGGGACTGCGGCGTGCCATCGCAGCCTGACATCGATTGGAGTACCTGTGCCGATACCACCCCGGGTGCAACCTGTACCGGTTACTGCCCCACAGGCTACTCAGGGACCTCCACAGCCCAATGCCTCGATGATGGCACCTGGCAGTACACCCCCCAGAACCCCTGCACACCACTCGACTGCGAGGCACTGCCTGCGGACATTGTGTTTGTGGTGGATGGATCAGGGTCCATAGGCAGGACCAACTTCGATGAAGTCAAGGCGTATCTGACAGCCCGCATCAACGATGCCGCCCTGATCGATGACAGTGGCACTCGGATGGGGATCATCCTGTTCTCGAGCAGTACGTCGATCGTGTGCAGCCTGGAGTACAGCAAGCCTACCCTGTTGCAGTGTGTCGCCGACATGGCTTATCCGCGGGGCTATACGGACACCCCCGAGGGCATTAAACAAGGGGGTGTCATGCTGGACGGCGCATGCAACCCTGCAACGCGCCGCTGCATCATAGAAGTCATCACGGACGGCAGGCCCTACTTGCCGGCGAGTGCTGCCGAGGCCAAGTATGGGAACACGGGAAGTGACATCACTGAGTTTGCGGAGGCCCAGGCAACCGCTGAGAAGGCCAAATCGTACACCATCAATGCCATCGGTGTGGGATCGGACACAGCGGTGTCCACGGTTTTCCTGGAGAACATCGCCAGTGAACTGAAAGAGCGGCATTGGGCCAGGATTGGCACCTTTGCCAGCCTGGCCGCCCACGCATCGGCGATCCAATTGAGCTGTGGCACGGAAGTGGGCGTGGACAATGTCTGCAAGGCCGGCGGCATCGCCGGGTGCTCTGCCGCCGATGGGACCTGCCGCATCGGCGACATCATCACAATCTCTGGGCTTGACTTCACCAATCCCTCAAGTCCTGCGGCTGCCGACATCGAGTTTTACTCTGATTTGGGGGCACCGTTGCCGACATGTGAGTTCGTCGGTGCAAAGACAGTCCAGCAGATCAAGTGCAAACTCACCGGCGGCCTGGCTGGCGTCAACTACACTGTGCTGCTGAAGGCCGAGAATCGCACCTGCTCTGGGTTCGTGGAAGTCACAATGGGGACCGGCGTGACCGGGGGTGACCTCTGCTCTTATCGGGAGCAGATCACTTTCAAGGAGTCCCGGCCTCTGGCCTCCGGCACGCACCTGGACCAATTCTACACGCACCTGGGCGTCGCCTTCACTGTCCCCGCTCCCGGCACCAACGCGTTGCTGCTGCCCCACGTCGGGGGGGATGGCTGGGGGCTCGGGACCCGGGGAGGCGGCTGCAGCGAGACCACTGCCTTCTCCATCCACTTCGCTGCCCCGGTGCGCGGGGTCGTGCTGGAGGTGTTCCCGCACCCCCCCGCGGCTGGCACCGGATGGCAGGTCCGGTTCTACGACGCGTCCGGGGCCCTCCGCGATGCCCTGCTGCAGGGGCTGAACAGCAGCTTCATCGGCGGCATGACCCACTACGACGTGGCGAAGGTGACGGTCACCCCCGGGGCCGCCAAAGGCTGCGTCGACTCCATTTTCTTTGGCAAGGCCCGGGCGGAGGGCGCCGGCCACGCGTCCACCGCGTGCCCGGCGCACACGCACCAGAGCACCTTCTGCCACGCCACGCCCCAGACCTGGACGGTGCCGGACCATGTGACGTCCGTTGCTGTGAAGATGTGGGGCTCTGGGGGCGGCCTGGGGCACAACAAAGTGGCGGGCCATCACCGCGGCACCGGGGGCGCCGGGGGATATGTGTCCGCGTCCATCCCGGTCACCCCCGGAACGACGTACGATATCATCGTCGGTGACGGTGGAAAGGAAGGGACTGTCTCGGCTGACGGCAACGGCAGGCGTCTGGTCACCGGCGGTGGCGGTGGCGGGGCCTCCGCCATCCTCCTCAATGGCAACCCGGTCTTGGTCGCTGGCGGGGGAGGCGGTGGCGCAACAGTGGTCGGTGGCGGCGTTGCGGGGGGCCGCAGCGGGGCCACGGGGGCCAAGGTGCCGTGGCCCGCCGGCACGCCTGAGTTGCCCGCTCACTACGGGTATCCCGGGGCCGGAGGCACGCCAGAAGCCGCCGGCAGTGCCGGACTCATCGACATCTCCGCCATGTCGGCATGGGTGACGCTGCCGACAGCTGGATCCGGTGCCAACGGTGGTGATGGTGGATGCGCTGATGGGGACACCTCATCTGAAATTCCGCGTGTGGACGCTTTGGACGCTTTCCGTGCAGCCGGTGGAACAGGCTATGGTGTGGGTGGCCGCGGCGGGGCGGCCTACGTAGGGCCTAGCCCACCACCCGGCGCACCCGTGCCGGCCGGGCCCACCGGCGCTGCCGGGGGCGGTGGTGGAGGTGGCTACCGAGGGGGCGGAGGCGGGGCCGGGGCCATCCTCTATGCTGGCGGCGGCGGCGGCGGCTCATCCTACGTGCCGTTCGGCACCACCATCTCCGGGGACAAGGGCACCCCCGCCTCCACCAACGCCCCCGGCTACGCCGCCAACGCCGGGCGCGGCGGCGACCACTGGCACGGGGATGGCATGCCGGGGCTCGTACAGATCTGCTACACGCCTGAGGAGCGCCCGGCCCGATCGTGCGCAGACGGCATCAAGGAGGAGCACGAGGGCTGCGACGATGGCAACGAGGCCGACGGCGACGGCTGCAGCAAGTTCTGCCTCGTGGAGCCCGGCTGGACCTGCCGGGAGGCCGGCCCCCGCACCCCGTCGAAGTGCACCAGCTGCGGCCTTGCGGCGGATCTGAGCATTGCCATCAGCACGGCATCGTGCGCTCTGCAGGCCACGCCCGGCAGCAGCGTCACCGTGACGTACCGCATCACCAACAACGAAGACACCGCCGTCGAGGTCCACAGCGCGGAGGCGGTCAGCAAACACGACGACAAGGCCGAGGCGGTGGTGCCCTTTGTCCCGGACCCCGCGTTCCCGCTGACCATCGACGCGAAGCAGACGTTGACGCTGGAGACGGTGCATGCTATCCCGGGAGGCTTCCTCAAGGCCAAGGGTGTGTATGCGGCCAAGGCCATGCTGCGGTACAAGAGGTTTGCTGCCGACGCGCTCCAAGAACAGGGCACGGACTTCTTTATTTACGCCGTCGTCGGCTTCCTGTCGATGGAGGTCCATCGGCCCTCCACCAACGCTCCTCTGCCCCTCGGCTCTTACACAGACCCGCTGCCCACGTTCCTGGCGGACGTCTCCGTCTCCCTCAGCGACCATGCCTCCACCACCCCCGAGACCAGTACGACCGCACTGACCGCGGAGACCGCCACGGGCGGGGCCTTCCGGGAGTATTTCCCGTACGACCTCCCGCAGGGGGGCACCCTGAAGGCGACGGCGGAGTCCGAGGATGGGTCTGACATCGACCTGTACGTGAAGAGCGGAGGGTCGGCAACCCCCAGCGACTACAGCGCCGGGTCCGCGCAGCCCGGCGCGGCGCGGGAGTCCCTCTCCTTCACGGCCCCCGCGGCCCAGAAAGTCGGAGTGACCGTCTGGTGCACCGCCCCGGCCGATGGGTCCGCCGCCTGCCAGTTCTCCATCACCATCGAATTCACGGTCTCGGCGCCCTGCAGCAACGTCTGCCCTGAGGAGGTGGACCCGCAGGGCCCTGTGTCGCTGGCGACCCCTGCAAACGGGATCACACTGACTGGCTACACGGTCTCCGGCTCGGGCGACTCCAGAACCACCACGTTTGAGTACCGGAAGACGGGGTCTCTCCGGGACTTTGTGATCGGGACCTGCGTGGCCAAGGGGCTGCTGAACACGGAGACGCTGGGCTACCACGCGTACAGTGGGATGTATGGGCTGCGCTTCGAGAGGGACGACCCGACGTTCAGTATCACGTACGGCGGGTCCGTGCCCAAGGGCAGCGTGTCCTACGCGATGGCGGCCCTCGCCGGCACCGCGGTGACGGCGGTGTACACTGGGACGGTGGAAGGGCCCGTGGCGTGTGCCGAGGGCAGCAAGGAGGTGCTTGTGTCGCTGACGGCGGAGCATTTCAGGGTTGTCGTCGGAGACCAGCGGGTGCCGTTCACCGTGTCCTACAACATGTTGACCATGCGCTACGACTTCACCGTCACTTCCCCGCGGCTGCCCAGCGCCGGCAAGCACGACCTGGAGATTGCCCTGCGGGGCTGCGGATGCCCCGGGGGAGCCACTGACCCCCCTCGGGTGACGGAGACGGAGGCCCTTTGGACGCCGTCCGCTGACGGGTTCATGGACGTGGCGCTGGTGATCGACAGCTCCGGCAGCATGGTCTTCACGGACCCGGCGGACCTCCGCAAGGACGTGGCCCAGAATCTGGTGCACTACGCCCGCAACGGGGACTCCATCGCCGTGGTCGACTTTGACCACGAGGCCACCGTTCTGCACCCCTTGACCACCCTCGGCAGCACCTCCCGCGCCACGATCGAAGCCGCCGTCACGCGGATCGACTCGGCAGGGGGCACCCACATCATCAAGGGGCTGCTGGCGGGCGAGCAGCAGCTGCAGACTGGCGCCGCGGAGAAACCCAAGGCCCTGGTCCTCCTCACAGATGGGGCGCTTGCGACCAACCTGACGGGCGACTCGCTGCAATGGGCCGTGCTGGACGAGTTGCTGATGCGGTTCCAGACCCGAGGGTGGCGCATCCACTGCGTGGCACTGTCGGTCAAGGACCCTAGGCTGCCTGTGGTGGCGGCACGCACCGGGGGTCTGTACCGGTTCGCACACACGCCCGAGGATCTGACGGATATCTTCGAAGATTTGTACGTGGAGTCGAAGGGCTTGGCCGAGCTGCACTCCAGCAGCGCCTCCATCCGACAAAACGAAACCCGGACCTTCGACGTCACCTTCGACGCTGCTGCGTTCCCCGCCAGGCTCTTTGTCAACGTTGACGCCTCCGTGACCCTAACCTCGTCGGTTGCGCTGCTTCAGAGCTACACCTCCGCCTCCGATAACCGATACACGCGTGGAGAGCGCGGCCCCATGACGACATACACTTTCGATGAGTTGGCCACGCCGGGACAGTACCGCGTGACCGTCGTGGGCGATGTGGTCCCTGAGAGCCTGGATGACGCCGGCGCAGACGTGCAGGTGCTGGTCATCGGGTCCTCGCAAGTGCACCTGCACGTCCTTCTTTATCCGCAGTCCGTGTGCTACGGGGACCCCATCCAGCTCAAGGCCCAGGCCGTGGACACCGTGTCCATGTCCATTTTCCGGCAAGTCGTAATGAGGGTGGAGGTCACGTTGCCATCGGGGCAGACAGTGAACCTCGTGCTCCAGGAGGTGGGGACCTCGGGACTGTTTGAACGCTGGTTTCTGCCGCGGTGGAATGAGTCCATTAGCGAGGGCGGCTACAGCTTTGAGGTGACGGCCGAGGGTACCAACGACTGCACCGGCGAGGGCTTCCGGCGCTCCGCCACCCGCTCCGTGTTCGTGGAGGACTGCGGCCACCGGCCCACGCTGCATGAGAGCGTGGAGGGTCCGACCAAAGAGCCAGCCACCCACGCGACGATCGTCCAAGGGGAAGGCTGCTCGACCCCTTTCACCATCACCCTCCGAAACACCACCAAGTTCGCTGGCCTGATCTACAGCAGCGCCTTCACGCTGCCGCCCACGACCGCCAAGTCCGTCGTCGCCCCCAACCGGGTCATTGACGCGGGGCAGTGGCACGTCTTCGGGCCGTACTACGTCGCCAAGGGGACCAGCCTGCTGGCAACGCTGACCTCCGCCACGGGGGACGCGGGGCTGCACGTGTTTGAGGCCGGCACCCTCGCCCACGCGCTGTGCGCCTCCGACACCGCCGGCGCTGGCGTGGACCGCTGCACCGCCCACCCGGCGGAGGACGCCCACGTGGACGTGGCGGTGTACGGGAACCAGCTCACGGGCTATGACCTGCAGGTGGAGTACACCACCCCTCTCACGGAAGTCCCGGGGTCCGAGCTTGTGCCCCTGTACGCCAAGTACGTCGCGTTCAACCACACGTCGGTGGAGGCATACCCCGTGACCACGCCCCAGGGCCAAGTCTACGAGGCCGTGATCCAGGGCCGCATCTCCGTGCCGGCGGGCCAAAGGCCCGGGAACTACACCGGGGCCGTCATCCTGCAAACCCCCACGGGCCAATACCGCGTGGACATGGCAGTGCTGGTGCTGGGCCTGGTCGTGCAGCCGGACCGGATCGTCATGGGGGAGGGGGACGTGGGGGCCAGCTTCCAGTACAGCCTCCTCCCAGGCGACGCGGTCATCCCTCCAGGATTCGTCGCCTCCGCCGCGCCGGAGTGGAACGCCTCCCGCCTCAACGTAGACCTCAGTCTTCTCCCTCCAGCCCTTGACCCCAACACCGTCTACACCAGCTTGGTCAGCGCAGTGGGCAACGACGCCTTCATCGGGACACAGACGTTCACCATCAAGGCCAGGCTGTACCTGCGGCCGGCCGGTGGCGGGGACCCTCAGGGCGCCCACTGCCTGGGTGCTGGGCCTGAGCTGCACGTCACGATCGAGGAGGACCAACTCCTGTGCGACCCTCCGGATTGTAATGGCCATGGGGCCTGTGAGGCGTATACTGAGCCCCCCCCTGGGATTGGTAAGAACACAGGCCGTTGTGCCTGTTCCTACGGGTATGTGGGGCCCGGCTGCAGCAAGCCCTGCCCAAGCACCGGGAATGGCGTGTGCGACGGCCACGGAGTCTGTCTGTTGAGCCAACTTGGGCAAGCGGAGTGCCTCTGCGATGCTGCCCCAACGGATTCTGATTACGGGTATGGCTACGGTTATGATTACGGTTATTATGGGTCTGATGAGGACTCATCTGCTGGGCATTGGGCTGGCACCGCCTGTTCGGAGTGCGCCCCACTGTGGATGGGTGTGGACTGCAACGAGCCATGTCCAGGCTGTGGCAACAACGGGGTGTGCAACCCGCAGTGGACGTCAAACGCCGACCCGCCCTGTGTGTGCCACCCCGGCTACTATGGCGAGCGCTGCGGGTACGAATGCCCCGGCGGTGCCGAGACGCCATGCACCTTGAATGGGGTCTGCGCCGACGGCGCCGGGGGCGACGGCTCTTGCACATGCCACCCCCACTGGTTCGGCCCTGACTGCGGGACGCCCTGCCCCGGACTGCTGGCGGGGGCTGTCTGCAGCGGCCACGGCACGTGCTCCGATCCCGGCGTCTGCACCTGCGAGCCCCTGTATCACGGCGTCAACTGTGAGCTTGCCTGCCCTGGCTGGGTCAGTGCGTCGGGCAAGCCCTGCACTGAGGCTGGGACTTGCCTCACCAACGGCACATGCGCGTGCGAGCCCGGGTTCTTTGGCCCGGGCTGCGCGCAGGCGTGCCCCGGGGCGATCCTAGACTACTCGCAAGTGTCCCCAACTGCCGCCGGGACCTTCAATGATCTTGGGCCTGGGTGCTGCTCCGGCGAGCGCACGGCCTCCGCGGGAATCATATTCGAAGGGTCGGGGTACAGCATGGGGTACTGCAAGATGATGTGTATCCAGTTGGGGCACTGCGGCTACATGGAGTATGGCTGGAACGATGGCCAACTGCGTTGCATCCTGTGGGCCGATTCCAAGTCTTGCAGCAGCCTGTTGACGGGGGCCGCGGACTGTGGCCCTGGGGGAGGGAACACCGGAGTGCACGCGTACGCGTACCAGACGTCGTCCGGTTGCCCTCCCGGCCCCGCGGGCGGGCTGGTCGACTTCGAGACCCCGGACGTTGCCCTGCTGGACAACCAGCCGTTGCCGGAGACGTACGGCGCCGACAAGGGCATCCGGTTCACGCTCGTGTTCGACGGCACCTTCGACGCGTACCCCAACCGCCCGCGGCTGGAGCGGGTCGGGGATGACGACGCGAGGTTCGGGTTCATCTCCTCGTGCAACGACAACAACGGCAAAAAGGCCCGCGACTTCGATCATGAGGGGAAACTCAAGACGATGTTCCTTCGGTTCCCAAAGAAACAAGAGAAGGAGGGGTCCTACAAGTGGCCCGGCATGCCCTCCCTCCTGGTGACGTACAACGGGGACGGCTCAGGCGAGGTGACCGGCCAGCTGTTCGACATCGATGGGACGGGGTCCCCCACGAAAAACACCGAGCAGTTCCGGATCACGGCCTACGACAAGTCGTACGCGCTGCTGAAGACGGTGGACTCCCCCTTGGGCACGAGAGCCCGCTGCTCCCCCAGCGGCCCCACAGAGGGCAGCTACGACTCCTACGCTTGGGAGTTCCACTTGACGGCTGACGAAGGGACACTGATCAAGTACGTCCGGGTGGACTTCACGGGCTCCAAGCCATATCCGCCCATGGGCTTCGACAACTTCAATGCCTTCGCGGCGTGCGATGCCTCGGAGCCGGAAGTTCAATGCAACTGCCAGAACTTCACCAACGGCGCCGTCCCGACAGCCACGCGCCTCTGCAGCCATTACAGGGACGGCCAGTGGACCTGCACGCCGTTGCTCGCCAATGGCAAGTGCCCAGGCAATGCGATCAAGTGTCGGCCGTACGTGTCCACAGGCCTCTGTGCGGGGCATGGCACCTGCACCGCGGGAGGTACCTGCGACTGCGACGCCGGGTACTACACGTTCGATTGCTCGCACCCGTGCCCTGGCGGGGCCTCCACCCCGTGCAATGGCCATGGGACGTGCGCCGATGGCGCCAGCGGATCCGGCATCTGCACCTGCGACCTCGGGTACTGGGGGGTTGATTGCGGAAATGAGTGCCCGACGTGCTCCGGCCATGGCAACGGGTGTACGGCCACAGGGGAGTGCGTGTGCGACTACACCCCCACGGAGGGGTACTGGGTTGGCGCTGACTGTGACCGTTGCGAGGCTGGGTTTTGGGGCCCTGAGTGCACCAATCCCTGTGAACCATGCGCGCCGTACCTGGGCGCCTGCTCGAATGGCACCACCGGCGATGGCACATGCCAGTGTGTGACCAACGCCTGGGGTAAGGACTGCAGCCAGTGGTGCCCGAGCACGAGCGCCATCGAAGATAACCCCTGCAGTGGTCACGGCACCTGCGACGACGGCGCCACAGGGGGCAACACCGGGGGCTGCGTCTGCAGCGATGGGTACGAGGGGCTGGACTGCAGCAACCGATGTGTGGACGGTGTTTGCTCAGATCCCTGCAGAGACAAGTACATTGTTTGCAGCACAACGGGCGATCCACATGTCAAAACTTTTGCGGGCAAAAAATCCCACCCCATGGGGCAAGGCGAGTTCGTGTTGGCTGTGTGTGGGTCATTCCAAGTCCACGCGTGTCACGAACCCATCAGCCACAAGCCTGGGATCTCCCGGAACAAGGCGTTTGTTATTGAAACACGGTGGGGCACGGTCAAGATCACGAAGGCTGGTGTTAATTTTCCAAGCGGCGTTGGGATCACGGTGGTAGGCAAACGTTCACGTACAATCAGCTTCCCTGATGGATCGATGGTGAGCGGCAACTTCCGAAGCTTGAGCGTCAAGCTCACAGGCCAATGCTGTGGTCACACATCAGGATTGTGTGGTGCTTTCAGCCCGGCTCTCAATTACGTGGACGTTTTCACGAATGCCAGCGGGAGCTACAGAGACTATCCCAAGTCTCGTTGGAATGGCCCATTCGGTGGAGATTACCAAAGCAATTTTGTAGAGTCTTGGAAGGTGACGAACCCTTTGCACAGGCTGTTCACAGAGGCTGAGTGTCCCACTGGTCCTGATCCTCAGCTGCCAACGGAGCCACCAGTGTCCGAGTGTGACAATGTGGAAGAGCTGCGGGCGAAGGCGGAAGTGCAGTGCGGCAAACCCACAGGACGCTTTTATGCGGATTGCGTAGAGGACGTGCTGACGACATGCGAACTTCAGCCATGGGTGAACGAAACTGACGAGGCAGAGGAGGATTTTGAGGAAATCGATGATGATGTCTTCACTCCGGATGATCCTTGCGACATCATTCAGCCCATCGTCTGCAGTACAACGGGCGATCCACACGTCACAACTTTTGCGGGCAAAAAATCCCACCCCATGGGGCAAGGCGAGTTTGTGTTGGCCGTGTGTGGGTCGTTCCAAGTCCACGCGTGTCATGAACCCATCAGCCACAAGCCTGGGATCTCCCGGAACAAGGCGTTTGTTATTGACACGCTGTGGGGCACGGTCAAGATCACGAAGGCTGGTTTTAATTTTCCAAGCGGCGTTGGGATCACGGTGGTAGGCAAACGTTCACGTACAATCAGCTTCCCTGATGGATCGATAGTGAGCGGCAACTTCCGAAGCTTGAGCGTCAAGCTCACAGGCCAATGCTGTGGTCACACATCAGGATTGTGTGGTGCTTTCAGCCCGGCTCTCAATTACGTGGACGTTTTCACGAATGCCAGCGGGAGCTACAGAGACTATCCCAAGTCTCGTTGGAATGGCCCATTCGGTGGAGATTACCAAAGCAATTTTGTAGAGTCTTGGAAGGTGACGAACCCTTTGCACAGGCTGTTCACAGAGGCTGAGTGTCCCACTGGTCCTGATCCTCAGCTGCCACCGGAGCCACCAGTGTCCGAGTGTGACAATGTGGAAGAGCTGCGGGCGAAGGCGGAAGTGCAGTGCGGCAAACCCACAGGACGCTTTTATGCGGATTGCGTAGAGGACGTGCTGACGACATGCGAACTTCAGCCATGGGTGAACGAAACTGACGAGGCAGACGAGGATTTTGACGAAATCGATGATGATGTCTTCATTCCAGAAGATCCTTGCGACCGAAGCAAGTCCATTGTTTGCAGCACATCGGGCGATCCACACGTAACAACTTTTGTCGGCAAACGCACCCACCCCATGGGGCAAGGCGAGTTTGTGTTGGCCGTGTGTGGGTCGTTCCAGGTCCACGCGTGTCATGAACCACTCCCCGATAAGCCGTGGTTCTCCCGGAACAAGGCGTTTGTTATCGACACACGGTGGGGCACTGTTAAGATCACGGAAAGTGGAGTCGACATTCCCAGCGGTGTTGGGATCACGGTGGTCGGCGAACATTCACGCACAATCAGCTTTCCTGATGGATCGGTGTTGAGCGGCAACTTCCGATACTTGAATGTCAAGTTTACAGGTCAATGCTGTGGTCACACATCAGGTCTGTGTGGTGCTTTCAGCCCGGGTCTCAATTACGTGGACGTTTTCACGCATGCCGACGGGAGCTACAGAGAGTATACCGGGTCATTTTTTGGCATTTGGGACGGGCCCTTCGGGGGAGATTACCAAAGCAATTTTGTAGAGTCTTGGAAGGTGACGAACCCTTTGCACAGGCTGTTCACGGAGGCTGAGTGTCCCACTGGTCCTGATCCTCAGCTGCCACCGGAGCCACCAGTGTCCGAGTGTGACAATGTGGAAGAGCTGCGGGCGAAGGCGGAAGTGCAGTGCGCCCCAGGACGCTTCCATGCGGACTGTGTGGTGGACGTTCTGAACACGTGCGAACTTCAGCCATGGGTGAACGAAACTGACGAGGCAGAAGAGGATTTCGAGGAAATCAATGATGATGATGTCGTTATTCCAGAAGACCCCTGCGAACGAAGCAAGTCCATCGTTTGCAGTACAACGGGCGATCCACACGTCACAACTTTTGCGGGCAAAAAATCCCACCCCATGGGGCAAGGCGAGTTCGTGTTGGCTGTGTGTGGGTCATTCCAAGTCCACGCGTGTCATGAACCCATCAGCCACAAGCCTGGGATCTCCCGGAACAAGGCGTTTGTTATTGAAACACGGTGGGGCACGGTCAAGATCACGAAGGCTGGTTTTAATTTTCCAAGCGGCGTTGGGATCACGGTGGTAGGCAAACGTTCACGTACAATCAGCTTCCCTGATGGATCGATAGTGAGCGGCAACTTCCGAAGCTTGAGCGTCAAGCTCACAGGCCAATGCTGTGGTCACACATCAGGATTGTGTGGTGCTTTCAGCCCGGCTCTCAATTACGTGGACGTTTTCACGAATGCCAGCGGGAGCTACAGAGACTATCCCAAGTCTCGTTGGAATGGCCCATTCGGTGGAGATTACCAAAGCAATTTTGTAGAGTCTTGGAAGGTGACGAACCCTTTGCACAGGCTGTTCACAGAGGCTGAGTGTCCCACTGGTCCTGATCCTCAGCTGCCACCGGAGCCACCAGTGTCCGAGTGTGACAATGTGGAAGAGCTGCGGGCGAAGGCGGAAGTGCAGTGCGGCAAACCCACAGGACGCTTTTATGCGGATTGCGTAGAGGACGTGCTGACGACATGCGAACTTCAGCCATGGGTGAACGAAACTGACGAGGCAGAAGAGGATTTCGAGGAAATCGATGATGATGTTGTGATTCCAAGGAAACCCTGCCCCGGAGGCGGCACCTGCACTGGCCACGGCACCTGCGAGAATGCCAAGTGCACCTGCGACGAAGGGTACTACCGCCCGGACTGTGCTGGGGTCTGCAACTGCGGCCAGGGCACCTGCGACGACGGAGCGTCAGGGACCGGCGAGTGCACGTGCTCTTCTGGGCATTACGGCGAGGATTGCAGGCCTTGCCCCGTGGGGAGCAATGGCCAGGTCTGCAGCGGGAACGGGGACTGCATCGACGGGCGGCTCGGCAGCGGCCTCTGCGAGTGTGATGCGGGCTGGGGCTCTGAGGACTGCGCTGAGGAGTGTCCCGGGGGTTCCGGGGTGCCCTGCAACGGGCATGGCACGTGCAGCTTCCTGAAACCGCCCCCTCCCGAATCTGCGTATTACACTGTGGTCCGTGGCAATGGCCTCCAAGAGGGTTGTGCTGCGAGCACAGCGACTACAGCCAACATCGGCGCCCCAAGTACGGACATTGCTGTGACCTGCTGCAACTACGCAGGGGTGGGGTCACGGCCCGGCTGCAAGAGAGTGGGTTATGCCGCTGCTGCGGCACATTGTGCGAGCGAAGATCTGCGGCTGTGCACGGCCGAGGAGGTCCGCGGAGGTGCAGGCAAGGGCACTGGCTGCCAATTCGACCATGCCCCGGTGTGGACGAGCACGCCATGCGTTCCTGGGGAGGCGCCTTCGGGCGGTGGACAGGACTGCGGATGCGATGAGTACCGGAACGGGGCCAGCGCTTCTGACGCGGTGATCTGCAAGAAGAACCAGATGGAGCAGGGGAAGTGGAAGTGCATGCCCCCCAACTCCGGGGATGGGCGGTGCCCTGGGGATCACACCAAATGCGAGCAGTCTACAGCGACAACTTGCGGTGATGGGCTGCAGAATGGTGATGAGACAGGAGTTGATTGTGGTGGATCCTGTGCCGCCTGTTCGTCGTCGTCGTCGTCGTCGTCGACATCGTCGAAGACTTGCCATCAACCGACATCCATATGGGTACAGGGAGACGCAACAACCAAGTCCCACACCTTCACTGGGGGGGTCCATGTTGGTGGCACCTTTGCCACTCATCCTGGACAACACAAGGATATCAGTGGCTGGGTCGGTGGCGGGATCACTGGGCCCTACAACAACCACGGCATTGTCAACAGCCCCTTCCTCCCTGACTCGGTGTTTGGCGCTGACTCAATTTCCCGATGTTCGTTCCCGGCTCCTGCAGGCAAGACCGTCACAGTGAAAACCACAGACCGCACAACCATCGACCAGCGCACACTGTTTGGCGTGGTGCAGGACTACCAGGGAAACACTCTCCGCGTAGTCATTGCCACCGCAGCCTCTGTGACAATCAAAAGGGACTCTGACGGCCGGAATGCAGGGTTCTCCCTCTTTGCACCGCATTCCGAGGTGATTTTCGACGAAGCCCTCGGATTCATTGACGGTTGGACGGTAGCGAAGTCGATCACGCACACTGGCCAGAATGCTGGACAAATGCAGAACCATGGCACCGGCCCCTCCATCTGCATCGCTGGTGACGATGGGAACGACCCTGACGATGCTGACGGAACGTGCAGCTGCTACTTCAGCTCCCTCAACGGCTTTTGGAATCACAGCAGCACCGGGAGCTGCAACGAGTGCCACCCGGATTACTATGGCCCGAGCTGCACGGACCGCTGCCCCGACTGCGTCTACGGCCAATGCGACTCCGGCGTGCTGGGCAGCGGCCTCTGTATCTGCAATGCGTCCGCCTACGGGGACCTCTGCAATCAAATTTGCCCTGGCGGATTGGAGAACGCCTGCAGTGGCCACGGGACCTGCAACGACGGGCGCACCGGGACCGGGACCTGCGAGTGCCAGCCCGACTACTGGGGGCCGTCCTGCCACAACGAGTGCCCGCTGCTCGGGACGGAGTTTGGTGTCTGCAACTCCCATGGCGCGTGCGACGAAGGGGCGGCGGGCACCGGCGCGTGCGAGTGCGAGGCCGACTACAGCGGGACGTACTGCGAGTCCACCTGCCCCGGCCCCGTCGACAACGTGTGCAACGGCCATGGGACGTGCGGCAAGGACGGGCTGTGCCAGTGCGAGCCGACATGGTGGGGCCTGGCCTGCGGCAACCGGTGCCCCGCCCCCGATCAGGTGCTGCCCACCGCGTGCAGCAGCCACGGCAACTGCAGCGATGGCTGGAATGGCACGGGGCTGTGCGCGTGCGACACCGGCTACTACGGACAGGACTGCAGCGGCGTGTGCCGGTGCATCAGCCCCAGCACCTGCAATGACGGCCGGACAGGCACCGGGACCTGCGAATGCGCCCCAGGCTATTGGGGGCCGACGTGCGGTTTGGAGTGTCCTGGCGGTGCCGCCGATGTCTGCCATGGGCACGGCGATTGTGACGACGGGGCCGAGGGAACCGGGGCATGCACGTGCTCCGCATCCCCTCAGACCGGGTACTGGGCAATCGCATCGGACTGCGCGGACTGCACCGCCGGGCACTACGGGCCGGACTGCACCAGCCCCTGCCCGGCGTGTCAGCACGGCATGTGCGACTCCGGCGTGGCCGGGACCGGGGTTTGCGAGTGTGAGCCCGGGGCCTACGGCGCGACGTGCGACGGGGTGTGCCCCTACGGCCTGCAAAACCCCTGCGGCGGCCACGGCGCGTGCGACGACGGCGCGACAGGGAGCGGCACCTGCGCGTGCGACCCCGGCTTCTACGGTGCGGACTGCTCCGGGCAGTGCCCGCCGTCCCATGACAACCCCTGCAACGGCCACGGCCAGTGCGACGACGGTCGCACTGGGAGCGGCACCTGCCACTGCGTTGAGGGCCACTGGGGGACTGCGTGCGAGAACGAGTGCCCCGGAGGGGCTGACAGCCCGTGCTCCGGCCACGGGACCTGCGCCGATGGGCAGGCGGGGACTGGGGGCTCCGGAGAGTGCACGTGTGAGACCGGGTACCACGGCGACGACTGCGGTGGGGAGTGCCCCGGAGGCGTGGCCACCCCGTGCAATGGCCACGGCGTTTGCGAGTCCCAGACGGGCAACTGCGCCTGTGACCAAAGCAGCGCGGGGCACTGGGCGGGGACGGACTGCAGCGCATGCGCCGCCGGGTGGTACGGCCCGAACTGCGACGGCGAGTGCCCGCTGTGCCAGGACGGCTCGTGCCGGGACGGCGTGGCCGGGGACGGGACGTGCGACTGCGTGGCGTTCGTGTACGGGCCGCTGTGCAGCCATCCGTGCCCCGGGGGGAAGGCCAACCCGTGCAGCGGCCACGGCACCTGCGACGACGGGAGCGACGGGACCGGCACTTGCGCCTGCGAGTCCGGGTACCATGGCCCGGCGTGCGGCGGCGAGTGCCCGGGCTCCGCCGTGGCCCCGTGCAACGGCCACGGCACCTGCTCGCAAGGCTCTTCCGGAAGCGGCACATGCGCGTGCGACGCGGGATTCTACGGCGGCGACTGTGGCGGGGTGTGTGGGTGCTCTGGACACGGAACGTGTAGCGACGGAGCGCTGGGCACTGGAACCTGCGTCTGCACCGAGGGTTACCACGGAGCGGATTGCGGCGGATTGTGCCCTGGAGGCCCTGACAGCATCTGCAGTGCGCACGGGACCTGTGATGACGTGACGGGCACCTGCGTCTGCGATGCCTCCGCGACCGCCGGCCACTGGTTCGGCGCAGACTGCGGCGGCTGCGAGCCCGGCTACTACGGCCCCGACTGCACCGGCGTGTGCCAGAACTGCGATGCCGGCGCTTGCGACGATGGGGTTGCAGGCGACGGAACGTGCCGGTGTTTGCCCGGGGCCTGGGGCCCTCAGTGCGACGGGATCTGCCCCGGTGGCCGAGAGGTGCCCTGCAGCGGCAATGGCCACTGCTTCGATGGCAACGCCGGGAACGGGACATGTGAGTGCAACGAGGGTTTCTATGGGCAGGGGTGCACGGAAGAGTGCCTCTCGGACACCGACACCCCGTGCTCTGGGCATGGGGAGTGCGCCGACGGTGCGGCCGGCAGTGGAGAGTGCACGTGCGACGCCGGGTGGTTGGCGGACGACTGCGGGACGGAATGTCCCGGAGGCGCGGCAAACGTCTGCAACGGACACGGGACCTGCGCAGATGGAGCTACAGGATCAGGGGTCTGCATCTGCAGCCACGGGTACTATGGGACCGACTGCACCTCTGTATGCCTGCCAGGAGCAGAGAATCCCTGCAATGGACATGGCACGTGCAACAACGCTGATGGAACCTGCACATGTGAGCAAAGCACTGTGTCAGGGCACTGGGCTGGGAGCGACTGCAGTACATGCGCAACTGGGTACTATGGCGCGAATTGTGTTGCATGCCCGGACTGTGGGGACGGGTCATGCAACGAGGGAATCGCTGGCGACGGCAGCTGCAACTGTGTACCTGGCGTATATGGCAGCAACTGTGGCAGCCAATGCCCTGGCGGCAAAGCGGATCCATGCAACGGCCATGGCACGTGTGATGACGGAGCCACTGGCACGGGCACATGCACGTGTACCACATCCTACTTTGGGTCTGATTGTACTGGGGAATGCCTACCCTCCGCTGCGAATCCGTGCAATGGCCATGGCACTTGCAATGATGCTGACGGCACGTGCACGTGCGATTCTGGATACTTCGGAGCTGACTGCGGAACCCCATGTCCTGGGGGTGCTGGTGCCGATGCATGCACAGGCCACGGGACGTGCTCTGACGGGGCCGGAGGCTCTGGCTTATGCAGCTGCGATTCCGGCTACACTGGCACGGATTGCGGTGGCGAATGCCCTGGAGGATCCTCGAACCCTTGCTCTGGGCATGGCACATGCAACGACAGTGACAACACGTGCACATGTCAGGCATCGAGTGCAGGGCACTGGGCTGGGAGCGACTGCAGTACATGCACAGCTGGATACTATGGCGCGAATTGTGTTGCATGCCCGGACTGTGGGGACGGGTCATGCAACGAGGGAATCGCTGGCGACGGCAGCTGCACCTGTGTACCTGGCGTATATGGCAGCAACTGTGGCAGCCAATGCCCTGGCGGCAAAGCGGATCCATGCAACGGCCATGGCACGTGTGATGACGGAGCCACTGGCACGGGCACATGCACGTGTACCACATCCTACTTTGGGTCTGATTGTACTGGGGAATGCCTACCCTCCGCTGCGAATCCGTGCAATGGCCATGGCACTTGCAATGATGCTGACGGCACGTGCACGTGCGATTCTGGATACTTCGGAGCTGACTGCGGAACCCCATGTCCTGGGGGTGCTGGTGCCGATGCATGCACAGGCCACGGGACGTGCTCTGACGGGGCCGGAGGCTCTGGCTTATGCAGCTGCGATTCCGGCTACACTGGCACGGATTGCGGTGGCGAATGCCCCGGAGGATCCTCGAACCCTTGCTCTGGGCATGGCACATGCAACGACAGTGACAACACGTGCACATGTCAGGCATCAAGTGCAGGGCACTGGGCTGGGAGCGACTGCAGTACATGCACAGCTGGATACTATGGCGCGAATTGTGTTGCATGCCCGGACTGTGGGGACGGGTCATGCAACGAGGGAATCGCTGGCGACGGCAGCTGCACCTGTGTACCTGGCGTATATGGCAGCAACTGTGGCAGCCAATGCCCTGGTGGCAAAGCGGATCCATGCAACGGCCATGGCACGTGTGATGATGGAGCCACTGGCACGGGCACATGCACGTGTGCCACATCCTACTTTGGGTCTGATTGTACTGGGGAATGCCTACCCTCCGCTGCGAATCCGTGCAATGGCCATGGCACTTGCAATGATGCTGACGGCACGTGCACGTGCGATTCTGGATACTTCGGAGCTGACTGCGGAACCCCATGTCCTGGGGGTGCTGGTGCCGATGCATGCACAGGCCACGGGACGTGCTCTGACGGGGCCGGAGGCTCTGGCTTATGCAGCTGCGATTCCGGCTACACTGGCACGGATTGCGGTGGCGAATGCCCTGGAGGATCCTCGAACCCTTGCTCTGGGCATGGCACATGCAACGACAGTGACAACACGTGCACATGTCAGGCATCGAGTGCAGGGCACTGGGCTGGGAGCGACTGCAGTACATGCACAGCTGGATACTATGGCGCGAATTGTGTTGCATGCCCGGACTGTGGGGACGGGTCATGCAACGAGGGAATCGCTGGCGACGGCAGCTGCACCTGCGTACCTGGCGTATATGGCAGCAACTGTGGCAGCCAATGCCCTGGCGGCAAAGCGGATCCATGCAACGGCCATGGCACGTGTGATGACGGAGCCACTGGCACGGGCACATGCACGTGTGCCACATCCTACTTTGGGTCTGATTGTACTGGGGAATGCCTACCCTCCGCTGCGAATCCGTGCAATGGCCATGGCACTTGCAATGATGCTGACGGCACGTGCACGTGCGATTCTGGATACTTCGGAGCTGACTGCGGAACCCCATGTCCTGGGGGGGCTGGTGCCGATGCATGCACAGGCCACGGGACGTGCTCTGACGGGGCCGGAGGCTCTGGCTTATGCAGCTGCGATTCCGGCTACACTGGCACGGATTGCGGTGGCGAATGCCCTGGAGGATCCTCGAACCCTTGCTCTGGGCATGGCACATGCAACGACAGTGACAACACGTGCACATGCCAGGCATCGAGTGCAGGGCACTGGGCTGGGAGCGACTGCAGTACATGCACAGCTGGATACTATGGCGCGAATTGTGTTGCATGCCCGGACTGTGGGGACGGGTCATGCAACGAGGGAATCGCTGGCGACGGCAGCTGCACCTGTGTACCTGGCGTATATGGCAGCAACTGTGGCAGCCAATGCCCTGGTGGCAAAGCGGATCCATGCAACGGCCATGGCACGTGTGATGACGGAGCCACTGGCACGGGCACATGCACGTGTACCACATCCTACTTTGGGTCTGATTGTACTGGGGAATGCCTACCCTCCGCTGCGAATCCGTGCAATGGCCATGGCACTTGCAATGATGCTGACGGCACGTGCACGTGCGATTCTGGATACTTCGGAGCTGACTGCGGAACCCCATGTCCTGGGGGTGCTGGTGCCGATGCATGCACAGGCCACGGGACGTGCTCTGACGGGGCCGGAGGCTCTGGCTCATGCAGCTGCGATTCCGGCTACACTGGCACGGATTGCGGTGGCGAATGCCCTGGAGGATCCTCGAACCCTTGCTCTGGGCATGGCACATGCAACGACAGTGACAACACGTGCACATGCCAGGCATCGAGTGCAGGGCACTGGGCTGGGAGCGACTGCAGTACATGCACAGCTGGATACTATGGCGCGAATTGTGTTGCATGCCCGGACTGTGGGGACGGGTCATGCAACGAGGGAATCGCTGGCGACGGCAGCTGCAACTGTGTACCTGGCGTATATGGCAGCAACTGTGGCAGCCAATGCCCTGGCGGCAAAGCGGATCCATGCAACGGCCACGGCACGTGTGATGACGGAGCCACTGGCACGGGCACATGCACGTGTGCCACATCCTACTTTGGGTCTGATTGTACTGGGGAATGCCTACCCTCCGCTGCGAATCCGTGCAATGGCCATGGCACTTGCAATGATGCTGACGGCACGTGCACGTGCGATTCTGGATACTTCGGAGCTGACTGCGGAACCCCATGTCCTGGGGGTGCTGGTGCCGATGCATGCACAGGCCACGGGACGTGCTCTGACGGGGCCGGAGGCTCTGGCTCATGCAGCTGCGATTCCGGCTACACTGGCACGGATTGCGGTGGCGAATGCCCTGGAGGATCCTCGAACCCTTGCTCTGGGCATGGCACATGCAATGACAGTGACAACACGTGCACATGCCAGGCATCGAGTGCAGGGCACTGGGCTGGGAGCGACTGCAGTACATGCACAGCTGGATACTATGGCGCGAATTGTGTTGCATGCCCGGACTGTGGGGACGGGTCATGCAACGAGGGAATCGCTGGCGACGGCAGCTGCACCTGTGTACCTGGCGTATATGGCAGCAACTGTGGCAGCCAATGCCCTGGTGGCAAAGCGGATCCATGCAACGGCCATGGCACGTGTGATGACGGAGCCACTGGCACGGGCACATGCACGTGTGCCACATCCTACTTTGGGTCTGATTGTACTGGGGAATGCCTACCCTCCGCTGCGAATCCGTGCAATGGCCATGGCACTTGCAATGATGCTGACGGCACGTGCACGTGCGATTCTGGATACTTCGGAGCTGACTGCGGAACCCCATGTCCTGGGGGTGCTGGTGCCGATGCATGCACAGGCCACGGGACGTGCTCTGACGGGGCCGGAGGCTCTGGCTCATGCAGCTGCGATTCCGGCTACACTGGCACGGATTGCGGTGGCGAGTGCCCTGGAGGATCCTCGAACCCTTGCTCTGGGCATGGCACATGCAACGACAGTGACAACACGTGCACATGTCAGGCATCGAGTGCAGGGCACTGGGCTGGGAGCGACTGCAGTACATGCGCAACTGGATACTATGGCGCGAATTGTGTTGCATGCCCGGACTGTGGGGACGGGTCATGCAACGAGGGAATCGCTGGCGACGGCAGCTGCACCTGTGTACCTGGCGTATATGGCAGCAACTGTGGCAGCCAATGCCCTGGTGGCAAAGCGGATCCATGCAACGGCCATGGCACGTGTGATGACGGAGCCACTGGCACGGGCACATGCACGTGTACCACATCCTACTTTGGGTCTGATTGTACTGGGGAATGCCTACCCTCCGCTGCGAATCCGTGCAATGGCCATGGCACTTGCAATGATGCTGACGGCACGTGCACGTGCGATTCTGGATACTTCGGAGCTGACTGCGGAACCCCATGTCCTGGGGGTGCTGGTGCCGATGCATGCACAGGCCACGGGACGTGCTCTGACGGGGCCGGAGGCTCTGGCTCATGCAGCTGCGATTCCGGCTACACTGGCACGGATTGCGGTGGCGAATGCCCTGGAGGATCCTCGAACCCTTGCTCTGGGCATGGCACATGCAATGACAGTGACAACACGTGCACATGTCAGGCATCAAGTGCAGGGCACTGGGCTGGGAGCGACTGCAGTACATGCACAGCTGGATACTATGGCGCGAATTGTGTTGCATGCCCGGACTGTGGGGACGGGTCATGCAACGAGGGAATCGCTGGCGACGGCAGCTGCACCTGTGTACCTGGCGTATATGGCAGCAACTGTGGCAGCCAATGCCCTGGCGGCAAAGCGGATCCATGCAACGGCCATGGCACGTGTGATGACGGAGCCACTGGCACGGGCACATGCACGTGTGCCACATCCTACTTTGGGTCTGATTGCACTGGGGAATGCCTACCCTCCGCTGCGAATCCGTGCAATGGCCATGGCACTTGCAATGATGCTGACGGCACGTGCACGTGCGATTCTGGATACTTCGGAGCTGACTGCGGAACCCCATGTCCTGGGGGTGCTGGTGCCGATGCATGCACAGGCCACGGGACGTGCTCTGACGGGGCCGGAGGCTCTGGCTCATGCAGCTGCGATTCCGGCTACACTGGCACGGATTGCGGTGGCGAATGCCCTGGAGGATCCTCGAACCCTTGCTCTGGGCATGGCACATGCAACGACAGTGACAACACGTGCACATGTCAGGCATCGAGTGCAGGGCACTGGGCTGGGAGCGACTGCAGTACATGCACAGCTGGATACTATGGCGCGAATTGTGTTGCATGCCCGGACTGTGGGGACGGGTCATGCAACGAGGGAATCGCTGGCGACGGCAGCTGCACCTGCGTACCTGGCGTATATGGCAGCAACTGTGGCAGCCAATGCCCTGGTGGCAAAGCGGATCCATGCAACGGCCATGGCACGTGTGATGATGGAGCCACTGGCACGGGCACATGCACGTGTGCCACATCCTACTTTGGGTCTGATTGTACTGGGGAATGCCTACCCTCCGCTGCGAATCCGTGCAATGGCCATGGCACTTGCAATGATGCTGACGGCACGTGCACGTGCGATTCTGGATACTTCGGAGCTGACTGCGGAACCCCATGTCCTGGGGGTGCTGGTGCCGATGCATGCACAGGCCACGGGACGTGCTCTGACGGGGCCGGAGGCTCTGGCTTATGCAGCTGCGATTCCGGCTACACTGGCACGGATTGCGGTGGCGAATGCCCTGGAGGATCCTCGAACCCTTGCTCTGGGCATGGCACATGCAATGACAGTGACAACACGTGCACATGTCAGGCATCGAGTGCAGGGCACTGGGCTGGGAGCGACTGCAGTACATGCGCAACTGGGTACTATGGCGCGAATTGTGTTGCATGCCCGGACTGTGGGGACGGGTCATGCAACGAGGGAATCGCTGGCGACGGCAGCTGCACCTGTGTACCTGGCGTATATGGCAGCAACTGTGGCAGCCAATGCCCTGGCGGCAAAGCGGATCCATGCAACGGCCATGGCACGTGTGATGACGGAGCCACTGGCACGGGCACATGCACGTGTGCCACATCCTACTTTGGCCCTGGGTGTACTGGGGAATGCCTACCCTCCGCTGCGAATCCGTGCACTGCCCATGGCACTTGCACGGACGGCTCATCTGGTGACGGTGTCTGCACGTGCGATTCTGGATACTTTGGACCTGACTGTGGCACTGTGTGCCCTGGTGGTGCCGGTCCTGATGCATGCACAGGCCACGGGACGTGCTCTGACGGGGCAGGAGGCTTCGGTTCGTGCACTTGTGACTACGGTTACTGGGGCACGGATTGCGGCAACGAATGCCCCGGAGGAGCCCCGAACCCTTGCACCGGACACGGAACATGCAATCCGCAGACCGGCACCTGTGTTTGCCAGGCATCGAGTGCCGGCCACTGGCTGGGCGCAGATTGTAGTGCCTGTGAGTCCGGCTACTATGGCTCTGCGTGTGCTGGCGTTTGCCCGGATTGTGGGGTCGATGGCACATGCAACGATGGCACTCTCGGTGACGGGAGCTGCAATTGTGTCGCCTTTGTGTACGGGGCCACGTGTGGGCAAGCTTGCCCTCGAGGCAAGTCCAATGCCTGCAACGGGCACGGCTCCTGCGACGACGGCTCTACCGGGACTGGGGCCTGCACATGTCAGCCTGGCTACTACGGGGTTGGTTGTGGAGGCACCTGCACCGACTGCAGTGGTCACGGTGAGTGCGCTGACGGGGCATCCGGTGACGGGTCCTGCACCTGCACGTCCCCGTACATTGGTGCGAACTGCGACAACCAGCCCTGCCCTGGGGGCGGAACCTGCAGTGACGCGGGCACCTGCGACACCGCAACGGGTACGTGCACATGCAATGCCGGGTACTACGGCCTCGGCTGTGAGCATTTCTGCCCCACAACCTCCGCCGCCCCCAACGACGTGTGCGCCAACAACGGAAACTGCAACGATGGTGCCGCTGGGGACGGAACGTGCGCGTGCAACGCAGGCTACTTCGGTGAGAAGTGTGATGGCATGTGCCCCGGGGGGGCCAGCAACGTCTGCTCCGGCCACGGGCAGTGCTCTGATGGCGCACACGGATTGGGGCAGTGTACGTGCCAGCCGGGGTACTATGGTCCTTCCTGCGATGGAACGTGTCCTGGGGGCGGCTCTTGCTCTGGGCACGGCACGTGCCAGACCACGGCCACCAGCGGTGACTGTCAGTGCGAAACATCCGTGTCTGAGGGGTACTGGGCGCTAGAAGATTGCAGCGAGTGTCAGCCTGGCTACTACGGGGCCAGCTGCACTAGCCCCTGCCCGGGATGCATCAGTGGGGCGTGCAACGACGGACGCGCTGGGGATGGGCAGTGCACCTGCGATTCAGGGGTGTACGGCACGTTGTGCGAGCACGCATGTCCTGGAGGCAAATCGACGCCTTGCAATGGCCATGGAACGTGTGACGAAGGGAACACTGGCAGTGGGGCCTGCACATGTGAAGCGGGGTACTATGGTTCTGCATGCGCCGGGCAGTGCCTGCCATCATCGACCAACATATGCAATGGGCATGGAACATGCAACGAGGGAGCCTCTGGAGACGGCACATGCACGTGCGAATCTGGGTACTATGCAACCACATGTGACAGTGAATGCCCTGGCGGGGCAGTTGCCCCATGCTCGGGCCATGGAACCTGCTCAGACGGATCCACGGGCTCTGGTCTATGCACCTGTGATGAAGGGTATTATGGCCAGGATTGCGGTCAGTCATGCCCAGGCGTTCCGTCCAACGTTTGCTCTTCGCATGGAGTTTGCATCACGACAGCTACCACGGGAAGCTGCACCTGTGAAGCATCGGAGACTGCAGGTCACTGGGGAAGCTTGGACTGCAGCGAATGTGCAGCTGGCCACTACGGAAGTGGTTGCACATCATGCCCTGCATGCCAAGACGGGACATGCAACGAGGGGCTGACCGGAAACGGGCAGTGCACCTGCGATTCAGGGGTGTACGGCACGTTGTGCGAGCACGCATGTCCTGGAGGCAAATCGACGCCTTGCAATGGCCATGGAACGTGTGACGAAGGGAACACCGGCAGTGGGGCCTGCACATGTGAAGCGGGGTACTATGGATCTGCATGCGCCGGGCAGTGCCTGCCATCATCGACCAACATATGCAATGGGCATGGAACATGCAACGAGGGAGCCTCTGGAGACGGCACATGCACGTGCGAATCTGGGTACTATGCAACCACATGTGACAGTGAATGCCCTGGCGGGGCAGTTGCCCCATGCTCGGGCCATGGAACCTGTTCAGACGGATCCACGGGCTCTGGTCTATGCACCTGTGATGAAGGGTATTATGGCCAGGATTGCGGTCAGTCATGCCCAGGCGTTCCGTCCAACGTTTGCTCTTCGCATGGAGTTTGCATCACAACAGCTACCACGGGAAGCTGCACCTGTGAAGCATCGGAGACTGCAGGTCACTGGGGAAGCTTGGACTGCAGCGAATGTGCAGCTGGCCACTACGGAAGTGGTTGCACATCATGCCCTGCATGCCAAGACGGGACATGCAACGAGGGGCTGACCGGAAACGGGCAGTGCACCTGCGATTCAGGGGTGTACGGCACGTTGTGCGAGCACGCATGTCCTGGAGGCAAATCGACGCCTTGCAATGGCCATGGAACGTGTGACGAAGGGAACACCGGCAGTGGGGCCTGCACATGTGAAGCGGGGTACTATGGATCTGCATGCGCCGGGCAGTGCCTGCCATCATCGACCAACATATGCAATGGGCATGGAACATGCAACGAGGGAGCCTCTGGAGACGGCACATGCACGTGCGAATCTGGGTACTATGCAACCACATGTGACAGTGAATGCCCTGGCGGGGCAGTTGCCCCATGCTCGGGCCATGGAACCTGTTCAGACGGATCCACGGGCTCTGGTCTATGCACCTGTGATGAAGGGTATTATGGCCAGGATTGCGGTCAGTCATGCCCAGGCGTTCCGTCCAACGTTTGCTCTTCGCATGGAGTTTGCATCACGACAGCTACCACGGGAAGCTGCACCTGTGAAGCATCGGAGACTGCAGGTTACTGGGGAAGCTTGGACTGCAGCGAATGTGCAGCTGGCCACTACGGAAGTGGTTGCACATCATGCCCTGCATGCCAAGACGGGACATGCAACGAGGGGCTGACCGGAAACGGGCAGTGCACCTGCGATTCAGGGGTGTACGGCACGTTGTGCGAGCACGCATGTCCTGGAGGCAAATCGACGCCTTGCAATGGCCATGGAACGTGTGACGAAGGGAACACCGGCAGTGGGGCCTGCACATGTGAAGCGGGGTACTATGGATCTGCATGCGCCGGGCAGTGCCTGCCATCATCGACCAACATATGCAATGGGCATGGAACATGCAACGAGGGAGCCTCTGGAGACGGCACATGCACGTGCGAATCTGGGTACTATGCAACCACATGTGACAGTGAATGCCCTGGCGGGGCAGTTGCCCCATGCTCGGGCCATGGAACCTGCTCAGACGGATCCACGGGCTCTGGTCTGTGCACCTGTGATGAAGGGTATTATGGCCAGGATTGCGGTCAGTCATGCCCAGGCGTTCCGTCCAACGTTTGCTCTTCGCATGGAGTTTGCATCACGACAGCTACCACGGGAAGCTGCACCTGTGAAGCATCGGAGACTGCAGGTCACTGGGGAAGCTTGGACTGCAGCGAATGTGCAGCTGGCCACTACGGAAGTGGTTGCACATCATGCCCTGCATGCCAAGACGGGACATGCAACGAGGGGCTGACCGGAAACGGGCAGTGCACCTGCGATTCAGGGGTGTACGGCACGTTGTGCGAGCACGCATGTCCTGGAGGCAAATCGACGCCTTGCAATGGCCATGGAACGTGCGACGAAGGCAACACCGGCAGTGGGGCCTGCACATGTGAAGCGGGGTACTATGGTTCTGCATGCGCCGGGCAGTGCCTGCCATCATCGACCAACATATGCAATGGGCATGGAACATGCAACGAGGGAGCCTCTGGAGACGGCACATGCACGTGCGAATCTGGGTACTACGGAACCACATGTGACAGTGAATGCCCTGGCGGGGCAGTTGCCCCATGCTCGGGCCATGGAACCTGTTCAGACGGATCCACGGGCTCTGGTCTATGCACCTGTGATGAAGGGTATTATGGCCAGGATTGCGGTCAGTCATGCCCAGGCGTTCCGTCCAACGTTTGCTCTTCGCATGGAGTTTGCATCACAACAGCTACTACGGGAAGCTGCACCTGTGAAGCATCGGAGACTGCAGGTCACTGGGGAAGCTTGGACTGCAGCGAATGTGCAGCTGGCCACTACGGAAGTGGTTGCACATCATGCCCTGCATGCCAAGACGGGACATGCAACGAGGGGCTGACCGGAAACGGGCAGTGCACCTGCGATTCAGGGGTGTACGGCACGTTGTGCGAGCACGCATGTCCTGGAGGCAAATCGACGCCTTGCAATGGCCATGGAACGTGTGACGAAGGGAACACCGGCAGTGGGGCCTGCACATGTGAAGCGGGGTACTATGGTTCTGCATGCGCCGGGCAGTGCCTGCCATCATCGACCAACATATGCAATGGGCATGGAACATGCAACGAGGGAGCCTCTGGAGACGGCACATGCACGTGCGAATCTGGGTACTACGGAACCACATGTGACAGTGAATGCCCTGGCGGGGCAGCCACCCCATGCTCGGGCCATGGAACCTGTTCAGACGGATCCACGGGCTCTGGTCTGTGCACCTGTGATGAAGGGTATTATGGCCAGGATTGCGGTCAGTCATGCCCAGGCGTTCCGTCCAACGTTTGCTCTTCGCACGGAGTTTGCATCACGACAGCTACCACGGGAAGCTGCACCTGTGAAGCATCGGAGACTGCAGGTCACTGGGGAAGCTTGGACTGCAGCGAATGTGCAGCTGGCCACTACGGAAGTGGTTGCACATCATGCCCTGCATGCCAAGACGGGACATGCAACGAGGGGCTGACCGGAAACGGGCAGTGCACCTGCGATTCAGGGGTGTACGGCACGTTGTGCGAGCACGCATGTCCTGGAGGCAAATCGACGCCTTGCAATGGCCATGGAACGTGTGACGAAGGGAACACCGGCAGTGGGGCCTGCACATGTGAAGCAGGGTACTATGGATCTGCATGCGCCGGGCAGTGCCTGCCATCATCGACCAACATATGCAATGGGCATGGAACATGCAACGAGGGAGCCTCTGGAGACGGCACATGCACGTGCGAATCTGGGTACTACGGAACCACATGTGACAGTGAATGCCCTGGCGGGGCAGCCACCCCATGCTCGGGCCATGGAACCTGTTCAGACGGATCCACGGGCTCTGGTCTGTGCACCTGTGATGAAGGGTATTATGGCCAGGATTGCGGTCAGTCATGCCCAGGCGTTCCGTCCAACGTTTGCTCTTCGCACGGAGTTTGCATCACAACAGCTACCACGGGAAGCTGCACCTGTGAAGCATCGGAGACTGCAGGTCACTGGGGAAGCTTGGACTGCAGCGAATGTGCAGCTGGCCACTATGGAAGTGGTTGCACATCATGCCCTGCATGCCAAGACGGGACATGCAACGAGGGGCTGACCGGAAACGGGCAGTGCACCTGCGATTCAGGGGTGTACGGCACGTTGTGCGAGCACGCATGTCCTGGAGGCAAATCGACGCCTTGCAATGGCCATGGAACGTGTGACGAAGGGAACACCGGCAGTGGGGCCTGCACATGTGAAGCAGGGTACTATGGATCTGCATGCGCCGGGCAGTGCCTGCCATCATCGACCAACATATGCAATGGGCATGGAACATGCAACGAGGGAGCCTCTGGAGACGGCACATGCACGTGCGAATCTGGGTACTATGCAACCACATGTGACAGTGAATGCCCTGGCGGGGCAGTTGCCCCATGCTCGGGCCATGGAACCTGCTCAGACGGATCCACGGGCTCTGGTCTGTGCACCTGTGATGAAGGGTATTATGGCCAGGATTGCGGTCAGTCATGCCCAGGCGTTCCGTCCAACGTTTGCTCTTCGCATGGAGTTTGCATCACGACAGCTACCACGGGAAGCTGCACCTGTGAAGCATCGGAGACTGCAGGTCACTGGGGAAGCTTGGACTGCAGCGAATGTGCAGCTGGCCACTACGGAAGTGGTTGCACATCATGCCCTGCATGCCAAGACGGGACATGCAACGAGGGGCTGACCGGAAACGGGCAGTGCACCTGCGATTCAGGGGTGTACGGCACGTTGTGCGAGCACGCATGTCCTGGAGGCAAATCGACGCCTTGCAATGGCCATGGAACGTGTGACGAAGGGAGCACTGGCAGTGGGGCCTGCACATGTGAAGCGGGGTACTATGGATCTGCATGCGCCGGGCAGTGCCTGCCATCATCGACCAACATATGCAATGGGCATGGAACATGCAACGAGGGAGCCTCTGGAGACGGCACATGCACGTGCGAATCTGGGTACTATGCAACCACATGTGACAGTGAATGCCCTGGCGGGGCAGTTGCCCCATGCTCGGGCCATGGAACCTGTTCAGACGGATCCACGGGCTCTGGTCTATGCACCTGTGATGAAGGGTATTATGGCCAGGATTGCGGTCAGTCATGCCCAGGCGTTCCGTCCAACGTTTGCTCTTCGCATGGAGTTTGCATCACGACAGCTACCACGGGAAGCTGCACCTGTGAAGCATCGGAGACTGCAGGTCACTGGGGAAGCTTGGACTGCAGCGAATGTGCAGCTGGCCACTACGGAAGTGGTTGCACATCATGCCCTGCATGCCAAGACGGGACATGCAACGAGGGGCTGACCGGAAACGGGCAGTGCACCTGCGATTCAGGGGTGTACGGCACGTTGTGCGAGCACGCATGTCCTGGAGGCAAATCGACGCCTTGCAATGGCCATGGAACGTGTGACGAAGGGAGCACTGGCAGTGGGGCCTGCACATGTGAAGCGGGGTACTATGGATCTGCATGCGCCGGGCAGTGCCTGCCATCATCGACCAACATATGCAATGGGCATGGAACATGCAACGAGGGAGCCTCTGGAGACGGCACATGCACGTGCGAATCTGGGTACTACGGAACCACATGTGACAGTGAATGCCCTAGCGGGGCAGTTGCCCCATGCTCGGGCCATGGAACCTGTTCAGACGGATCCACGGGCTCTGGTCTATGCACCTGTGATGAAGGGTATTATGGCCAGGATTGCGGTCAGTCATGCCCAGGCGTTCCGTCCAACGTTTGCTCTTCGCATGGAGTTTGCATCACGACAGCTACCACGGGAAGCTGCACCTGTGAAGCATCGGAGACTGCAGGTTACTGGGGAAGCTTGGACTGCAGCGAATGTGCAGCTGGCCACTATGGAAGTGGTTGCACATCATGCCCTGCATGCCAAGACGGGACATGCAACGAGGGGCTGACCGGAAACGGGCAGTGCACCTGCGATTCAGGGGTGTACGGCACGTTGTGCGAGCACGCATGTCCTGGAGGCAAATCGACGCCTTGCAATGGCCATGGAACGTGTGACGAAGGGAACACCGGCAGTGGGGCCTGCACATGTGAAGCGGGGTACTATGGATCTGCATGCGCCGGGCAGTGCCTGCCATCATCGACCAACATATGCAATGGGCATGGAACATGCAACGAGGGAGCCTCTGGAGACGGCACATGCACGTGCGAATCTGGGTACTACGGAACCACATGTGACAGTGAATGCCCTGGCGGGGCAGTTGCCCCATGCTCGGGCCATGGAACCTGCTCAGACGGATCCACGGGCTCTGGTCTATGCACCTGTGATGAAGGGTATTATGGCCAGGATTGCGGTCAGTCATGCCCAGGCGTTCCGTCCAACGTTTGCTCTTCGCATGGAGTTTGCATCACGACAGCTACCACGGGAAGCTGCACCTGTGAAGCATCGGAGACTGCAGGTCACTGGGGAAGCTTGGACTGCAGCGAATGTGCAGCTGGCCACTATGGAAGTGGTTGCACATCATGCCCTGCATGCCAAGACGGGACATGCAACGAGGGGCTGACCGGAAACGGGCAGTGCACCTGCGATTCAGGGGTGTACGGCACGTTGTGCGAGGACGCATGTCCTGGAGGCAAATCGACGCCTTGCAATGGCCATGGAACGTGTGACGAAGGGAACACCGGCAGTGGGGCCTGCACGTGCGACGCTGGCCACTATGGTGTGGACTGTGTGAACCTCTGTCCTACCAAGGGCACGTCTCCAATTCCCTGCACGGGCCACGGCACTTGCGATGATGGTGCCACCGGCGTCGGCCAGTGCACATGTGAAACCGGCTATTACAGTCCGCATTGTGGCGAGGAATGCCCCGGCGGCGCAGCGACCCCGTGCAGTGGGCACGGCTTCTGCTGCGAAGGTGCTTTCGGATCCGGTCAGTGCTTCTGCTCGGCCGGATATTGGGGCCCTGATTGCGGCGGGGAGTGTCCGGGCGGTGCCTTTACCCCATGCTCCACCCACGGCACATGCGACAATACCGGGACCTGTCACTGTCAATCTTCCCCCGCCGGCCACTGGGACGCGGCGGACTGCAGCAAATGCCAGCCCGGTTACTACGGCCCCGACTGCAGCGGCCTGTGCCCGCACTGTGGGGACGGCACCTGCAACGACGGCACCGCCGGGGACGGCAGCTGCACCTGCGCCGCCTCTGTCTACGGACCGCAATGCGACAGCCTGTGCCCCGGTGGCAAACAGGCGCCCTGCAGTGGCCACGGCACCTGCGATGACGGCTCGCAAGGCTCCGGCGCGTGCACCTGCGACCCCGGGTACTATGGCCCGGCCTGCGGGGACGCCTGTTTCCCGTCTCCCGACGACTGCTGCTACGGCAACGGGGTCGTCAGTGATGGGGCTGATGGTGACGGGAGCTGCACGTGCAACAGCGGTCATTGGGGCCCCCACTGCGGGTACGAGTGCCCTGGGGGTGCCGCAGCCCCTTGCTCCAGCCACGGGTCATGCGATGCCGGGGCAGGGGGCTCGGGAACGTGCACATGCAGCCCCGGCTACCACGGTCTGGACTGCGGCGGGGAGTGCCCCGGCGGGGCCGCAAGCCCCTGTACCGGGCACGGCGTCTGCAGCGTCCTTGGCGGGGGCTGCACCTGCCACCAGTCCGGCGACCTCGGCCACTGGGCGTTGGAGGACTGCAGCGCGTGCGCCCCCGGCTACTACGGCCCCACGTGCACCGGCGTGTGCCCCAACTGCGGGGATGGCTACTGCGGCGAGGGCCTTGCAGGGGACGGAGCCTGCACGTGCAACGCGAACGTCTACGGGGGCCAGTGTGAAAACATCTGCCCCGGCGGGAAGGTGAACACCTGCAGCGGCCACGGCACCTGCGATGCCGGCGCCACAGGCTCGGGGACGTGCACCTGCGAGAGCGGATTCTTCGGGGCGGCCTGCGCGGGCGAGTGCCTTCCATCCGCAGGCACCCCGTGCAACGGACACGGGGTCTGTCAGGATGGGGCGACCGGGGACGGCTCCTGCGCGTGCGACGGTGGGTTCTACGGCCCGGCCTGCGGAGGGGAGTGCCCTGGCGGCCCCGCCAACATATGCTCCGGACACGGGACGTGCGCGGACAGCGCGACGGGATCGGGGCAGTGCACGTGCGCCGCCGCCTACTTCGGCCCGAGCTGCGCCTCCCCGTGCCCCGGGGCCCCCGACGCCATCTGCTCCGGACACGGGACCTGCAACGCCGGGGCCGAGGGGGACGGCACGTGCGCCTGCGTGTCCGACGACACCGCCGGCCACTGGTCCGGCGCGGACTGCAGTCAGTGCCAGCGCGGCTGGGCAGGCCCCAGTTGCGCTGTGAAGTGCCCCGGCTGCTCCAAGGACCGAGGGACTTGCGCGGATGGCCTCACTGGCGCTGGGGTCTGCGTCTGCATTGCTGGGACGTGGGGCAGCAAGTGCCAGCACGACTGCCCCAGCACCAGCCAGGGCGTGTGCTCCGGCCACGGGACCTGCTCGGACGGGGCCTCGGGCACGGGAGCCTGCACGTGCGACGCACTGTGGCACTCGGAGGACTGCTCCAGCCAGTGTCCGGGGGTCGAGAGCGGCAACCCCTGCAGTGGACATGGGACGTGCGCCGACGGCGCCTCTGGCGATGGGGATTGCGTGTGCGACGCCGGATACGGCAGCGCGGACTGCAGCCAGCCGTGCCCGGGCCTGACCCTGGGCGTGTCGGCGTGCAACGGTCACGGGGTCTGTGCCCAGCAGCCGGCCCCTTCATGCGCCTGTGACAACGTCTGGTACGGCCCCGACTGCAAAGAGCAGTGCCCGGGCACCAACGCCGGCGTCGCGTGCTCGGGCCATGGCGTGTGTGACTCGGGAGCCACGGGCAGCGGCCTGTGCACCTGCGACCCCTTCTACGCTGGCGAGGACTGCGGCACACCATGTCCCGGCGGCACGACGAACACCACTGCGTGCTCTGGCCATGGGGCGTGCATGCAGGGGAGCTTCGGCACTGGCCAGTGTGCATGCGACCCCGGGCACTGGGGTCCGGCGTGCGAGACCGAGTGCCCCGGCGGCGCGGCGCTGCCGTGCAACGGCCACGGCACCTGCAGCGACGGGGCCGGCGACGGGACCTGCCTGTGCTACCGCGACCCCGTCCTCGGGCACTGGCAGGGCCTGGGCTGCGACGTGTGCGCCGCGGGTGCGTACGGCCCGGGCTGCACCGAGCTCTGCCCCACCTGCGAGCGGGGCAGCTGCTCGGACGGCCTGGACGGCACGGGGCAGTGCCAGTGCCCGAGCGGCACCTGGGGCGTGCGGTGCCAGCAGAACTGCCCAGGCTATGCCTCCGGCCTCGGGGCCTGCAGCGGCCACGGGGAGTGCGACGACGGCGTGGCTGGGGCCGGCACGTGCGAGTGCGAGCCCGGGTTCTGGGGCGTGCAGTGCGGGGGCGTCTGCCCGGGGCTGGACGGCAACGCGACGGGCACCCCGTGCAACGGGCACGGGCACTGCGACGACGGCGTCTCCGGCACCGGGACGTGCTCATGCTACGCGTACCGCGGGCCCGACTGCAGCCGGCCCTGCCCCGGCCCCTCGCTGGACGTTTGCTTCGGCCATGGCGAGTGCGGGGAGGACGCGACGTGCACGTGCCGCCCGGGCTACTTCGGCCCCGACTGCTCGGGGGCCTGCGACTGCAGTGGCCACGGGGCGTGCCACGAGGGCAGCGGCGGCACCGGCGCCTGCGCGTGCGACACGGGCTACTTTGGAGCGCACTGCGAGGGGCTGTGCCCCGGGGGGCCGGCCAACGTCTGCTCCGGCCACGGGGTGTGTCTCCCATGCGGGTCATGTTTGTGCGGCGCGGGCTACTGGGGCCCGTCGTGTTCCAACGAATGTCCGGGCGGCGCCGCAAACCCCTGTTTCGGGGCCGGCAAGTGCGACGACGGGGCCTACGGGAGCGGCACCTGCACGTGCTTTCAGTCGGCGACGTACGGGTACTTCCTCGGTGCCGCCTGCGACCAGTGCAAGAGCGGGTACTGGGGCCCGCGGTGCCAGCAGCTTTGCGACGACTGCAACGGGCGTGGCCAGTGCAGCGAGGGGAAGACCGGCGACGGCCGGTGCACGTGCGACCCCGGGACGTACGGCGCCAACTGCCAGTCCGAGTGCCCCGGCGGCCACGCCACCCCGTGCTACGGCCATGGCGCCTGCCAGGACGGCCGTGATGGCACCGGCGCCTGCATGTGCCAGGACCACTACTTCGGGCCCACCTGCCACTGCCTCTGCCCCACGGGGCCCAACGGCACTGTATGCGGCGGCCATGGCTCGTGCGACGACGGCGCGAGCGGCAGCGGGGCGTGCGCGTGTGACGCGGGGTACTTCGGCCACGCCTGCACGGAGACGTGCCCGGGGCCTGCCCACCGCCCCTGCCATGGGAACGGGGCGTGCGAGGGCGGCACGTGCGCGTGCGACGCCGGCTTCTACGGGCCGGACTGCGGCCAGGCATGCCCCACGCCCCTCTCCACTGGGACGTGCGAGGACGAGGCCGCCTGTGCCTTGCCCTGCGCGGGGCCGGCCCACGGCAGCTGCAGCGACGGGGTGAACGGCACCGGGCAGTGCACGTGCCGCGCCGGCCACTACGGCCCGGCGTGCGCCGGCGTCTGCCCGGGCGGCCTCTTGAACGTCTGCAGCGGCCACGGGACGTGCGCGGACGGCGCGCACGGCGCGGGCACGTGCCAGTGCGACGTCGGGTGGGGGGGGCACGGCGTCCTGGACTGCTCCGACTGCGCCTCCGGGTACTGGGGGCCCAACTGTGAGCCGGGGCGGCCCAGTCCGGGCGACAAATGCTCCGGCCACGGCCACTTGTCCTGCGGTGTCGAGGGCGACGGGAGCTGCCACTGCGACCACGGTTGGGGCGGCGAGCTATGCGGCGTCGAGTGCCCTGGGGGCGCCCGCAACCCGTGCTCCGGGCACGGGGTGTGCGCCGCCGACGGCAAGTCCTGCCAGTGCTATCCCGGGTACGCGACCGCGGACTGCTCCGCGGAGTGCCCGGGGACGACGCACTCCGACTCCCGCCGCACCATCTCGTTCTGGGGCGGCGGGGGCGGGGTCTTCTCCTGGAACCTCGCGGGCTGCTGCGCGTCCACGTACAACAGCACCCTGACCTCCTGGCACCAGGGCTTCATGCTGCACGTGCGGCGGCGCACCGTCGACGGGGCCTACCGGCACTACGCGTCGGCCAGCGAGGCTGGGGGCATGCTGTTCAAGGCGGACTACGTCGGCGGGAAGACGCACGGGTCCGGGGACTTCATTCTGCCCTGCGGCCTCTACGACCACTGGGGCAGCGACTTCGTCATGCGGCTCACGATGGGCGAGGTCGTGGACTACTTCGCCCCCCGCGAGGACTCGTTCACCCTCTGCGACATGCTGACGAGCAACATAAACCACCTCTGGTCCCCGCAGGAGGCTGGGCCTTTCGTGCAGCCCCAGTACTTCACGCAGCTCGACTACGTGCTGGGCGGCTCCGCCGCGGACGTCCCGCGCGCGCATGCGCTGTCCAACGGCAGCGGGGCGCTCGTCTGCCACGGCCGTGGCATCTGCAACGACGGGGCCGCCGGCGACGGCACATGCACGTACCCCGGCACCGAGAACTGCGTGCCCAACCCCAACGAGCCCGGCGGCTGCAGCCAGCAGTGCCTGGCCGGCCACTACGGCGCGGAGTGCACGCCCTGCCCAGACTGCGGCAGCCACGGGACCTGCAACGACGGCCACGCCGGCGACGGCACGTGCCGCTGCGCCCCCAGCTGGTGGGGCGCGCAGTGCCGGGGGGCCTGCACGACCTGCCAGGGGCACGGCACATGCGACGACGGCGCCGCCGGGTCCGGCGCGTGCCGGTGTGACGCCGGGTACAAGGGCCGCGACTGCGAGCTGGAGTGCCCGGGCGGCGCGGCCCGCCCCTGCAGCGGCAACGGCGAGTGCGTGCTGCGGCTCGGCGCCGACGCCGACGCCGTGGCCCTCTGCCTGTGCCCGCCCGCGTGGTTCGGGGACGCCTGCCAGACGGCGGTGCCGGAGCCCCAGGACGTGTGCCACCACTGGCCCTTCACCAACACCCTGTTCCCGACCCGGACCCCCGGGTCCCCGGTCCTGTTCTTCGACGCGACCGGCGCTACCCCAAGCAACTTCTCGGACTCTGCCGGCGGCAACAGCGACCCGGGCGCGCGCGTCGTGGTGCTGCAGGACGGCCAGACGCTGCACGGCACCGTCGTGGACTTCAACTACCTGAACGGCTTCACCGTCATGACGTGGGTCAAGGCGACGGACTTTGCGAACTGCGACGCTGGCTGCCCCGTATTCGGCCGCATGCACTTTGCCGCCCCCAACTTCGGCGACATGGGGTACCTCGTGTCGATCCAGACCGTCAACGGGGAGCCCCGCTGGCAGTTCACCACCGCCAACGGCGTCCACATGAGCACGAGCACCCTGACGTACCGCCGCGCCCCCGTCACCGCCGACCACTGGTACCACGTCGCCGTCAGCTTCCACCGCGCGACCCTGTTCCACGGCACGAAGCTGCTGTGCGTCGACGGCCAGTGCGAGACCGAGCAGACGGACTCGGGCCTCATCGGCTACACCATCGACTCCTGGTTCGTGCTCGGGGGCCTGTACGGCGACGCCCGCACGGCCAACATCCACGTGGACGAGCTGTGGATCTGCGACCGCCGGTACGAGGCCTCCGAGATCGAGGACCACTGGCGGCACTCCCGGGTCAAGCCCTACGTCCGGGACATGTTCCCGGCGCTCGGGGGCCCCCGCGGGGGCCTGAACGTGACGCTCCTCGGCGAGGGCTTCGACAACACCGCCTCCCACGTCTTCGTGGTCCTGGGCGGGATGGTCATCCGGCCGTGCTGCGTGTCGGCCACGTCCATCAGCTTCCTCACGCCGGAGTACGATATGTCCCGCTTCGGCCCCGACGACTTCTGGCACGACCTCCCGCTGCGCGTGACCTTCGGCGCCGTCGGCACCCCCGGATTCGAGGAGGCGGAGTGCCGGATCGGGGATGGCTGCCAGTTCCGATACCTGAAGCAGGACAAGCGGGCGAAGACGTGCCACTGGTGGCAGTTCGAGACGGCGGACCCCACGGCCGGGCAGCAGGCGGCCACGAGCCTCCTCCTGCAGCGGCCCGACGGCTTCGCCGGGGCCCCCGTCGCCAGCCCCTACGGCCCCGGCGCCGCCGGCCCGCACGGCCCCAGCGCAGGCGACACCCGTGGGCTCGCGCTGAACGGGCCGCCGTACCTCTTCGCGGAGAACATGCACTTCAACTTCGCGGACTTCACGCTGGCGGCGTGGGTCAAGATCCCGGACTTCGGCGCCTGCGGCAACGACGGCGTGGCCGCCGGGGTCCGGGTCTGCACCGTCGGCGGGCGGTTCTCCCCCATCGGGAGCTCGCTGTCAGGGGACGTCAACGACTGGTACGCCTTCGGGTATCTGCTAACGGTCAGCAACAGCGGGGGCCCCGACGGCCAGTTCTATGCCCAGGTCCGTGGTCAGGCCGTGTCTCAGCGTTGGCGGATGGCCTTTTGGGGGGGTCGGATTGGGGAGGGGCTTGGAGTGGTTGTGGGGGGGGATCCTTGGGAAAGGACCCCCCCCCCCTTCTCCCCCCGAGGGGGTACGCCACGAGGGGGTGGGTTTGTCAGTGGATGGCGTGAGTTGCATGTTGCTTGTGTCGGAGGCGCCGGAGGTAGTTTTTTGTTGTATTTCTCTTTGCCCCCCCCCCCCCCCCACCCACATCCGTTGACACAACCAAAACACGTTCGGACCCACAGAGGGTCAGAATGTGCAGTGGTGAGAGGCCGATAGGCGCCGCCAAAGGCAAACAACCTAATACCAAGGCTTTGTGCCAACCCCCCCCCCCCACCTCCGCGCTTTTTGTGGGCAGTGAGGGTTGCCCCCCCCCCCCCCCCCCCCCCCCGAGTGGGGGGAATTGCATTTGGGGGGGGGGGGGGGCTACGTGTTTTCTCTCTTTTGGAGGTGAGCAAGAAAAAAAACTGCGTGCCTAGCGGACGATTGCAGTGCTTGTTTAAAGGTCCTTCGTTTGTCCTCCCTCTCTCTCCATCTCTTGTTGTCGTGCCCCTCATGTTCCTTTCCAGCGTACCCACGTCTCAGGTCTGGATGGTGACAGATGGCAGTTGGAGCGGGGTGAGCGGTTGTGGAGGGTGCCGGACGGTCGTTGTAGGGTAATGGATGGCTCCAGGAGGGGAATGGGCGGCAATGGGCGACGGTTGGAAGGAACCGAATGGCGGTAAAGGGGGTACCGGCAGTTGGAATGTCGGTTGGCGGCAGCATCCCCGGCCCCGGTCTCCCCCAACCCCACATCGTCTCTACCCGCCCCCGGGTTCATCCCCGGCATTTTCTCCCACAGGTCTCCATCGGCAACGGGCCCTTCCTGCCACTGACGACGCACATTCATTTGGGCACCGCGATCCAGAACAACCACTGGCACCACGTCACTGCCAAGTTCAACTCCGCGAGGTGTGCGCTGCCCATGGGGGGTCCTCCGCGTCAGGGTGTTCCACTTGGGGACCGGGTGATGGCTGGCGGCCAGGCCTTATTCAGGACAGCCCGGCAACAATCTGGTCGCCGCATCCCGTTCGCCTGCGAATGGGGGTTGCATTGGGATGAGACCCAAAAGCATTTGTTGCCACTGCACTGGTGGGGTGGACAGACATGACACTAGCCTCTGGCAGGAAAACTGGCTCTCAGCAGCAATCGGCCCCACACCAAAGGCCACTCAGTAATACCCGCCCCCCGCACCACCGGAACGCAGTAGGAACGTGCTGCGTCCAGCGTGTGGCTCAGTAGGACCCTCCTCCATCCGATTATGTCTGAGCGGGCAGACGCTAGCGGCCAGTCTGAGGGTGCACCTCCCGCCCGCCTGCCCCAAGGGTGTTCCCACGCGCGGGCGGCAAGAACTGCGCCTTCTGCCCCGGGGGGCACTGAAAACCCGAGTGTTGCACGGGTCCTGCACCGTCCGCAACGGCGCTGGTTCGCCTCCTGCTCCGCGTGACGCTTGCCTCCCTCGCCACCACCGCCACCGTCCTCCGGTTGGGCAGGTACTCCGGGAACAACTTCGGCGCGCTGACTGTGTGCGTGGACGGCGCATGCAGCGCCCGCGACGTGGCCTCCGCCGACATCCTCGGGTACTCGCTGCTGGGCACCTTCCAAGTCGGGGGCCTGTTCGAGAAGGACTGGACCCTCCGGGGGCAGATCGACGAGCTGTTCCTCTGCGACTACCCTCTGACGAACATCGAGATCTACACCCACTACATCAAATATTTCAGGTGTGTGGACATCCCGGCCAGACATGCCCCCAGCGTCCGGCAGGGAAACTCGGCCCCAATTCAAAGGCCGCTCGGTAATACCCGCCCCCCGCACCACCAGAACTCAGTAGGAACGTGCTGTGTCCAGCGTGTGGCTCCGTAGGACGCTCCGATCATGTCTGAGTTGGCAGACGCTAGTGGCAAGTCTGGTCTCGACGGTCCCACGAACGCGTGGACGCACGACAGACGATGAGTAGACGCGTGCCCCCCCCCCATCCCCCCCGTAGCGCTGGAGGGTGTTCATGGTGGCCCTGAGGCAGCGACGCCGGCCGCCCCGCAGCGCCTCCGCGCTGCGTGCAACCTCCGCCCGAGAGGGGGGTGGGGGCGCGGGGGTAGCCCGACACAGCACGCGAAGGGAAGAGCGGGTGACTGTCCAGGGCCCGGGGCTCCTTTTAACAACGTGGCACCACCGCGGGGGTGGGGGTGGGGGGTCCCACACCACCCAACCCCCCCCCCCCCTGGACGCCCCCCCCCTTTTTAAATATTGGCCCAAATTTTCCTCTGGGCCTTTGGCCGATTAGAAATTTTCTCTGGCGCCTCCGGTGCCCATTGGTTTAGACCAAAAATTTTCTTGGGCGCCTCCGGGCGAGTTGTGGACGGCCTGAGGACGGAGGTGTGTGGACAGCCAAGACCGTCAAACGACCCCCGCAACAACCAGCACAACCCCAATACGCCAACCACTGGGCACCGCTGACGCGCAAACGGCACATCCCGCCACATCCAGCACAGCCCCGGCACACCAACCACTGGGCTCCGCGAACGCGGAAACGACACCAGCAAGAGCACCGGCCGCAGCGGCTGACATAATGCAGTGACCCGACGCAACATGCGAAGGGCAGAACGGATGACTGTCCAGGGCCCTTTAAAGAAACAGTAACCCGACGGAATGTCACACACGGGGGGGGGGGGGGGGGACTGTTAGGCCGGACTTGACCCGTGAGCCGGAGGAGCACCCCCGAAGTTGGCTGGTGTGGAACGTGCCGCGCTCCCGTCTGCAGGTCGGACCCGGCGCTGAAGGTGTCGCTGACGCCGTTGAAGAGCAACGTCAACCCCGGCGCCTCTGTTGTGCTGACGGGGGCCGCCAACAAGAACTTGGACCCCGACGCCTTCCGGTGGTCCATCATCAGTCCCCCCGGTGTGCCCCCCCCCCCCCCCCGGCCCTGCCCCTGCCAGTGCACACGCCCTGTGCCCGCCCCCCCCCCCCCCCCCGGCCCTGCCCCCGCCCACCCCCTCGTCGGGGGTACGGATCCTGCTTCCAGCCCCCGCCGCGGCACAGGCCCCGCATCGGCGCCCCTTCCCGGAGGAGATGCGGTCTGGAGGGCAGTCACACCACTGCCCATGGCCACCAGGCCCCAAGGCTTTGCATCGCATCGTTGGGCCCTGTCTCTTGTGTGTTTGGGCTTGGCTCATCAAAGTGTACAAATCCACCCGATGAATTTTGGGGTGACGTGACAACATGTGGGGGTTCTGGTCCCAGGAAGGTTTAGACTGTGCTACTCGCTGGCTGCTAGACACCTGTCGAAAACAGGCAGAAAAGTCCCAAACTGCCCATGTTGTTCAGACAACAAAAGAAATTGCAAGATGATTTTGCCCCCCCCCCCCCCCCGCGAGCGGGGCCAAGGCCTTGTGCCAACCCCCCCCCCCCCCTGCGTGCCACCCGATGGCGCTTTGAAAAGCTTTTTAATGCACATTTCAAAAAGTGCCCCCTCCCCTACAGCAATACAAACCTCTGCATGCAACGGCGTGCAATGCTCTCTGTCATTGAAATACGAGACGAGCCTGTAGATGAGGCAGGGCACACAAACGGCGCACAGGCAGACCCGCCAGGCGGTGCTCGTGTGCACGCGTGCGTCCACGTGTGTCTGCATGTGATGCGCGTGCAATGCGTTGGTTGGCGGCGGCCGGGCGAGGCAAACTGCACTCGGACAATGCTGTCCGCTGCACGCGCGTACGTGTCCGTGTTCGTGTGCGTGTGTGCGTGTCCGTGTGCGTGTATGCGCGTTGTTCGACGCCGACAGACGCGGAGACCGGCACTCGGTCGCTGTTGTGCATGTGTTGTTGCGCAGATGTGTACGCGTGTGTCCTATCACATCACATCCCCCGTCTCTTGGGACATGTGCTCCAGAGAGGGAGAGAGGGCCTGCCCCTCCGTCCCACTCCATGTGTCAGTCGCACACGTGTGTATGTGTGTGTATACCCGAGGGATGGCAGTAAAGACCGCTCTACCCCTCCCGCCCTCACACGGATCCCCAGCCGCAGGCATGCATTGGAAGGGGGGGGGGGTTACCCCCTCCCCCCTTTCAAGGCGTGCAGCCTATGCCCAGCCACTGTCCCCCTGACGCCAAGTGCCCGTTTCAATGGCATTTGTACCCGACAGTAACTGCCCCCAACCGCTTTGGCACCCTCCTCCAACCGCCTGTCTAACCGCCTCTGAGGTCCCTTCCCTTCTACTGCATCCCTGCCCAGCTGCTCCCAAGTCTGAGGTAGAGAGTTTTTTTCGGAGGGGACAAGCGCTCCAAAGACCTCCAAAGACCTCCAAACGGCGCAGCTCTCCTGGCCCAATGACTGCGGATTGCAGCGATGTCTCCACGGTGCACCCGCCCCTCCTGCTCGTCCCTTTCTACGCCCTGCAGCCCCCAACCACCGGCCCGGGGGTCCACCGAGACCGTCGCCCACATCCCCAGGCATCCCAGTGTGACCCAGGCTGCCAGGACCCCTGTCCCTCCGGGGGGGGGGGGGGGTATTGGGGGAATGGGGAGAAGTTGGGACTGGAGCATGACTGCCCTGCCCCATGGTGCATCTTTGGGCCCGTGCCCCGCCTTCTTTGGAGGGTGGCCAGGCATGTCCAGTGGGCCGGCAGCCGCAGTTCAGGTGCCCCATCCCCCCCCCCCCCCCAGGACAATGATCCTGCAGATGCACACCCCAGCGCACACAAGTCAGTGCTGGAGTCGGCAGACCCCCGCATGGACTCGGAGTGTGCATCTGGATGCACCTGGTCAACGGCACAGGCAACAGCCCGTCTCCAGGACAGCCGAGCCCCGGAGTAGTCAAACAGGACAAGTCATCCGGGGGCTCCGTTGACACGACCAAAACACGTTCGGACCCGCAGAGGGTCGGGATGGGCAGTGGTGAGAGGCCAACAGGCGCCGCCAAAGGCACACAACCGAATACCGAGGCCTTATGCCAACCCCCCCCCCCCCTGCGCTGGTGCACAGGTCCCCCATACCTCACCCCCACCCTTTCTACACAGGCTGGAATTTGACGGACGACATGACCATGGGCTCCTTGAACAAGCCCGCGGTCCGCCTGCTGCCCAACGTCCTGCAGGCCGGCGTGGTGTACCAGTTCCAGCTCTGCTGCGCCACCACCGCTGACCCTCCGGAGACCGCCTGTGGGACCACCCGCGTTGCTGTGGCCGGCAAACTGTCCGTTGGCAAGTACGTGTGCCCTGCCCCTCAGCCCGTGGAGGGGACCTCCGACAGCAGTCCATCGGCTGAGGGCGAGTCGTTTCGTGCCAATGAGCCCCCCCCCCCCCTGTTCTTTGAGGTGCCATGTCAAAGGCACGAAATGCCCTGGGCCACTTCTTTTTTTGGCCCGGGGTCCGACACCCTCCCCCCTCCCCTGTTCTTTGTTGGGGTGGCAGGGACTCACGAAGGTGTGATATGGGAGTTGACCTAACAGCCGCCCCAGACGGCCCATGAAACATTCAATAGCTGCGCTCGCGCGGTGGCCTCAAGGCAACATCAGGTGCTGATCCGGTGCTGCGAGAACGGCACGGCACGACACGACACGACATTTTGTGGTTTGCGGAATAGTGAATCGAACTGAGCGAGTTTGGCATGCGGTCAGGATCCCACTGGTCATCTCAAACCCTGACGCCATGGCCCTGTTCTTTGCGGCCGGCCCACACCACTTCTATGCCCTCCGGTTGACCGCCATAGGGAAGGGCCTGGGCACGGCAGCCCCTCGGGAAGAGTGGCCATTCGTGTAAGTAGTCCCCCCCCCCTCCCTTCCTGATACTGAGGCCTTGTGCCAAACACCCCCCCCCTTCCCCTCCTCCCCCCCCCCTTTCCGGTTCTGGTTTGCATTTGTCTGTTTTTTAATTAGGTCACACCCCCCCCCTTCCGGCCCAAGGAGCGGTCACTCGGGTGGTGTGCCCTCCGGGTCCCCCCGTTTACGAGGACAGTTGCACCGCCGCCCGGACCTCTGGCCCGGGTGGACCCCGGGGCAGGGAAGCGCTCGGCGCGCCCCGGGGCCCCTCCAACCGCCCGCCCCGTCACCGTGGAAGGCAGGTCCAGCCTCGAGCAGCACCACCCGTGCCAGTGCAATCAGGGAGTGCAGACCGCCCCCAGTCGTGTGTGGAGCATGGCCACCCCCTGCCATCGGCAGTAGTGGGCGACCAGCGGCATGTCGGTAGACCTGGAGGTGGCGTGTCCAGGCCGACAACTCCCCCGGTGGGCTCAGTGTCAGGCTCCTCCAGCCTCCCCACCGGGGCCTGGAGCACCAGGCGACACACTTCCCCACACACACAGGCACGGCGGCATCTCCCTCCTGCGTGTGCCACCGCGGGGTACGGGGGCGGTCATCAGTCTGGTAGGCCTTGAGACCGGACAACCGTGAACCCGCCGGACCAGTTGTGACGCGCAGGGAAGGGCGATGTCCGTGGTCCCGGAGGTCCGGATGAGGCCTTGACCCAACCCAACCCAACCCAACCCCCCCTTCCGGCGAGGACCAATGGGGAAATGGTCTCCGGCCGAGGCTGCACTTGAACACGAACGACCAAAGGAAACAGGCGGAGAAAGACGTTGTGTGAGGTGCTGGGGGTGTTGCGCTTTTGGGCCCAACGGGGGTCTCTGCGGTAACAGACCTGTATGGGGCTGCAATGGCCCTGGACTGGCCAAGTGGCAGGACCCGATGTTGCCCTCAGGCGCTGGCGGCGCCATGCGCAAAACCGTTTCCGTTTCAACCGGGAACAGGCCTTTGCTTTGTTCAGGGTCCACTCCACCGGGGGGTGGGGGGGTTTCGGAAAGTGGGTGCCTCCTTCAGCTGGACCCCCCCCCCCCCCAAAGGGGGAGGCCGCTGCTGGGTTGATGGGTTGGGGATGAGTCCCATACTCCTGGCGTCAAAGGCCGCCGGAATTTTTTTTTGTTTTGCCTTTTTGTTGGTCAGTTGGTGGGCGGTGCCTGCCTCGTTGGCTGAGAGCCCCCCTGTGGGGTTAGGCAAAATGGTGCCCGCCTCACTCGTAGTGGGTGCCTGCCTTTTTCATCCCCCAGCCCCCCCTCCAAAGGGAAAGGAAAGTGAAGTAGAGAGGGAAAGATAAGGCCAAGGAGGGAGAGGAAGGACACAGGGCAGTGAGAGGCCGATGGGCACCACCGCCGATGGAGAGAGGGTCCAAGGGAAGGGCAGTGAATGGCAATCGGCTCATTGGGGCTGGCAGCTGCAGATGGGAACAACACACCAAAGGCGACATGCCAACCCCCCCCCCCCCCCCGTGGCTCTCTGTCGGCCCAAATTTCAGCCACCACAAAGCGAGGGTGCAGGCCGTGGGCTGGTTCCCCTTGGGGACCAGGAAACAGGGGAGCAGACCTTTTGCTGCCCCTACCCCCCCCAACAGAAATGGGGCCGGACCGAAAGCAGGCCCAGCACCCCCCCCCCCCCCGCATGCCCTCGCACCCTCGCACTCACTGCAGGCCGTCACATGGGGATCAAGGTCCCTCCCCACATGGACAGGGAGCAGACGCCGAACGACGAGTATGTTGGGATCTGGGACCCGCATGGTAACCCAGCAGGTGGTCCTCCTCTCCCAAACAAGTGAGCAGGTAGACCCAACCACCACTACCCCCCCCCCCCCCGCCTGCGCCCCCGACGGGAGGGGTGCACGGAGTCGGCGCCCTCAGGGCCCAAAAAGTGGAGGCTGTGCAGGGCTCACAGCTTGACCGCTGTGGGTATCCCTTGAGCGGCCTGCCCAGGGAACCTCCAGGTGTGCGCGTGCCCCTCCAACTTCATCACAGACGCCCAGGCCAGCACAGCCCCGTGCACTCCAGTGCAGTTGTGGGCGACCCCTGGAGGCCAGACAGCCACCTGCCGACCCCTGCCCCCCCCCCCCCCTTCCTTACGGAGCGGTCACTCGGGTGGTGTGCCCTCTGGGCCCCCCCGTTTACGCGGGCAGTAGCACCGCCACCCAGGCCCCGAGCCCGGGCAGGCTCCAGGGCAGGGCAGCGCTCGGCGCGCCCTGGAGCCCCTCCCCATGCCGTCCCTCAACGCCGTGGGCGGAGGGTCCAGTCCACGACAACACCACCAGTGCCTTGGGCAGTCAGGAGGTGTGGACCCCCCCAGTCGTGCGCCCAGGGAGCGCGCCCCCGTGCCTCATGCAGTCGTGGGGCCGCTGGCAGCATGTCAATGACCGGGAGGCGGCGTGTCCAGACCGAACACTCCCCCGGCGGGCTCAGCGTCAGGCTCCCATGGCCTCCCTGCCGGGGCCTGGAGCACCAGGCATCACACAACCCCCCACACGCAGGCGCAAGCGAGCAGGGCCAGGCGCGGCGCAGCCATGTGACCCGTCATGCCCTACAAGCGCCACCAGCATGCACGCCCCACCCACCTGCCCCGTGCGCGCCACACACACAGGCACGGCGGCATCTCCCTCCCGTGTGTGCCACCACGGGGTACGGGGGCGGTCAACAGTCCGGCAGGCCTTGGGACCGGACAACCGCGATTCGCCTAGCCCAGTCGTGTCGGCACAAAGGCGAGTGCTGACTGTGGGCCAGGGCGTCCGGCACAGGCCTTGACCCAAACCAAACCAAACCCCCCCCGTGGCTAAGAAAAGGCGTGACCGGGAGTCTGGGTGGAATTGGGGTGGAATCGGCTTTTGTGGAAAATGTGCCAAAAGGGGGCTTTGAAATCCTGGGTCACACAGGAAGGCCAATGGGCAGAAGCAGCGCTTGTGAGCAGAGGGACAACTGTCCCGCTCTTGCCGAGGACAGCAACGTAAACGACCTGAAACTCAAACGAGTGCGTACACCCGGAAATACCCACGGGACATTTGCTCAGCCTTGTGGACCCCCCCCCCTCCCTTTCTCTCGCCCACCGGGGCCCGCATTGTTCTGCTTTTGGACCAGATTTACGTGCGAGACCACCCACGGCCACGAAGTCGGGCACGCGTACAAAAGCATCTTCGCCCTCCGCGTCGAGGGCGTCAAGGGCGCGGCCCCCTTCCGCTTCCAGTTCTCTCGGCAGCACGTGGACGGGCACCTGCGCGACGTCAATCTGCCGCAGGAGTACCCCATTTCCGGGGGCTACGGCAGCGAGGCGTACCACCTGGGGCACTTGCCTGTGGGGCCAGGCCCAGACCACTTCTTGGTATGCCCCCGGCCCCGGCCTTTGGATGGTTTGGGGGGGCCACCAACACAACCCCAATACGCCAACTACCGGGCGCTGCTGACGCGCAAACGGCACATCCCACCACATCCAGCACAGCCCCGGCACACCAACCACTGGGCTCCGCGAACGCGGAAACGACACCAGCAGGAGCACCGGCCACAGCGGCCGACAGAACGCAGCGACCCGACGCAACATGCGGAGGGAAGAACGGGTGACTGTCCAGGGCCCTGTAAAGAAACAGTAACCCGACGGAATGTCACACAGGGAGGCAAGTGCATTTTCTTTTGCATCTTAAGGAGGCGGTCTTTTTTTCATCTTTTGCATTTTTTTTGCATTTGTCTTGCCTTCATTTTCCTTGTATTGTGGCAATCCATGAGCACATTTGTGTCACATGCACCATTTTGAACGGGGGGGGGGGGGGGGCTGCGAATGCATTTATTTGCATTTTTTCCTTTGCATTGCATCCTTTGCAGTCTCAATTTGCATGTCTCAATTTGCATCCCCCCCCTGACGGTTTCCCGCCGGGCGCTCCTCTACGCCACCCGGTTTTCCTGTTAGCCTGTCACATGCGGCCCAGCCTGCCTGCCAACGTAGGCTCTTCACTAGTGCGTTCTTCTCTGCGAGCTTGTGCGTGCAGTGCTGTGTCAGCCTCGGGCAGGGGCCCTCTTCATTGCAGACGGCGATTTTACAATCTAAGCATTTTACAAACCCTCTTTCAGAATCGCAGCGCTGCGCGCGCGCGCGCGCGCTCAATCAGCCACAGCCGCAGGTGCCTGCATGATTGAGTACTGGGTGAAGCGAAATTCTGATTGTAAATGATTCATCTGAATTGGGTTGTCTGGATTTTGTGGCATTGTTGTGGCGCGCCAGCACAATGTACGATACATTGCCCCAAATGCTTTCCACTTTTCAAGGCTCCACCTCACGCCTTCCCCCCTTTTGTTGGTGGAGGTCATGAGGCCGGTGGACACAACCTTGGAATGCACCATCACAGAGCTGATGCAGGGTAAAAGTGTTGGTGCGTGCATCTTTTGCTTTCACTATGCAGCCAGGCCTTGCGTCCTTTGGCCCAACACCATGCTCCAGAAGTTTGGGTGATCTTTCAGCTGTCCAGCCCCCGCCCCATGTCCTGTGCCTACGCTACGCTATTCTCTTGCGCAGGAGCTGTACGCCGATGTAAAGGACAGCATCGGCCAAGTCGTGCGGACCTCATGTACCGTGGCGGTGCTCCCGAACCCGAACGTCACGGCGCGGGCGTACGTGGACCGTGCGCTGAGGGACGAGATCCCGGTGTTGTGGGAGACGCAGGACGTGCACAATCTGCGGAGTGTCGTAGGGCAGGTGTGAGCAAAGGGATGGTGTGATGGGGTTGCGGGTGGGGGCTTGGGGGGGGGGGGGCAGTTCTACGGAAAGACGCCATGAGGGGTGTTGCAACCCCCCCCCCCCCCAGGGATGTATTAGAACAGCTGTACAGCGTAGGAGGAGCCCCCCCCCCCCCGTCCTCCCCTTCCAATGTTTGAGGCTGACAACCAAAATTTTGCTTTAGCGCCTTCAGCCCCAAGAGGATTTAAGCTTAAGAATTTTCGGCCCGCCTTTGGCGGGGACCATAGGGGAACCCTGGGAGGAGGGTCCCAGCCAAACCCCCCTCCCCCCTTCAGATCCCCCCCCCCCCTCCCCCCTTTCTAATACATCCCCCCCCCCTCTTTGCTGGCTTTCTTGCTGTGCCAAACTGGGGTTTGCACATCATCGAAGGTACAAAGAGCCCCCACCCCCCGTTTTTTAGTGGAGGATATCATGAGGCCGGTGGACACAGCCTTTGAATGCACCATCACAGAGCTGATGCAGGGGAAAGCAAAACTGTTAAAAGTGTTGGTGCATGCATCTTTTGCTGTCACTATGCAGCCAGGCCTTGCGTCCTTTGGCCCAACACCATGCTCCAGAAGTTTGGGCGATCTCACGTGCATCGGGAGCATTTGTAAGCATGACGCCGACAGCCTTGGCGTCCTTGGTGACTAACCAGCTGGTCGTCATGTGCATCTGGGCCTTGGCGTTGCCTGCGGGTCGTTGCTGCCGACACAATACACCCTGTTGCTGCCCGTGCATTGACTGCATCCCGGTTGGGGCCGTGTGCGAGAAACCCGAAGATTACAATTCCCCAGCAGCATCGCTGTTTCCGGGGAATTTTTTGTACAGTTGTCTGGCGCATTGGAGAGATGGTCAGATGGCATGTCGGGTTTTCACTTCCGGGGGGGGGGGGGGGGTCAATAGAGCCCCAAAAAGTGGGGGGGCGTCGGGAAAAGGGCTCAATTGACAGGCACCATTAATCAGTCATTATGAAGTCTGGCGCTGGGGTTACGTAGCATTTCCGCCCTCTTTTGGGCCCCCGAGAAGGCAGGGGTGAGGCAGCCAATTCTGATTTTGTCCCCCTCGGGCCTCAGGACGCTCCTGCCCTGCCTCTGTGCTCAGGTCGCTGCAGTCTGCGTCCAGAACAACTTCATCCTGAACATCACTGTCCTGAGGTACTACATGCTCGCCACCCGCAGCCCCCAGTGCGACTGCATGGACCCGGCCTCCGCCGTGCACACCCTGACCGCCCTGGCGGACATCCTGCGGGCCACCGGCTTCAGCCACGTGGAGATGCTGCCGGACGTGTTGGAGTTCATCGGCAGCGTCGCGCGCACCGCGGCCAACAGCACCACGTCCGTCGTGGGGCCCGGCGTGCACTGCCTCAGCATCCTCTCGCAGGTGGCCCAGGACAACGGGTACCAGGCGCAGGCCAACAAAGTGCTGCAGATTGTGCTCATGAACGCGTACGCGGGCTCACTCCCGGGCGAGATCCCCTTGACCACCGCCACCGACCGCATTCATGCAAAGGTCACGGCTGGTGTACTGGAAGGGGGATGGGCGTGGGGGGAGTCCGTCGGGATGACTGGAGGCTGACACATAGCTCTCTGTGTCTCATTCCACCTCATCACACCTCATCACACCTCATCACCCCTCATCACAGCTGATCACACCTCATCACACCTCATCACACCTCATCACAGCTGATCACAGCTGATCACAGCTCATCACACCTCATCACGCTTCATCACAGCTGATCACACCTCATCACAGCTTGAGCAGTGCGGCACTGCCCCACCTTCAGGTTCCAGACATTCGGCTTCCCCGGCCGAGTGCAAGCAATGTCCGCCTGAATTCCCAGACCCGTGTGCACGTCCGGAGGTGCCAACCGGCACACTGATTCAGCCTTCCTGCCCCCCCCCCCGCCCCCACCCTGTCGTACTGTGGAGGGCATTGCCTCTGGTTTGCACTTGTCTGTTTCTTCTATTAGCCCCCCCCCCCCCCCCCCGCCGCCCCCGCTTTCCGTGGGAGGTCCGGTCCGACCGCGGATAGAGTGACAGGCGGAGCACCCCCGAACAACACGCGCCTACCGGGTCAACCGATGGCCCCCATGGCGCACCGAAGCCTTCGGAACCGCCCGAATGTGTATTGCCGGGCGGCCCCACCACCGCCGCCCCCGTTTCCCGCAGGTCTTGCCCGTGTACCCGAGCTCCCTGGCCACGGCCACCAACATGGTCCTGGACGACGACGTGACGCAGTGCGGGCTGGTGCTGGCGGATGCCGATCTCGGGCCGCAGTCCTTCGAGCAGCAGGAGCAGACGATGCTGATCGCCCTCAAACTGGGGGCCCAGAACACGCCCCCCGACGCGCAGCAGCAGCACCTGGCGGCCACCACGACGATCGACCTGAGCGACGGGGCCCAGAACGACGTGCAAGTGGTCTCAGGGCTGGGGCACCGGGTCAACATGGTGCTCCCCTGCCCTGGCTGCACCGCCCCGAGGTGTGGGGCGCGCCGGGGGGGCAGGGCTGTGCTTGAGGGGGAGGGAGGCTGCAGGCGGGGCTCAACGGCGGTTGCAAGAGCGGGTACTGGCGGCTGGAAAGCGGTTTCAGCGGTTTCGGTAGCCGTGCTGGCGGTTTTGGCATGCCATACGTGAGGTCAGTACTGGGCCACTCTGTTGTACACATGACAACCCGGTCAACCGGTGGTGGCCAGCCGACAAAATGGAAGTTAACTGCCAGCGGTTGGCAGTTGGCTGACAACGGTTGGCCAGTAACCGCCGGCAGTTGGCCGATAATCACCGGCCCCGGGGCGTGCGTGTTCCTGAACACCCTCCCCCTCCCCCATCCCCTCCCTCCCTGCCCCCGTTCCCTTCCCTCAGGCCGATGCCCACCAACGGCCTCATCATGTCCTTGCCGCTGCTGACGGACTTAACTGAGGAGACGGGGCAGCACGACACGGCCGAGTGGGTGTCTTCGTCGGAAGTCGCCTCCAAGTTCGATCAGGAGGGCTTGTACTTTGATGGGGCCAGTCACATCCGCATCCCGTCGCTGGCCAACTTCGACTGGGGCGGCAGACTGACCGTGTCGTTCCTGTTCAAGCGGACCTGGACTCAGGGATACATGGGGATGGTTGGCAACGGATTCCACACGGAGGGTACCTTTGAGATCCGAGGTGTGGATGTGCGCGCGTGCACGGGTGGGGGGGGGGGGATGCGCGGGTGCACGCGCGCACGCGGCCAATGTGGAATGTGGAAGACAATGCACAGCAGTTGGTGCCACGGCCAAGGCCTGCCCCGGACCACGGACCTGCGGTGCCAACGGTTCCCGACCGACCCATTCAAGGTGTGGGTATGTTTCCCCAGCGTTTTGATGCACACCTTTTGTACGAGTGCACCGACCCGACACTTGTCTCCCGCTCTGGACGTTCTTTCGGCGTGCCCAGCGGGTTTTTTCCCCTGTGAAAGAACACGCACGCCCCCGGTGCCACAACTGCTGGCAGTTGCTGACCAACCGTTGTCACTTAACCGCTGGAACGCTGGCGGTTACCGTCCGTTTCATCGGTTCACCACCAGCCACCACCGGTCGAGCCCACTGCTGTCGGTGGGCAACCGCTTCCTTTCAACCCCCATGACATTTCGGTTTCCCTTCTCTTGCTCCCCCGCGAAGGAACGTCCTGCCCCCACTCGATGGCGTCCGTGCCATGGTTTGTGTGGCCCATCGTGCCTGGCGCATGTGCACATATTTCACTGACTCCCTCATGTGTGTCCACATTTCAATGAATCAGTGGTGTTGCCCAGGTGTAACACCACAAAGAGCCCCCGCCGAAATCAAGATGGGGCGGGTGAAACTTAGGTTGGCTGGGCAACGGAGCACGGCACTGGCCTGTCTACTACTGCTTCTGTGGCTGTAAGCTTTTGGGTTGTTCTGCCAGAGCACGTCCCCGTGGGCCGCCTGCCCATGCGATGTGTCCTGTGTTCATTTGGGTGCCAAGGACTCGCATGCACCGCGGTGTCCTCCGCTGCGCACCCGGCGACCCGTCCTCTTCCCGCCCCTGGGCCACGCTCGCCTTCCCTCAGGCTCATCGCAGCGTGCGGGGACTGTGCTCGGCGGCGGGGTTTCCGACAGCGCCGGCGCCAAGCCCCAGAAGTGGGACTTCGTGACCACCGCGGCGATGGGGGTGTGGCACCACGTGGCCATGACGTACGCCGAGGGCGTCGCGACCTTCTATTTGGATGGCGACGTGATGACCGCCGGCATCGCGATGGAGGAGTTGGCGCAGGTGGCGAATCCGCTGTACATCGGGGCCGCCGATGCCGCGCGGGAGTTCTTTGTGGGATACCTCCGGGAGGTGTGTTCTGTGAGGGGGCCCAGAGGGGGAGGCCGGGCCCCCCCGGCGTGTGCCTTTGGTGGGGGGGGCTTCATCGCAGGGCACGTGAGCCGCCAAAAGAGGGTGGTCCTGCGTCTCTGATCATCGCACCAAATGGCCAGGTGGTGTCACTTTGAAGGGAGTGGGGTTAGGTGCCTCCGAAGTTTCCCTCCCCCCCTTATCACCTTTCAGGGGCAGCCTTGTACAGGGGGTAAAACGTGACGGAAAGACCGGAGGCTTGGGCCACCTGGGGCGCCGGATAACACGCCGGGGTACAGCGGGGCTATCCTTTACAGATGAGGTATGGTTTGGTTGGGTTTGCCCCCCCCCCCCCCCCCAGCACAGCCCCGGGTCTGGGGCAGGATGGCGGTCCGCCGACGGCGGGTAATGGTCAACCGATTCCGGTTGGCCCGTACACGGGGGGGGGGGGGGGGTGTCGTGCCCTAGGTACACGCTAGAAGACCCAGTTTCGTTCTAGCCTAGAACTTCTAGTCTAGACGTTTTAGCCTAGAAAAAAGTTCAGGCTAGAACACAAATCGTTCTAGCCTGGACTGGTACAATAGGTAGAACGCAACAAACATATTATCAAAGTGCGGCGAGGGGGGGGTGCATGACACATACATTCATAGCAACCAACTCACTTGACGCATGCATATGCATATGTGCCCCCCCCCCCTTCCCCTAGCACATACACAGTTTGGCATAGGCATATGCACACCCCAACACACAACCTGTGATGTCAAACTAGGGGCACAGTCAGCCACGTTAAGGGTTGGAAGGGTTGGGATGGGGGCCAAGGAAACCGCCCTCATACACCCCCTGAGTGTAGTGTCATGGTATTGTTTTGCGGTTAGGGGGGGTATGCCTTTCTTCGCTTTGCAGGTGTGGTTTTGAATATGCTTTGCATTTTTTATGGTGCTTCAAACTAAGAGGTAGGTGTGTTCCTCCCTCCCTCCCCTCCTCCCTTCCCACCTCCCCTCCTCTCTGTGGTCGGTGGCTGGGGCCTTGGGCAAGCCCCAGCCAAGTTGTTGATCGGTGGCTGGGACCTTGGGCAAGCCCCAGCCAAGTTGTTGATGGGTGGCTGGGGCCGTGGGCAAGCCCAGCCAAGTCGTTCATCGGTGGCTGGGGCCTTGGGCAAGCCCCATCCAAGCTGTGGATGGGTGGCTGGGGCCTTGGGGACACTGACCCCCCCCCCCCCATGCTCACTGCTGTGTGGCTACCGCATGATCTGTCGTGTGGTGTGTTTTGCTGTTCCATGGTTTGGGACGTTGTGTCTGTTGATGGGTGGGTGGGTTGGTTCGTTGGTTGGCTAGTTTGCTGGTTGAATGGTTGGTTGTTGGTTGGTGCATAGTTCGTTTGTTGCCTGTTTGGTTGCTGATTACTTCGTTGGCTGGTTGGTTGGTTGGCTGGTTGGGTGCATCTACACCCCGTGGTGTGTTGTGTGGTTCGCTGTTGCATTGTGTGAGATATGGTGTCCGTGGGTGTGCATGTATGTGCAACCATTGCAAGGGTGGTGGGGGGGTTTGTATGGAATTGATGTTCTTGTTCTAGCGGCGTTCTAGCGCCATTCTAGCGACCGATCGGCATCGCTAGAATGGCGCTATAACGTCGCTAGAACGGCTCACTAGAACACCGCTAGAACAAGAACATTAATTCCATACAACCCCCCCCCCCCACCACCCTTGCAATGGCTGCACATACATGCACACCCACGGACACCATATCTCACACAATGCAACAACACACCACACCACACACCATGGGGTGTAGATGCACCCAACCAACCAACCAACCAACCAACCAGCAACCCAACAGCCAACCAACAAACCAAACATGCACCAATGAACCAACCCACCAACTGACCCACAACGAACCAAACAATCAACCCGCCCACCAACAACGAACCAACAAACCAACCAATCAACGAACCAAACGCACCTCATGACAGCAGACCAGACCACATGACACCACAACACACCACAGTGCACCTCATTAGACTACAACACACAATCATCCACAACACAGTACAACATACAAAACCAGATCACACACCACATCATACTCCACCACACCCCACCACACCACACCACATGACACCACTGCACACTTTACAAGACCACAAGACACCACAACACTGCACAACATAGCGTAGCACACCTGCAACTTCAGAAATGATCATTTTCATTCTTTTTTTGTCGGGGTTTTAATGAATAAAACAAACCACCTGTGAGAGAAAGAAAAGGACACCCTCCCACACCTTGACCCCCCCCCCCCATCCGTTCTCAAGCTCCCTCGCGCCCGTAACAAACGTGCGGAAAAAGGAAAGACCCCCCACAACCACGGCTTGATGGGAGGGGAGCCACATAGTGCCTGTGCCTATGTCAAAGTGTGCGTGTGTGTGTGCGCGCGGGTGTGTGGGAGTACATATGCCTATGCATGCACCCAATGTGTTGGTTTCTATGTGTTTGCGTGTGTGTGTGTGTATGTGTCATGGAACCCATCCCACACACACATTGGTGTCCTTCACTTGCCCAAAATGTTTGAATGTTTTTGTTCTAGCGACATTCTAGCGACGTTCTAGCGAGCGGCGCTAGAACGTCGCTAGAACGTCGCTAGAACAATATTTTTTTCCACTCCAATTTCAGGTCAAAACGCTGAAATTGCAAAAAACAGACCCCAGGCCCCCGAGTACGGATAGGGGGGTCCAACTTGAATCCTTTATATCACCCACCCTTCACCCCCACGGGTAGCGGTATCCCCCTCTTTTTTTTCGTTCTAGCCTTCTAGCGCCATCTAGGCTAGAACGAAATTGGGTCTTCTAGCGTGTACCTAGGGTGGGAAAATCTCGCCTCTTTGGAAGGTGGTGGAGTCATCCTCTGGCGATTTTGGCAGTGCATTGTGTGCGTGAGGCAGTGTACGCTTTGGGATTCGTGGGGGTGGCGACCTTTCCCCCTCCGAAATTGTCCCCGGCGAAAGAATCCCCCCCCTCCCCCCCCCCAAATACGCCAACTACCGGGCGCTGCTGACGCGCAAACGGCAAATCCCGCCACATCCAGCGCAGCCCCGGCACACCGACCACTGGGCTCCGTGAACGCGGAAACGACACCAGCAGGAGCACCGGCCACAGCGGCCGACAGAACACAGCGACCCGACGCAGCATGCGAAGGGAAGAACGGGTGACTGTCCACGGCCCCGTAAAGAAACAGTCTCCCGACAGAATGTCACACAGGGGGGGGGGGGGGGGGCTCAGGACAGCCCTGGAGACAGCGGTGGGAGAGGCTCCCCATGTCAGCGCTGGGAACAGCGGTGACTAGGGATGGATATAATTTTGGCGCCACTTGGGGGGTCCGGGTCGGGGGGGGGGGGGGCATTTTTTGTGACTGATCACAAAAAACATAAAGGGCAAGAGTGGGAAAGTGCAAACCTGAAAAATATCGTGACCAAATAAGGTGTCTATGGTGGAATGTCGTGTGTCCCTGAGTACTGTGACTGCTGGTTATTGTGACTACTGGTAGTTGTACACTGTTTCTGTATGCATCAGGTGAATAAAATGATAATCTGGTGGACACGTCAGATGGGGCAAGCTCTTTGTCCTCCTTTGCATCTATCACTTTGTATATCCCCGTTGCAAAATCCCCCCACCCCCCCCCCCCTCCCATGCACATGTACGGGCAGAGGGCTGCCCAAAACGGCCGGTTGTGGATCACGTTTTTTGTGACCAAATATTGTGACTATTTTTGTGACCAAGGGGGGGGGGGGGGTCTGGGCCGGACCCACCCTGCCCGTTGTATCCGTCCCTGCCGGTGACACAAAGACGATAGACAGTCGCATACAGAGAACGCTGAACGAGCCGGGGGTCTTGTGCAGCCGCGGTGTCCTAAGGAAGCCAGATTTTTTTTCTGTGAAGGGGGGCCCTTGAGGACAGGTCGCGTGCTCGCTCGGGTTGGGTAGGCGGCACCCGTGCGGCCGGTGGACACTGCCTGCCACAAGTAGACACTGCCTGCCCATTGTAGACACTGTTTGCATGTTGTAGACACTCATGGGTAATGAACTTGTAGGGCGCCAAAGGCAGATCGGTGTAGATCAACCCGCGTGAGCACAATGCCTAAGGATAGCCCCCCAGGGACCACCAAGCACCGACCGCCGCTGAACGCCACCAACCGCCAGCCCCAACCAACCGCCAACCGCCAACCACCAACCGCCACCTACCGCCGGCTGCCGGCCTTCGGGTAAAGAAGGTCCCGTGACCATGAAGCAGAGAGCGCCCCCGTGAAGATTCTTTTCTGTAGGCGTTCCGAAGGTCTTTTTTTCCCCCTCGAGGACAGCCCTGCGTGCAACGCGTGGTAACATGGTTTGGGAGATGGTGGGGCACGACGTACATGCGGCACTTGCAAATCGTAACCCCCTCCCCGGGAGGCCCCCGTCTCATGCAGCCGCCCATCGCCGTTGTGTGACGCCGCAGGTGAAGCTGTACTCCCGTGCCCTCAACGAGACCGAGATCAAGGCGCTGCGGACCAGCCTCGGCGCCCTGGGCGCCACCTGCCTGTACTACAACACGACCACGGGGCAGTGGAGGCCCGACGGAGTGACGCGGCTGTCCGTGACCGACGGCGGTGTGCAGTGCGTGTCAGATCACTTGACGGAGTTCAGTGTGGTCACTCCGACAACCACGTCCACAACCAGCGCCAAGACAGCGGACAGCGACGGCACTGGGAACGCAGGTGTGGCCGACTTGCCCCCGATGCCTCTGCCACACATCTATTCCCATCCCCGTTGCCATACCTCTACCCGCGCCCCTCCCAGTGTCTTGCTTCCCCTCTGAAGGTCTCTCCTGAAGCCCCCCCCCGCGCCCCCCCCCCCCCCATACACGCGACCAAAGCACGTTCGGACCCACAGAGGGTCAGAATGTGCAGTGGCGAGGGGCCAATGGGTGCCGCCAAAGGCAAACAAACTGACACCATAGCCTCGTGCCGAACCCCCCCCCCCCCCATATGCTCCCCACCCACCCACCCACAACTCAGACCTGATTCATTTGATTTGCGGCTTTCTGTCCGTTTTTGTGTTGTGTGTGTGCATTTCGTTCCACTGTTCTACGGGCTCCACGAGGCCTGCATTGGAGATAGAAGTTGCACTCTTTGCAGGTGGAGTGCCAATGCCTCACTGGCTTCTTTTTGCTGAATTCGCTGTCCAGCTCGTCATCTCATCCCTCGTGACCCGTTCAAATTAGGCCGTGCCGCTCATGGCGGTTGTACGACACAGGAGCCTCCCAGCCCCCCATAAACAGCCTCCGCCCCACCCCACCCGGTTTCTCAACCCAAACACCCAAGGCCACGCTTGCAGGGCCCGGGTGGAATGTGGCAACCCTCCTCAACAACCCTCCCCGTCCTCACATGCACACTTCCCCGCCGCCGCACACAGCCCTCGGGCACGCCTCCACACAACGCGCCCCAAATCGCATGTAGAACACGTATAGAACACGTACAAACCGCCGGCAGACGTGATGGTTCACTGCCCCATGCGGCTCCGCCCTGTCCCCTCCCCCATGCCCCAACTTCCACCTAAAATCAGCCTCAAATTTCCGGCCCCTTCAATAAATTTCATTTTTTGCCGGAGGAAAATCTTTCTGATGTGGGGTGGTGCGCAGGTCGGCCGGGGCTGGCCAGCCCCCCCCCCCCCCCCCCGGAAAGAATCATCGTGGCTGTTAGAAGCCCCTGTCAGGAAAATGATCCAGCAGATGCGCACACCAGCGCTGGAGTCGGCAAACCCCCACAATGGACTCGGTGGGTGCATCTGGATGCACCTGGTCAACGGCACGGGCAACAGCCCGTCTCCGGGACGGCCGACCCCTGGAGTAGTCCAACAGGACAAGTCATCCAGGGGCTCCGTTGACACGACCAAAACACGTTCGGACCCACAGAGGGTCAGAATGAGCAGTGGCGAGAGGCCAATAGGCACCGCCAAAGACAAAGGCCTTGTGCCAACCCCCCACCCCCCGGGGGGACCTCAAGCAATTGCCTGTTTGCAGTGCCGTCTGCCGCATCGACCGCACCCCTTCATCTTCAGGCTTTGATGTCTCTTGTCTGACCGGCACTTGGACGGCGTCCGTGGAGCACCGGGACGGCACCGGCACCACCACGTGCGCCGACCAGCAGTTTTGGACCTGGTCGGAGCACACCTCCACCCTCACGGTGGAGGTCACCACCGCCGGCTGCGGCGAGGCCGCCGGCACTTGGACGGAGGTGGGCTACACCAGCGTCGGGGGCACCGCCCAAGTGACGTTCACCCGCGGCGGGGCCACCGTGTGCCAACTCATGCAGGTCCGTCCCCCGTCCCCTGGCCTGCACCCAGTGCACCTGGGGCCACCGACACTCTGGAGCGCAGAGCCCACCGGCGCCGGCTGACCCAAGGCACACGGGGCACATGCGGCACTAGCGATCGCAATATCTTAACTAAACCAACGGGGGCGGCCTGTCCGAATCCAGACATCCAATCCCTGCCCCCCTCCCCCTCCAGACCCCCCAAAGTTCTTGAACCCGGGGTTCTGCAATTTGAGATTTGGGGGAGAACTGTTGGCGCAAAAGGCGTCAGAAAATTCTTTTTTTTTTGGCCATCCGAGAGGGAAATTTTTTCATACCCGATGTGTCCATACTCAAGATGCTCAGAATTTTGTGAAGAATTCATTAATGGGTGAAAAACGCAACAATTTTGACCTCTTGACCGGACCTCCGGGTCGGACCTTGGCTGATGATGGGAGCCTGAGTTGAAGGGCAAGTTTTTTCTGAAAAAAGTTTTTACCCCAGTTGTGTTTGTTCCAAATGATCAGTGCGTCATGGGGATCATTTTGAGGTAATGTATGTTGGGGTCCTCCCCCCCCCCCCGGGGGCCCTAGTGGCTGACCGGCCGCCCCCCCCCCCCCCCCTCTCTCCGGACCCCCAAAAGTTCTCAGATGAGGTTGGGTCTCAATATTCGAACAGGCCGCCCCCCTTTGAACGAAGGCCTTCTGGGGGTGGGGGCGGGGAGGGGGGGGGGGCACAGGGTCCCTAGGGTGACCCAGCCCAGGTTCATTTGGCGTATACATTCAGTGGCGCGGTTTTTAAATAGCGATCAACGAGGAATCGGGTTTTGGAGAGCAAACTAGGTAAATGAGTGGAAAGCAGGAAAAAACGGGGGGGGGGGACGGGGAAAACGGGGGAAAACTGGGGGAAAGCGGGAAAAAAAGGGGAAAAAGGGAAAAAACAGGGGGGGGGGGAACGGGGAAAAACTGGGGGAAATGGTAAATGGGGGGAAAGCGGGAAAAAACGGGGGGGGAAACGGGGGAAAACTGGGGGAAAACGGGGCGGGGGATCAGGGGAAAATGGGGGAATCTATTGTATGGCACAATGTGGTGTTTTGGAACAATGCATCAATCTGTTGGGATTACATGGTTGTGTCTTGCCTATTGTACACTAAGCAAACCGAGTACCCGGCTTCTGTTTTGTCTCGTCTTCCTGCCCTTGAGTGTCAGGGTCCCTCTTCCTCACTTTTAAGGCCTCCCCTACAAATGTAGATCCTCTTCCATAGATCGTCCTCCCAACCACACGTTGTAGGGGGCAGAAGTGGCTGTGGGCGCCCCCCCCCCCCTTTTGGACCAGGAGTGGAGGGTCCAAAATTTTTTTAGAACCACAGACTTACTTCCTTAAGCCACCGCGTTTCTACACATGAACTAGGGTACAAAATGAGCCAAGTGATTTCTCCCCCCCCCCCCCCCCCCACCCATGTCCTTCCATCCCCCAGCCCATTTCCCCCCGTTTTCCCCCCATTTCCCCCCATTTTCCCCCGTTTCCCCCCGTTTTCCCCCTTTTTGGCCGACAAACGTGGCTTTGGCGCTGGCGACCATGGACCCCTGATAGCCTCGACCTCGACCTCTCCAGCAATGAGCTGAGGGACAAGGGTGCACGGGCCTTGGCTCAGCTGAAGGACCCTCCCTCCCTCCGGGGGGTGGGCACATCGTGGGCACTCTTCTGCCAAGAGCCTCCGTTGATACCAACAGACTCATGCCCCTGACACGCTAGACTCATGGGCACTTGTCGGTCAAATGTGATTTTCCTTTCAATTCTTTCAACGCCCTGGTCCCGCCGCTCCGCTCTGTGCAGGTGTACGATGGCCGGCAGATCCAGACGCTGCAGGACCTGGACAACCCCGGCGCCTGCCCCACGTCCTTCGCCGAGCCCCCTGCCCACTACGTCCTGCGCACCAGCTCCCAGCCCAGCGTCTGGAACGGCTACTTCGTCCAGAACTGCGGAGGCACAGGGCTGTTCCCCAACACGCTGACGTCGACCCCCACGCCGGTCCCGATGCAGAAGGTCCCGTCGGGGCAACTGAACGCGCTCACGCTGAGTCAGTCCGGCACCGTCTTTGCCATGGAGTCCGACGTGACGGTGGCCGGGGATGCCACCATCCTAGTGGACGTGCTGTCCGGGAATGGGGGGGCGACCATGACGCTGCAGGGCACGAACACGATCGGTGCGGCCACGACCGGGGGTATGCGCCCCGCGGACATGTGCCGAGAGGGTGTTTACGGAGGAGGTTGCGGCCTCATTCTTGCAAGCTGTGCAGGGACGCAATGTACGATCCGCTTGGGTGACGATGCAACCTCCCGGCAGAGTTGAACAACTCGTGATGCTCAGCGCAACGGCAACGGCCACATGCAGACGTCCAAAAAGTCCGGTGGGTGGTTTCAGTGTTGGCAGGGCTTGGGTGTGGATGGGTGTGGGAATGCATCCTGCTGCACACGCTGGCGTTGCCCCCCTCATCTTGGGCCCCGCCCTACATCTTGGGTATCTTGTGCCCCCCCCCCCCAATCCTGTGAATCCTGTGAATGCCCCGGACCATAGACCATGTAGAATGATTCAATTCAGGAGGGGGGTGATTGCTGTTTGCATTTTTGTCGCAATTTTCCGCAATTCATCGCAATTTATCACAGTCCGCAATTTCTTTTGGTGCATCCATCTTGTGTGCCTGCCGGACCCTTTGCTGTCAACGTGCAGCTATGCGACTGTGCACCAAAGAGAACCATCATCTTAAATGTTGTCCGCACCTCAAAATGGGCGAATGGGTCCTCCCTGTGCCACAGGGTCGTGCTGCGATGTGTGGGCGTCAATGCCAATGTCAACACGCTGCTGCCTTGGGGGTCATGCTGCAAAGCCGCGGCGATATTTAGGGCCAGCTGCTGTGCTTGTGATGCCAGTGCACCACGTTGTGCAACGCAAAGAAAATCCGTTGGCGGCCTGTGCAGACGTGTTGGTCCCCGAGGGTTTCGTAAGCCACCACCGCATGCCATTGCCAATTCTTTTATCCCACAATTTCCCGCAATTTTTCTGCAGTTGATCACAAACGGATTGGGCACTCCATGACGGCAACCCCCCCCCCCCCCTGGTCAGCGGCACGGGCAACAGCCCCGTCTCCGGGACGGCCGACCCCCGGAGTAGTCAAACAGGACAAGTCATCCGGGGGCTCCGTTGACACAACCAAAACACGTTAGGACCCACAGAGGGTCGGGATGAGCAGTGGTGAGAGGCCAATGGGCACCGCCAAAGGCAAACAATCAGATACCGAGGCCTTGTGCCACCCCCCCCCCCCCCCTTTGTTCAATGGTGTGGAATGTGTGGCATTACCCGGACACCACAGCCCTCTGCACTGGTGGGTGTAGGCTGCTCTTGTCCCCGTTCCCTCTGCACGTCCACAGGCACCCTCCAGCTTCAGCAGCTGAGCATGCGCCTCGACCCCTCATCCACCACCACCATCAGCACCCCGATGCATCTCGTGGGTACCACGATGCGGAATGAAGGTGTGCATCTTCCCGCCCACCCCCTGTGCTCAGGGGGTTCTCACTGCCGCCATCATTACCCCCGTTGCAGACAATCCTGGGTATTGGATGAGAGGAGGTGGTGGTGGGGGGTCGAATTGATGCGCACCCGTAGTTTTTCTTGAATCTGGGGTGTAGTTGACCCCCACATTGTCACATTGCAGAAGCCCTAGTTTGGATGGGAGTCCAAAACAAAATGTTGGGCCACATGAGCCAGTGGCAGGGTTGTGGGGGGGTTGGGGGGAGGGTCCTTTTTCTAGATCCCTTTTCCCCTCCGACAACGCCTTTGTTAAATGGATCCGCTTCAAATTGACGCAGAAGGTTGCGTCTGTGCTTCGGATTTGTTGGTTCTCAGATCGGTTCTCAGTTTAACCCCAGACACCACACAGGGTGGCACCCGGTGGCACACGTCCCTGCAACACCTCCAGGGCTGCGGCACCGTGTTCCGGAGGGGCACTGCACCGCACCGCCGCCGCACACTGCCCCTGCGGCGTGCCATTGCGCATGGCTGTGAAGCGCGCCGCCATGCGCCTGGTCAGACCTGGCCTCTGGGGGACTGGACACCAGCCTCCACAACTCATCCAGTCTGGCCATAGGCTATGGTCCGTCCATCCACTTCCCCCAGCCTCCGGAAAAAGGTAGATGACAAGGACAGTCCAGTGAATTGGGGAGGTTACTGAAACAGACGCGGTGGGGAGTGTTCTGGGAGTGATTTGATGAAGCAGCTGCAGTGAGGCGGTAGTGTAGGTGTCGGTGGAGGCGCTTGGACGGAGTGACTTGCCACTAGCGTCCTCCAGGTCACGCGTGATCAGATAGAGCCGGGTCCTACTGAGTTCGACAGGGGGGGGGAGCAGCTGGTTCCTACTGAGCCCTGGGGGCGACATGAGCAGATATTACCGAGTGGCACATGGTGCGGGGCTTATTCTGAATGAAACTGGATTCTGAATGAAAGAGTTTGCCGATCTGCAGCATTCGTTTTCATTCATTTCTTGATGCTTGTGGCTTGCGAGCCTGCTTATTGCTGTGTACACACTTGGGTTTCTGGTCTGATTAGTCTGGGAGCTCATCAGGCTGCATTGATTTGGAATTGTACCCTCCTCCCCTTTGCACGGTGACCACCTTGCAAAACGACCAGCCGCTGGTCAAACAGCGCTTTTTGCTGACATTTCTTGTGAAATCACAGTTTTGTCCAACGACCACCCCCTGTCAAACAGCACTTTTTTGCCTGAAAGTAGTGTCTGACGACCATCTGCTGGTCATCGCGAAAGGTTGGGGACAAAGTATCGGTGGTTGTAATGCTAAAAGCAATGTGTGCTCCTTGCCTGGGCTACGTTTCTGCCCTCATTTCTGAATGTGCTCTGATGGGATTTGATTGCTTGGTGGAATGTTAGCAGCATCAGCGCATCAGCAGTAGTATCAAAAAATTTTCCATGAGCAGTACCATTTTCAAAGAGTGGAAAGTACTGTAATGAAATCAATGAGTTGATTCCTGACCCTAACCCCTCTTCTGTGTTCTGGGCCATTGTGGAGCATACCCAACTGCAGCCATTCATGTTTGCATGGATGCAGCACAGCCTTGTGTCCCTAGCAACCTCAAATTTCTACAAACCAATTTTCGAACTCACAACACCGCCAGCTGAAAGCAGGGTATGGGTCAGCAGTTACAGTTGACATATTTCGATTTTGATGGGAAACAGGCATCTTTTCATGCCATTCTCAGCTGCACATGCCGTTTTAACATACAGTTGGTATATAATGGGGAAGCACCTGATGCGGCGTGGAGATTAAGCCGTTTGGCCCGACCAAGCAGGTGTAGATAAACCGGTGGCTAGGCGGGAAGAGCTGTAACTTCCCTCTGCTGTTTGGATAAGGGTAGGGCAACTAGGCAATCTAGTAGGGAGACTCCAAACTAGGGTGTTGGTTCCTCTGCAGGGGCCATCTTATGTATTTTCACCTTGGGAGGCACCAGATAGGGAACGAACAACGGAGTGATGTTTACACTGGTCTTGTACCCAAGGGTTTGCTCTCCTTAGGGGGCATTTTGTGATGGGGGCAAAAGGCAACCCATTCCGGGTAAACCCGCCCAAAAAAAAGCACGTGGCGCAGATCCTCCCCCAATGGCAGAGCAATTGGTGAGGCACCACAATTTATTTGGGCTGCTGTGGCTGCCATGAAAGAGAAATGGAAAGAAAAACAGGATGTGCATGTGGAAGTAGACACGGACACCACCTCAGACATTGGTAAAGGTGCTGTGTACAAAGAGGCACACTGGAATCACCATTGGCAACCAAAGGCTATGTTTGTTGATATGCATTCCTACCACTGTGCTTTGGATACCTAAGGAGGCATGGTTGTGTAGCCATTTTGATTCCTCTCTGCTTTGGGGAAATCAAGACAGCGTTGGTATGTTGCTATGTTTGATGCTGTGCTCTTCTTTCCAATGCTGTTGAGGTTGGCCAAGCCATGAGATTACTCTCCTCCGCATTGGAGACCTTGAGATCGGCATGGTGGAAGCTTGCCGTGGCGTCCCTGTGTTGGGAGCAGGCCCATCTTTTGCGGTCCGCCAACATCCAAGCGGACGAAGTGTCCGAGTGGCGGCATATGTCTCAAGTGCACGCGGTAACCCATCACTGCGAACCTCCAACTCCTCTCTTTTGCGCCGCTTGTGCGTCACATTTGCGGTCTCGTCTCGTAGGCGCTTCATGTGCTGTGCGGTGTCCAGGTGGATCTCCCATTTGTTAGGGTCCAAGTGCGCTTTGTGCCGTGCTTTGTGCCGGGACAACACATTGTACTGAGCTACAGGGACACAGGTCAGACCACGATACGGACCACGATACCTGCCTATGTCTGCCTATGGCAGTGGAATCACACAACTCCAAGTCCTTTGGCTGTAGTGGTGCATGCGCGATTGGTTGAGCGCGTCGGGGGTTTGGGATGGGTGGGTCAGGCCAATACGCCTCCCCCGCACTGCCGCAGGGGCCATGAGCACGTCATCCGACATCACCATCTCCGGGGATGCCCTGTCCCGGTTTGATTCCTTGGGTACCCTGACGGTTGGCACTGGGACGATGCTCCACTTCGTGATCCAGGTCAACAACTCCGGGACCATCACTGTGAGCGACTCGGCATTTGCGGTACGTGACTGTGCCGTCTGTCTGACCCCTGACCACGGCCCCGCAGCCCCATCCATCTGGACGATGGAGCCCAATCAGGGGCTTGGCTGGGGCACTCCAGTGCGGAGGGGCTCCATCCCCAGGGATGCATTTGAAGGGGGGGGGGGGGCACCCCCCTCCAGGGCGCCCAGCCTCTGCCTAGTCGCTGTGGGCGCCGACAACAAAGACCAGCCCTCTCCAGCCGGTTCACCTCCTGCCAGCGACAATGACGATGCCTTGCCAGGGCTTGAAAGTGCAACTTCTGCATCCAAAACCGAACCAAAAGAGGCCAGCCGCCATTCAGCCGGCCGACCGCATGATACCGACAAATCAAAACCACCGCCAATCCCAACACCGGCCAACCACAATTCAGCTGCTCTGGCAGCAAGTGCCAGACTCAATGGCATTTGTAACCGACAGTAAGCGCCCCCAACCGCTTTGGCAACCTCCTCCAACCGCCTGCCTAACCGCCTCTGGGGCCGCCTCTGAGGCCCGTCCCCTTCTGATGCATCACGGTTTTGGGGGGGGGGGGGGGTTACACATGGCACCCACACAAATGGCAAAACCCGGTCGGGCACAGTGAGTCTCGTTTTCATCGAGGCAGAAATGCCACAACTTCTGGATCAAGTGGGACCTCAAGTGGATTTGGCACAGATGATGAAGGTCCCACCGACACCTGGGCTGGGGGTGGGAATTTTACAAAAGGAAATACTGATTTGGGCTGGTTTTGGCACACAAACTTTTGGACTTTTGGGTTCCAGGACCCCCCATATCTCTCGGGGACGGAGAGGAATATGCCAACACGGAGCGTTTTCAGGGATCGCCGTGATTGTTGCCTCGTTTGTGCCCACTGAGTGGCCCAAAGGGGGGGTATGTGGGTTATATTTGGAAAGGCCTTGAAAAGGGCTATTTGGAACACCCTGGGTCTGCATGTTGTACTGACAGTATGTTTGAGATTTTTGTCTTTTTTGGACAGTGCCTGTGTTGCTTGCTGGCTGTTTTTGTCAACAGACAGCCACCATGTCCGGATACAAATTCACGCCACGTGCTGTTGCATCCCCAGATACCTTATCCCCCCCCCCCCTTTCATCCGGGGGCTCCATTGACACAACCAAAACACGTTCGGACCCACAGAGGGTCAGAATGAGCAGTGGTGAGAGGCACTGCCAAAGGCAAACACCCGAATACCAAGGCCTTGTGCCAACCCCCCCCCCCCCCATTAATGAGAACTCTGTTTTACCCCCTTCCCCTTCCCGGGAGCCAGTGCGGTATGCACTTCCCCAAAACCCCAGCCTCAGCCCCAGACCAAAGCCCGCAGCCCGGCCTCAGCCCACGTCCAAGCCCCGTTCCTGATTCAGCCCGAGCCATGCCACTGCCTCGGCCCACGTCTGTGCCTCGCTGCCCCCCACACACCCTCCGTCCCTCTCTCTTCTCCCGCAGTACTTCTTCGGCGAGATGACGTCCATCGACACCGGCGAGCTCGTCACCACCGCCACGTCCGCCGTCGTGCTGCAGGGGAGCAAGGCCTTCATGGCGAAGGTCTCGGGCGCGGGGACGCTCCGCGGAAATGCAAACTCCGAGATCCACTTGGACCGGGCAGTGGTGACCACGGGCGTCGTGGTGGACGGGGGCCAGACCACCACGGCCCACGCCCGGCAGCTGCTGCAGGTGTTGCGCGCCCTCCTCCGCTGCTCCCGTGGGGAACGCTTCTTCTGTGGCTCGAGGGGGGGGGTCAGTCAAACGACCCCCACAACAACCAGCACAACCCCAATACGCCAACTACTGGGCATCGCTGACGCACAAACGGCACATCCTGCCACATCCAGCACAGCCCCGGCGCACCAACCACTGGGCTCCACGAACGCGTAAACGACACCAGCAGGAGCACCGGCCGCAGCGGCCGACAGAACGCAGCGACCCGACACAGCATGCGGAGGGAAGAACGGGTGACTGTCCAGGGCCCTGTAAAGAAACAACAACCCAATGGAATGTCACGGGGGGGGGGGGTTCCTGCTGTCCACTGAAGCGATCCCCCCCATGCGGGAGCGTGTTCTGGGTGTGTGGAGTCCCTTGGACCCCTCCCCCCCCTGCCTGTGCGACCAGCTGTAGCCAGACATGACATCTTTGTCTTGCTGTTTCAGACACGGTGTATGTCTTGAGACTCAACCTGGTTTGGCATAGAGAACAAAGATGCACTTGTGCCTTACTGTGGAGTGCGGTACCTCTGGTTTGCATTTGTGCAGCACCGTCTGTCTGTTTCTCTTACCATCCAATCCAACCTCCCAATTGGGTCTCACCCCTTGCCCCCTCCTCCACGACCAAATAGGAAGGCGTGCAACGGCCCTTTGTTTTTTGAGGCGAGAGGAAGGCTGCAGGTGGGCCTGCCTCCGTTGGAATGCACCAGCGGTGTGCTCCAGTGGGGGCGTGCCAGGGAGCGTGCAGATCCGCTTTCTTGTTTCTCTGGCCCCACCGATTCCCAGGGCCATGCTGTCCTGAACCCCATTTGGACCGCCGTCACGTGCGCCTCTGATGGCGCGTTTGCAAACCTTCAAAACCCTCTGGCGGCTCTGGGATGGATTTGACCCATCGTTTGGTGGCACTACGGGTACTCTGGCACCCACAGGGACACACGCAGCGGCTACTAGGCCCATGTAGCCAGGGGGCATGCCGCCCACGCGCCGCAGGTGCCGCAGGGGAAGGGTATGTAGCCGTGGGGTAACTAGCACCGCATGGATTTCCCTCCATTTTGGGTGAAGGAAGGAGGTCAAACGGGCACAATGGCGAGGCACAAGACTCAAAACGGACGCAAATTTTGCGATAGCCTGTCCCCATTCAAAAGTGCGGTTCACAACAGGAATACTGTCCCGTGTTTCATAGTAATTCCCCAAATTGCGTGCTGCAGGGCGCGCTGCAGGAGTAGCGTTCCCAGGGCCATCCCCCCCCCCCCCCCCCGAACCCCCTCAGACCGCTGTTTGTGCACAGACGCTCCCTGCCCCTCTTCAAGGGGTTTTGCCGAAGGTGAAAGAAGGTTGTGCTCGGCTGCTGGCGCTCTTGCCTTTGTTGGACTAAGACAGCCACATGGTGCTGAGAAATGCGTCGTGGCCATTTTATTGTACCGTGTGTCTTCCTTGATTATTGGGATGGGTGCAGGTTTTTCCTCTGTGAAAAACACCTGTACGGGATCCCCTCCCCCCTGTCAGAAAAATGATCCTGCAGATGCGCACCCCAGCGCGCACAAGTCAGTGCTCGGGTTGGCAAACCCAGCACGGACTGGGAGTGTGCATCTGGATGCACCTGGTCAACGGCACGGGCAACAGCCCCGTCTCTGGGACGGCCAACCCCCGGAGTAGTCAAACAGGACAAGTCATCCAGGGGCTCCGTTGAATAACCAAAACACGTTCAGACCACGGAGGGTCAGAATGAGCAGTGGCAAGAGGCTGATAGGCACCGCCAAAGGCAAACAACCGAATACCGAGGCCTTGTGCCAATCCCCCCGCCCCCCGTGCCGCGTATGCGCCGCAGGTCAGGAGCTGCAATTTCATTTGCCCAAAAATCACTCCATCACATTGCTGTCTGCAGACCTCAAGTACGACCATCACCGGATCAGGCATCCTGGGGACTGATGTGGAGATCGTCAACGCCGCACTGATCGTCAACATGGCGGACCCTGCTGCCTCCACCACCGGGTCCCTGACCATCCAAAGCACCGGGGAGCTTGCCTTCACCAACGTCCAAGTCCTCTCCAACGCTCTGTCGGTGGGCTCCCAATTCAGCATATTCACAGGGAAGGTGCGCTCTCCCGAATCCCCCGTCCCTGCCCTCAAACCTCCTCCCAACAAAAGTGCAGCTGTGTACTTTCGTAGCACTACCCCCATCCTCTTGGAGTCCCGGATTTTCTAGGCATTGGCTGGGCCCCACATGACCGATTCGCCAAAGGCGACCTGTGTGTACTCCTCCCCTCTTTGTGCCCTGCCAATACAGCAGAGGCTATGTAGCCCTGTTGTCTCTTCCCTTTTTTCGGGGAGACCCCGGCAGATGCATTGGAAGGGGGGGACCCGCCCCCTCCCCCCCCTCCAGGGTGCCCAGCCACTGTCCCCCTGACGCCAAGTGCCAGTTTCAATGGCATTTGCAACCGACAGTAACCGCCCCCAACCGCTTCGGCAACCTCGTCCAACCGCCTGCCTAACCGCCTCTGGGGCTGCCTCTGAGGCCCCTTTCCTTCTAAAGCATCCCTGGTGCATTAGGGGCCAATATTCCCCTCCTCCAGCACCCCCTTCCCCCCCGCCCTCCTTTTTTTTGCCCCAGCAGAATGTGCCTCAGACTGATCCGGATCATTTTAAGGTAATCCCCCAATCTGCAGCCCGGGCACGGGAATCCTGGGTCAGGCACCCCAAGCCCCCCCGAGTGCCCCCCGCCCCTGGGCCCAGAAGAGTGCCACGTGGCGGAGACCCTCGGGCCACCTCTTCCCCGACCCGGGGACCCCAAGACGCCAGGGGGTATGTGGCCTTTTTTGCGTCCGTCCCACCTGAGGTCACAAGGCCGGGGCATCCACTGTCGCTCCTTTGGCGGATGAGCTGTGGAGTGACGCCCCCCCCCCCCTCGGTCCTGATTTCTGTCTCTGTCTCTCTCTCTCTGTTCCTGATGCACGCACTGTTTGTATTGATTTCCTGTCTGCTGACGTATGCCTGCCAATTCAGTGTGTATTGGAGGTTCAACCAGATTTGGCAAATAGAATAGAGATGCGCTTGTGCTTTATGAGGATTGCAGTACCTCGAGTTTGCATTTTTGCAGCACTGTCTGTCTGTTTTAATTCTAAATTAGGTCTCACCCCGCCCTTCCTGCCCCTTGTTTCCCTTCTCACTCAGCCTTGATGGCACACAACCCATTTTGCCAGGGACACCCCCCTCCCTCCCTGAAGGCAAGGGCAGTAGTAAGTGGCGCGAGGCCAAGGGCACCGCCAGCTGCAGACAGCAACACGACCAGACGCCATGCCAACCCCCTCCCTGAAGGCCCTCAGGGCCCCTGGACACCAATCCGCGATGTATGCATACTCCTGCAGCGTCTGTGTTCAGAAACACCGTAGTGGTCAGACGTCCCTGCCCTTCGCAGTGGACATCTCTGGACATCTGGATCCCATTGGTCGATTTGGCTTCAATCTGGCCACAGCTGCTATCTTTGATATGGGCACCCAGGGCGTCCTCAGAATAATTCAAAGCCAAGTGGGGGGGGGGGGAAGTGCAGAAGGAGAAAGGACAAAAGGGAAAGAATCATTGGGGCTGTTAGAAGCCCCTGTCAGGAAAACTATCCTGCAGATGCACACCCCAGCGCGCACAAGTCAGTGCTGGAGTCGGCAAACCCCGCACGGACTGGGAGTGTGCATCTGGATGCACCTGGTCAATGGCACGGGCAACAGCCCGCCTCTGGGACAGCCAACCCCCGGAGTAGTCAAACAGGACAAGTCATCCAGGGGCTCCGTTGAATAACCAAAACACGTTCAGACCACGGAGGGTCAGAATGAGCAGTGGCGAGAGGCCGATAGGCACCGCCAAAGGCAAACAACCGAATACCGAGGCCTTGTGCCAAACTCCCCCCAAACCCCCTCCCGAAATTTACCGCTGGAAAAATCTGGTTGGGCCATTTTTGGTACACGAATATTTGCCCCCCCCCCCCCCCCGCTCAAAAGACGCCCTGTAGGCACCTCACCACCATCCAAAATGGAGGGAGAAGTAAGCCCAAGCCGGATATTGCAGACCAGCTGCATATTGACCTGCTGAGCGGGCGCTCCCGTGACCCTGGGGTACAAATTTTGGCGTGGAGGGATGGTGTGTGAGCTGGAGGAGGTGCTGCATTTCACTGATCTTGTTCATGAGTGTTGTTGTGCATTTGCTTCATGGAGCCTTTGTTCCGCTCCTTCTCAGATCTACGTGACCCTTGCCGACGGGTACTCCCCGGCAACCACGGATGAGGTGCTCTTGGTCCGGTACGCAAGCATCGCCTACGCCCCTGATATCAGCACCATTGAGATGACGACGGTGTGTGCGGCATGGAACGGAGAGGGGGCGGGGCGGATGGCACGAAGGAGAGGCCGGGCGCATGTCGGATGTGTTGTGGGAGGACGAGGGGGCGGGAGGGCGGGGGGCAGGAGCAGACTTGTCACTAGCGTCTGGCGGGTCAGACGTAATCAGAAGGAGCCGGGCCCTACTGAGTCGGACACGGGGCAGAGCTGGTTCCTACTGACTTTCAGATGTCCCAAGGGCGGATCTTAATGAGTGGCGCACACTGGTATGGGGCGAAACCCAGTTCCCCTGCCGGACACTAGCGGCATGTCTGTGCAGGAGGGACGTTGTGGGATGCATCATGGGAGGGCGATGGGGAGATGGGGGAGGCCTGTCCACTCGGTGCCTCCCCCGCCCTCACTCAGCCTTCATGGCAAAGACCCGCCCTGTGTTTCACTTTTGCGCAGAAAGGGCCCTCTGGTCTGTCAGGGGGCCAGACTCTGCGAGATTCGGCTGTGAATGGGCAGGACTCTGCAATGGAGTTGGCTCCATCTGCGCTGAGGTCTTCGGGCGCTGCAAAGGGACTTGAGCGGTCCCTTCAGTTCCCCCGGGGATCGCAGGCACCACCGATGTCTCCGATGCGGCAGGAGTTGCTGGATTGTTCTGCCGCATTGCGGACTGTGGGCACTGCCAAGCGTTTTCCTCTGTGTTTCTGTGCGGATTGCTGCTTGGGTCGCAGTGCCACGAATGCAGCGCTGCTCTGGGGAGGGCTGCCAAGGGGGGAGGTGCTGCGCTCGTGAGCGGATAGTAGTCAGACGTCCCTACCCTTCGCAGTGGACTCTCTGGACATCTCTGGACACCTGGATCCCATTGGTCGATTTGGCTTCGATCTGGCCACAGCTGCTATGTTTGATATGGGCACCCAGGGCGTCTTCAGAATAATTCAAAGCCAAGTGGGGGGGGGGTCCCCCCCTAACCCCCAAAATGGTGCAGAATGCAGAAGGGGGCAAAGGAAAGGACGAAAGAGAAAGAATCATTGGGGCTGTTAGAAGCCCCTGTCAGGAAAACTATCCTGCAGATGCACACCCCAGCGCGCACAAGTCAGTGCTGGAGTCGGCAAACCCCCACACGGACTCGGAGTGTGTGCATCTGGACGCACCTGGTCAACCTGGTTTCCCCAGTGGCTGTGGACAGGCCATGGGGACATTTTCCGCCCCAACACCCAAACCAGCGCTTACGCCCGGAGGTCGTGACCGGCACACTTACTCGGCCATTGTGGCGCCCTCCCCACCCCCACCCGCCCTCAGTCCCGAGGGGCTCTCAAGACCTTTCCTCCAGGCCGCACAGCTGGTGGCTTTCCGAATGGCCCCCCCTGCACTCGCCCCAAACCCATTGCCTCGTGTCGTTTGGGTGCAGGCCGTCTCTGGTTTGACGCCCACAGTCAGAGTCGGGGCCACGGCGATGTATCTGATCTTCTCAATCGCGCCGTCCACCTCCACATTCCCCAGCCCCGTGGCGCTCCCAAGCCCAAGCCCGGGAACCAACTCCTCCGGCGCCAGCCCAAGCCCCATCGTCGAGGACGATGACGATGACTCGTATGTCCCCGTCCTCTCGGTTGTCAGTCTTGTGGAGAGGGAAGGCGACAGGAGCTGGGTTGTAGTGGCGAGGAAAGCGGTTCCCGCACAGCAGCCCCATGACGCCTTTGGCGACGCATGTGTGTGTGGAGGCGTCAATCGTGCACTGGGAGCGCTTACTGCGCGTCGCAGGGGTATTGGCTTGAGGGGAATTAGCACCGCATCAAGTTTCCTCAATTTTGGGTGAAGGAAGTGGGAAGGAAGACACAATGCATGACTGAGCCCGAAATGAGCCCCAAATGTATATGCCCACTGAGCCATGAGTGAGCCGCAGGTACAAAAGGGTACAATTTCCCCTGTCCACAATGATTACCAAATTGCACGCTGCAGGATTCACACCCCCACACGAGGGTGTACACACCGTGGCTCTATACCATTGATCAGCAGCGTTACTCTATGCAGGGCCTTGGTCCTCTGGACCGACGGCGATTGTGTTTGTGTGGCCATTGTGTTTGACAGCCCTTGCCTCTGTCTCAGGGGTTTCGCGTGGTGGATCATCCTGGCAATTGTCCTGCCCGTTGTCTTCGGATGCTGTTTGGCCATCGTCGTGGCCCGGTACTTCAGGAGGGTATGTGCCTCATGTCGGGGGACGGGTCGCTGGATGCGGGTGTGGGGCTTTACCTCCTGGGCCCTTTTGTTCCTTCCTTCATGTCAGCCCCGGGGGATGGCCTTCAAGGTGTTGTCCCAACTAATTGGTGACCACACAGAGTACTTGTTGCTTTGTGGACTTGGGGTCCCATCGGTAAGGTCGCTATGGGGTGCCGTACGGAACCCGCAATTGTACATATTGCGCACGTATTGCAAAAGTTGCATTTCTTTCAATTTTTTTTAGATTTACACCGGGATATGGTCCCTGAGTCCTGGGCAGAAACCCAATGTGACATGAATATGGTCCCGATGTTGTGACAGCGGGGGGGGGGGGGGGGGCAGGGGACATTTTCGTTTTTCAGATTGGTGCCAAAAATCCCCCCCCAACTGAAGTTTTTTGTGCAATGTGGACTCTGCACTCTGGGTCAGCGTCTAATATTTTTTTCCTGTAGGGAGATACTGGTGCCCGTGCGTTGCATGTCGGAATGCATTTGCAGGAGTATGGGTGTACACAGCGCATTGTCGCATCGCAGGCCCGTGGAGCAGTCTGTGACGCGTGTTCGCAAACCCACACAAAGTGTTGCTGTCCTTGCTGAACATTTGAAATCTGTTGTTCCTAAAGGCAAAGGCAAAGGCCAAAAATGTAGTTCATACAATGAGAAATCTCGGCACAATTGTTCTCCGACGGCACCAGAGGAGGAGGGTGTGTGCGGGCTGATGGGTTGGCTGGGGAATGCCGATTGTTGGGGGACCTCCGACAAACCGATGGGACCCTCGGGCCATTGTTGTGGGATCATTTGGTGACAATGGGAGTCCATATAAACTCATCTCGCACCATCTGCGCCCTCGTGGCGGTGCTTATTGGCCCCCAAAAGCGCTGTTTTGGGCAGGTTTGCACCTCGGTGGGTGGAAATTCGTTGGCCTGTCGCGTACAATTTCCCACGACGTTGCTCCTTTCTCTTTGAGATGCCTTGACGATGGCAATAGAGTTTGGGTTTGCTTGACATTCCCTGTAACTGTACACAAGGCACCACAATATGGAGATGCCGAAGTTTTCCCCACCCGAAAATCTCCCCCACTCCACCTGTACATTGCACTGTGGCAGTATTTCGAAGGTTATGGACTGTGAACATGGTATGAGTGTTGACTGATCATGAATGTCACATGGTCAAAGAGCTGTTCAAGGGGTGTACGAAGTTTATGGGTGGATTTCCCATTAACAGCCCCCGTGGTGCTGAGTTGCATCAAAGGGACCCCCCCCCCCGCATGCTTAACCTACTACCGAGGCTTTGTGCTACTCCCCCCCCCCCACCCCTCAGTACTGTTTGACGGTGCGGGCAACCACTAGGGGTGGAGGGGGTGATCCCACATGGTGGTGCGCTGTGGCGATTATGTCTGTCTGCCTGGGTCTGTTGCAGTTTGCTTGATTGTATCTTCTGGAGGTTCAACCAGGCCTGTGCTGGAAAAAAAAGATGTACTTGATACAGGCTGAGGAGTGCATGACCTCATTTTGCCTTGTGTGCTGATTTGCTTCTGTTTGTCGCCTCATTTCCAACCAATGAATTTCCTAAACTACCCCTGTTCCCTTCCTTTGAGTGTGCTCTTGGAAGGTGGCTGTGTTGAAAGGTTCCACCTGCACCTTTGGTTTGCTCACCCCAGTTAGCCCCCCCTCCATATCCCAATCCACACTCTTTAAGTAGGTCTCACCCCCCCCTCCCCCCACCTCGTGCCTGACTCTGGAGTGCATTACCTCAAGTTTGCCTTCTTTTTGCAGCAAATGTCTGTCTGTTTTTCAAACAACTCAATCCAATCTCCTGGTCTCACCCTGACCACCTCCCGTCACTCCGAGAACGCGTGCCGCATGGGTCTGCCAGGGCCCAGTAGGGGCTGGGGCTTGCCAATGCTGGTACCCGACCAGCGAGTGGGGGGCGCTGACAGCGCCTGCCCCCACCCGCCGTCCGCGCTTTCCAGACAATCCGGTCTCCCCCCCCCCCCCGCTCAACAGACGCCCCGGCCCCCACCCGCCGTCCGTGCTTTCCAGAAACAGGCAACGCGCGAGTCTCGGCACCGGGAGAAACTGGCCGAAGAGTCCATGTACATCGACGACATGCGCTGCCGCTCCACCCGCCACTCCATCCATGAGGGGCCGCGCCCGTCGGAGGAGGACGGGGCCGACGACGGGGCCGACGGCGCGCCCGACGCCGAGGCCCGGGCCGAGGCGAAGCAGCGGGACCTGGAGCGCGGCAACAGCGTCGTCCGGTTCGCGGCGGCGCCCAAGACGGCCGCCTTCGACGACGCGGCCACGCCGCCGTCGTCCGCGGCCACGCCGCCGTCGTCCCCGCACTTCCCGCAGTCGCCCCGGTCGGTGGAGGACTTGAAGGACGTCACCGTCGACACGTTGTCGTCTCTCGACATGGCCGGGCTTGTGGAGGAGGCGACGTCCCTTCCGGACCCGGACCTGGCGTCGGACGCGGGCACGCCCAGTGCCTCCGGGAGCCCCCGGAGCGGGGCGCAGCTGCCGCCGTCCGCCGAGCCCGGGAGTCCCAAGAGCCCTCCGCAGCTCCAGGCGTCGGCTGGGGCCAAGACCACCGGCCGCAGCGCGGCGACGGACCTCGGGGACTTGGCTGACATCGAGCCCCTCCACTCCCCCCCGCCCCGTTGATCCGCCCCCCCCCCCCCCCCGCCCAACAGTCACTGAGTCTTGTGACGTTCAACCAAGTACGGCATAGAGAATAAAGATGCACTTTTGCCATACTGAGGAGTGCCCCCCCTGCTGCTACTGTCAACCGTTGTCGTCCACCTTGCCAGTAACACTTTTGTTCCTCCATCCACTGGCAGAGATGTTGAAATGTTGTTTTTGTGGCTCCAAGGGGGCATCCATGACTGATTTCCATGATCTGCAACTGAAGGAGCAGCTGTTATTGCAACAGAAATGGGAAGAAGATGTTGATGTTGATGAGGGAAATGTCTGTGATTTGTGTGTCTCTGACATACCACTGATCAGGAACCATATACAGACCCAGAGATGAAATTTTTTTTGCAAATTGAGGGCTGCTTTGGGTTTCCACATTACTCCAACTACAGAACAACCAAAAGGAAGGTGTGTTTGGGCCCTGGGACTGAGATCCTGGACCCTGGGAACCTCTTTTGCTGAAAAAATGGCTCGCCGGAACGTTGCGCCGGAACGTTGGGTTTTTCTCGCCGGAACGGGGGTGGGTGAGACCTACTTAAAGAGTATGGATTGGGATATGTGTGAAATGGAGAAGGAAAACAGACAGACAGTACAGCAAATACAAATTGAGGCAATGCACTCCCCCCCCGTTCCGGTCACCGGAATTGCCGGAACGTGCCGGAACATTTTGCCAGAACGTTGTGATACTGTGAGGCTCAATGTTTTTTCAGTGGAAACACTTACCCCCCAGCCTATCCAACACCGGTGGCCCAGGCCCGCGGGGCCAGCGCGCCGCGTCCCGCCCTGCCCTTTGAGGGTGTGGAGCAGGGGCGTTGGATTCGGAAGCCTCGGGGGATGGGACCATGTTTCTGTGTAATTTTGAGCCTCGTTTCGCAGGGTTTTGTGCTATTGTGAGCCTCGTGTTGCAGGTGATTTTGCGGCTCCTGTTGCCGTGGCGACCCCCGTGTTGTCGTGCCTTGGCTTAGCTCTCCTTTCTCCTTTCCCATTGAGGGGGTGACTGCAGTGTTCCCTCTTCCCCCTGACCCCGCGGCACGACATGAAGCAGGATGACAAAGCTTCACAGCCCGCCACCAACCCGAACAAGCACAAGCAGCCCCCGTCGCAGCCCCATTGTGGTCCGGGTTGGCAACGATGGAGAATCAGCCTCGTCCTTCCGAGGCACCGGGCGACCGTGCGCCACAGCCTCGCGCTGGAAGGGGCTGTTGGGTAGGGTCGTGCAGATGCAATTTTCCAATCCGTGTGAGCCCGCAGCGGTCTGCACTAGTGTGCAGGCTGCAGCAGAACATGCATTTCCTAGAAGTAAAGAAGGGCACGCCACTGGCATCTCTGCCGGCAAAGTGCACCGTATGCGCACTGTGTGTCCCCCCTGCACTTCTTTGGCGGCGAGGTCAGATATCTACCAACAGCATGTGCCACCCGCAGCATGTGACCCCGCAGCATTGTTTCGTTATATTGTATTGTTTCGTTGAAAGCAATCAGTGGTTTGTCTTCTGACAGTGAAATGTGCCAATTACACTGTGGCTCATCTGCCTGGACATCCGTGTCCATGTGCAGTGCTGCGTGCTGAGTGCACCAGCAATTCGGCACCAGGGATGTGCATAAGAACAGGTCAACTTTTTGGTGGGGGTGGGGGAAGGGGTCTGGCTATCTGTCACTCAGTGACAGATGGAGAGTGACAGATGGAGACGATAGCCACCGACGGTGACAAGGGTTGGCAGCGATGGAGAATCAGCCTCGTCCTTCCGAGGCACCGGGCGACCGTGCGCCACAGCCTCGCGCTGGAAGGGGCTGTTGGGTAGGGTCGTGCAGATGCAATTTTCCAATCCGTGTGAGCCCGCAGCGGTCTGCACTAGTGTGCAGGCTGCAGCAGAACATGCATTTCCTAGAAGTAAAGAAGGGCACGCCACTGGCATCTCTGCCGGCAAAGTGCACCGTATGCGCACTGTGTGTCCCCCCTGCACTTCTTTGGCGGCGAGGTCAGATATCTACCAACAGCATGTGCCACCCGCAGCATGTGACCCCGCAGCATTGTTTCGTTGTATTGTATTGTTTCGTGGAAAGCAATCAGTGGTTTGTCTTCTGACAGTGAAATGTGCCAATTACACTGTGGCTCATCTGCCTGGACATCCGTGTCCATGTGCAGTGCTGCGTGCTGAGTGCACCAGCAATTCGGCACCAGGGATGTGCATAAGAACAGGTCAACTTTTTGGTGGGGGTGGGGGAAGGGGTCTGGCTATCTGTCACTCAGTGACAGATGGAGAGTGACAGATGGAGACGATAGCCACCGACGGTGACAAGGGTTGGCAGCGATGGAGAATCAGCCTCGTCCTTCCGAGGCACCGGGCGACCGTGCGCCACAGCCTCGCGCTGGAAGGGGCTGTTGGGTAGGGTCGTGCAGATGCAATTTTCCAATCCGTGTGAGCCCGCAGCGGTCTGCACTAGTGTGCAGGCTGCAGCAGAACATGCATTTCCTAGAAGTAAAGAAGGGCACGCCACTGGCATCTCTGCCGGCAAAGTGCACCGTATGCGCACTGTGTGTCCCCCCTGCACTTCTTTGGCGGCGAGGTCAGATATCTACCAACAGCATGTGCCACCCGCAGCATGTGACCCCGCAGCATTGTTTCGTTGTATTGTATTGTTTCGTGGAAAGCAATCAGTGGTTTGTCTTCTGACAGTGAAATGTGCCAATTACACTGTGGCTCATCTGCCTGGACATCCATGTCCATGTGCAGTGCTGCGTGCTGAGTGCACCAGCAATTCGGCACCAGGGATGTGCATAAGAACAGGTCAACTTTTTGGTGGGGGTGGGGGAAGGGGTCTGGCTATCTGTCACTCAGTGACAGATGGAGAGTGACAGATGGAGACGATAGCCACCGACGGTGACAAGGGTTGGCAGCGATGGAGAATCAGCCTTGTCCTTCCGAGGCACCGGGCGACCGTGCGCCACAGCCTCGCGCTGGAAGGGGCTGTTGGGTAGGGTCGTGCAGATGCAATTTTCCAATCCGTGTGAGCCCGCAGCGGTCTGCACTAGTGTGCAGGCTGCGGCAGAACATGCATTTCCTAGAAGTACTATTCACTCTCTTCAGTGTCACTGTCACTGTCACTGGCACACCCAGTGCCACATTAGGGCATGGGGGGCAGTGCCCGGACTCAGTTGTGCAACATACTTGCCTGCAGCAACGCACTCTGACTGTACACGCAAGCAGAACACACAGCACAAATGCATCTGCGCCACACCTCTGGGTGGAAAGTTTCCTGCATCATTGCCATCTCTGCAATCACACACGCACAACCATCGGTGCTGGCCGAAAAATCAGCTAATGTCAGCCAGTCCCCAAATTCCCATTTTTCCAGTTAACTGGTTCGGCTAATTCATCAAAGGAATTTTAGGGAAAGGTGGAGGTTGTGGAAAAGTGGGAAAAATGGGAAATTTTTCCCAAATTGTCCCCCTTTTCTCCGATTTTTCTCCCATTCCCTACCCCCCCCCCCCTGTTTAAGCTATGCCGTTGTCCAAGCTACAGGAGGCGTAGGGACTGTATTAATTTGGTACCTAATTTTAATTTGGTACCTAATTTTAATTTGGTACCAAATGTAGTGCAGCCATGAGGTGTGTGGGGAATGGCCCATGTCTTTAATGGGAAGTTGTATTTCACAAGAGACCACATGCAAGGCAATTTCATTCCCAAGAATTTGAAGTTGCCTCAGCGCAAACCAGCCCCTCAACCTCAGGCAAAGACACCTTCAAAGTTGTTTTCAAGTGGTGAGCATATGCAGTTGTTCCGCATGGTGTATGATTACAAGAAGGGTTTCCAAGCCGAACATTTGTAGGTTTCTCATGCTTCATTGCTTGTGAAAACATGGGTGTGAACCTGAATTCCCATGTGTCAAACACTTTCTTGTGTTTGCATGCCTTTGGGAACATGGGTGGAGATTGAGGTGCACTCATACTATGCGCTCACTTACGTGTGTGTCGGTGGTTGTATATGTTGTGCGCAAGCTACGCCCATGTCCAAGCTACAGTAGGCGTAGGGACCGTATTAATTTGGTACTTTGGCGTAGCTGAGAGAGAGAGAGGGACCAATTTCACACATTTTTTCTACACTCCCCACACTGTATTTTTGGCATTTTCCCACAATTCCCCATTTCCCCCCATTTCCCCCCATTTCCCTCCATTTCCCCCCGTTTTTCCATTTTCCCCATTTTCTTTCACCTCTGCGGCTAGTTGGCTAATTCAGCTGCAGCTAACGCCGATACCTGATTCATGCATGTCGAGGCAGTGATGTGCATGTACCTCTTGATTTACCTCTCGTGACATCCTTGTTTCAGAAAGCACAATTTATGTGGTGTATCTGCCCCTTATGGACCCTACCAGGAATTCCTTTGCCATCCCATTTGCTTCAGGCAGTTTCTGCCTGTCATGTACCTCTCTGCCTGTCTGCCTGTCGTCTTGTCATGTACCTCTTGTGACATCTCTGTTGCAGAGAGTACAATGTTTGTGGTGTGGGAGTGGACACGAGGCAATGCAAGAGCAAAAGGAGCAAATTGGACGAAATTCACAGAAATTCGTACGAAATTCGTACGAATTTTGTACGAATTTCGTGCGAATTTCACATTTCGAGAAAATTCAAACAAATTTATTCACGTGAAATTCGTACGAATTTCGTACGAATTTCACGTGAATTTCGTCCAATTTGCCAATACACAAAGCAAACACACAAGCAAGCACACCTTGCACTCGCATGGGCAGGTGATGCTCCATGCCCCGGTCCTCGCGCACTTGGGCGACCGCCACGCTGGGACCGTGTTCACCAGGTGCCACAGCGTGGTCGGCCGACCCGGGGGGGCAATGCCGGAGATGGCGAAGTGGATCTCCGACTCCGCGTCGACATCGCCCCCCTTGCAGACCTCCAGCTGGTGCACGCTGCCCACGAAGAACAGCATGCACTGGGGGCCGACCTCGATGACGGCGAGGTCGGAGGCCGGGGCCGACCGGGAGATGAAGGTGGGGTGGAAGGGGCAGGTGGGGGGGCCTGCCGGGAGCGTCTGGGGGGGGTCGGCGAAGAGGGCCTGGGCAGCCTCCCCCTCCCACAACCCCACCCTCCCAACCGCCCCCTTCCCCACCCACAACACCTGGTCCACGCTGGGGAGGTCCCAGCTGGACAAATCCCCAGCAACGTCCAGGGCCTCCTTGGGGGGGGTGGCGTCCAAGTGTGTGGTGTTGGCCTGGTGGTGTTTGTGTCGGGGGTCGGGGGTCCACAAGTTAAAAAGAGCCCCCTGCAGCCCATCCTTGGAGTTTCCTTCGTGATCCCAGTTGCTTTGGGCAGTTTTGCCTGTCATGCACTGTGTTTCATGAGTCGACCCATAATCAAGGTGTGGAGACACGGCCCCGCTGCACTGCGCCCTGGTTGCTGGGTGTCTGAACAGTGAACGCTACGAAATTCAGATAACTAATGTTGTCCCCCCCCCCCCAAGGTGGAGCAGTGCCCAATCGAAAACAAGAACTGATGCAGTGTGAATGATGATTGCGCCAAGGTGGAATTGGTGCATTGCTGTGTACTTCAGATTTCTTGCATCCAAGGCACTCCACTGTACCCTGTATCAAACAGCACACTTCAGTTTTTCGCAATTTCAGCCACGAATGTAGTTCCTGGCTCGTGTCGTGGCTCATATGCCCTATATGTGGTTACTATGCGTCCTTTGCATAGTAATTGGGGGGCAAGGGAACCGTCATTTGGGGTGTGTTCCCTCGGGACTGCGAGGATACCGTCGCGCACAGGCAGTTACTATGCAAGGGGGGGGGGCTTTATCCCCCACCCAAAAAATAGACAATGCAATGTCGTCTTTTCTTCCCTTTGTTTCCCTTTGTGACATCCTTGTTGCAGGGAAATGTCTGTGTATGTTTTTTCCTGCCCAAGATTCTGTGCCCAACATACTCTCATGGGGGGTCCTTGTTGCAGGGAGGTGGATTGGGCATCTTCATTCCTCCTTTCCTAGCCAAGTGGGGCAATTGAGGGTCATGGGCAGGCGTCTCGTGAGCAAACGCAACGGTTGTTGCGGGGGGAGCCTTTTGTCATACAGGATAGGTACCCTTCTCACCTTCTTTTGGGGCTGGACGTCAGCGACCAGCCCGTGGTGGGAGCCATGTGTACCTAACCCATGGACTATTGCTCCTTCAAATGAACTCCTTCCTTCATTCCTCCTTTTCTAGTTCTTGCCACACTAACTGTTGCTGTTGCTTTGAGTGGAAGATTGTCCGCAATTGATTTGCTTGAGTGTTTTGAATTCCTTGACATGTACTGGCAAACCCAGGTTTCCCCAGAAACCCCAGTTTGGTTTCACCGCCTCTTTTCTCAACAGTGTGCAGTATATTTTGTGTGGCAGGGCGGGATGCTCCCGCCTGTCAAATGGTTGTTCGAATTATACCTGCATGTGTCTTGAGGGCGGCGAGGTCCAGGGAACCAGCCAAACATAGAAATACCGCAAACAATGCTTTATCCAAGGCACCGCCACATCCCCCCCCCCCCACCCTCCCCCATGGGGGGGACTGGCCTGGCATTACGGGGCGGGGAGTAAACGGGGGCGGAGGGGGGGTATGAACACATACAAGAATATTTCTGCAAGCAGTATCTAAGGGTGCCTACTAAAAACCCCCCCGTTTTTGTACTAAAAAACCCCCCTTTTGTACTAAGAAACCCCCCACTCTAAAATGCACTCAAAAACCCAGGTCTCTTCCTCCCTCCCCATGCTCTCGACTCTTCCCCTCTTTTTTTCAATCAAACGGGGGCCCGCAGCAGTGTCTTTTCTGCCAACAACAACTTTTTTTACAGGTGCGCCTGCTATTTTCCACATGGCATTTTTTTTTTCTGTCAGTTAAACGACACTGTCTGCAGGGTTGGTGCCTGGGTGGGGTGCAAGGGGTTCTTCGCCGGGTGTGGGGGCCCGAGAGGATGCCTAGGCACCAGAGAGTCAAGGAGAGCGAGGCCAAGGTATATTGTCATACCTAAAACATTATGCACCCCTACGAGCATCTCGGTTCCTCCCCTACCGGCAGCCCCTCCTGCTTCGGCTTTTTCAAGGCTTTGGTTAGGGAAAAACTCAGAAAAGGACACAGAGGACAGAATCACTGAGCAGAGCTGTCCCGCCCTCCCCACCCCTTTCTCCCCACATTTGCAACAGTTGAGTTGTCGTTGTCTGTACACCCCGTTCTGCACCTTGCTTCACTTCCAGATAATATGTCCTCATTCAGGGATCAAGGATGAAGGAATCGGTGATTATGAGGGTGCCGGCCAGGGATTTTCGGGACGAATTTCCAATAGTAAGTAGTACAGTAGTTTCATTGAGTCATGGACACATTTGTTGTGAGTGTTTGTGTTTGCCCAATTGTGCTGAATTACAGCAGCAGACTGAGGTGACTGATGGATCAAAGACAATTCCCACTGGTAAGGCCCCACTGCAATTTTCGGAGAGGGAGGGGTCCATTGTGTACCACATGTAGTGCAACCACATACGACATGGGTTTGAGGACAAATTTGCCAGTTTTATTGAGTCATGGACACATTTGCTGTCAGTCTTTGCCCAATTGTGCTAAATTACAAAAGTAGACTGAGGTGACAGATGGGTCAAAGACAGTGCTCTGTCACACTCCAATTAGGTACCAAATGTAGTGCAGCAACATAAGATATGGGTTTCAGGATGAATTTGCCAAGTTGATTAAGTCATGGACACATTGGTTGTGAGTCTTTGCCCAATTGTGCTGAAACACAGAAATAGACTGAGGGGACAGATGGGTCAAAGACTGCTGCAGCTGCCGAGGCCCCGCTGCAATTTCCGGAGGGGGGTGTCCCATTGGGTACCACATGTATTGCGGCCACATACGACATGGGTTTGGTTTGGACAAATTTGCCAGTTTCATGGAGTCATGGACACATTTGCTGTGAGTCTTTGCCCAATTGTGCTAAATTACAAAAGTAGACTGAGGTGACAGATGGGTCAAAGACAGTGCTCTGTCACACTCCGATTAAGTACCAAATGTAGTGTAGCAACATAAGATATGGGTTTCCGGACGAATTTGCCAAGTTGATTAAGTCATGGACACATTGGTTGTGAGTCTTTGCCCAATTGTGCTGAAACACAGAAATAGACTGAGGGGACAAATGGGTCAAAGACACTTCCAATCGCCAAGGCCCCATGAGGGTCCACTGTGCAAAGTTCCTAGGAGGTTTGGGTTGGAAGTGACAAATAAACAACAAGTGGAAAGCAGGTCCATTTTTGCGGCTTTTATGGATTTTCTGTGATCTGGTGGGTTATTTAGTAAGGGCAAAAATGGCAGCTGGGGGGTCCATTTCGGTGGAGGGGCGACTACCCAACATCCTCTTAGTAAGCACCCCCTCCCGGGCATTACCTCCACCTGGGGGGAGCCGTCGCCTTAAGGCAACTTAAGAAATCATTGCGTCGCCTTAAGGCGCCTTATGGCGACTTAAGGCGCCGCGGCGCCGGAATAAGGGCGCTGACAGCGCGCGCGCCGCCGCCGCAAAACAATCAACCGCCAGCAGGGTTCGAACCACCGCTCTCTCCCATCGCCGGCGACTGTGCCAAGGAAGCGCCGCCGCCGCAAAAGGAACAGTCGCCGGCAGGGTTCGAACCAACGCTCTCTCCCATCGCAGGCGACTGTGCTGACCGCTCGACCAATCAGGCTGCTAACAAATGTACATCTAAATTTTATAGGGGTTGGACCTCACGGAGAAAAAATTTTAAAAAAAGCGAGCGAGGCGAATGCACAGATTCGCCCCTGTCCAACGTACAAAGACCAAATCACCTTGGTTTTCATTGTAAGACATGCATGCAGAGGTACAGAGTGACAGATGATTAGATGTAACCATGTAGCCACCCCAAAACACCCAGAATGCACCCGACCCAATGAAAAATGGCGAAAAATGGTTTGACAACCCTAACCCTAGCCCTAATCAAGACTGAATATTGGGACCGAGCTGGTGAGGGAGGGAACATCAGCTATGACCGGTGAAGGACATCAAGAATGATTCACATATTGATGGCTCTTGACAAAGTGAAACCAGCTTGCAAGTGAACCCCATCACCACGAGGCCCACTTTCAAGGTTTTTTGGACTTTTGAGGGGCCAGAATGCCCCAAAGTGGGCTCAAAATGGGCTCATTTCACCCGTTCGTGCACCCCAAGTGGTCTAGGATGAGGTTTGGAAAAATGCGTTTTTTGACCCATTTTTGACCCATTTTTGGTCCCAAAACAGCCCATTTTCAAGGCATTTTGGGATTTTGGGAGGACCAATATGGGCCACCACAAGCTCAAAACGGTCCAAAAACACTTGTTTTAGCGTCGCACATGGTCTAGGTTCATTTTTGAGAAAACTCATCTTTTTGCCCCTACTGGACCCTGTTGACCCATTTGGGCACCCACCTGTTTGGGCTTGAGCTTGCAGCTTGCCGCACGCAGCCTGGTGGGCCTAGGTATTGGGGTCTAGGCGTCCATTTGGGCAATTCTGAGGGGTGGAAACCACAAAAAGTGGGGCTGCGGGTGGAGTAGGTGCCCTCGGAATCGCATTTTGAGCCATGTAGCCAAAGATATGGCCTATTCTTGGTTTGTGGCTGTCGGCATTTGGAGCTTCTGGGGGCCTTTTTGGGCCGTTTCTTGGACTTATCATGGAGTTAGAGGGCGGCAAAGAGCTCGTTGACACGGGGAGGTCAAGCCGCACATGGAGTGTAGCCACCGTTTCCCTTTGTTTGGCCGTTTTGAATGTGTTCCAGGGCTTTTTTGGCCGAAAAATGGCTGTTTTGGCCCTAAACAGCAGTTTTTGAAACTGAGGTCCGCCACTTGCGAATCCCGTTCCCGGCCACCACTGTCAAGTTTCCTGCTCAAACTTTGTGTGATTGTACTTCACACCCATAGGTATCATCCACCAAAATTTCACTCAAATCCAAAGCACCACGACGGAGTTCTGATTTTGGCCCATTTCGCGTGTGCTGCTTGTTGCTTGCTGCTTGCTGCTTGCTTGCTGCTTGCTTGCTAAACCTGGTAGGTCCACCCTAGACACTAAAAAGGGTTATAAAACCAAGACTGGTTCCACCAACTCGGTGACCCTAGCCCTAACCCTACCCTAACCTGGAGGGGACACCTCCAAGTTGATTGCAAGACTTGTATGAAGAGGTACAGAGTGACAAAGGAATAGATGTAACCACCCCAAAACACCAAGAATGAACCCGCCCCAATGACAAACGCCAAAAAATAGTTCGACAACCCTAACCCTAGCCCTAATCAAGACTGAATATTGGGACCGAGCTGGTGGGGTAGTGCCTATGCTTCTGTGCGTAGTAGGATGGAGGAAAGTCAATTGGTTGGGGGATGGCGATTGAGGGTTGCATGCATGTTGTTGTGTGTTTCGTATTCCTTCCCCCTCATTTTGCATTGGCAACTGGTTTTCGCTTCATCGTGATGCCATTATTGCATGAATGTCACTGCATGTTTTGCTTTCCCCTCCCTCCTTTTGAGTTTGCAAATGGCTTTCGCTTCACCGCGATCCCATTCATTTTCGACTGCATGAGTTCCAACATTTGCTCTTGTGCGTGATAGGTAGATAGAGAAGTTAAAAAGTCCGCCTTGTGTCATTGTGTGTTAAGTGTTCCCCTAACCACCAGATATCTGCTCCCGTGCGTCAGGTAGGTTAATGATGTTGCATGTATGTCATTGATTGACTGTAGGTTAATGATGGCGATTGAGGGTTGCATGCATGTGGTTGTGTGTTCCGTAATCCCTCCCCTCTTTTTGCCTTGGCAATTGGATTTTGCTTCACCGCGATCCCATTATTGCATGAATGTCACTGAATGTTTTGTCTTCCCCTCCCTCCTTTTGAGTTTGCAAATGGCTTTCGCTTCACCGCGATCCCATTATTGCACGAATTGCACTGTTTGGTTTGTATCCCCCTCCCCTTTTATGTGTTTGCAAATGGCTTTCGCTTCACCGCGATCCCATTCATTTTCAACTGCATGAGTTCGAACATTTGCTCTTGTGCGTGATAGGTAGATAGAGAAGTTAAAAAGTCCGCCTTGTGTCATTGTGTGTTCAGTGTTCCCCTAACCACTAGATATCTGCTTCCGTGCGTCGGGTAGGTTAATGATGTTGCATGTATGTCATTGATTGACTGTAGGTTAATGATGGCGATTGAGGGTTGCATGCATGTGGTTGTGTGTTCTGTATTCTCCTCCCCTCATTTTGCATTGGCAATTGGCTTTCACTTCACCGCGATCCCATTATTGCATGAATGTCACTGAATGTTTTGTCTTCCCCTCCCTCCTTTTGAGTTTGCAAATGGCTTTCGCTTCAGCTTGCAGCTTGCCGCAGCCTAGTGAGCCTAGGTATTGGGGTCTAGGCGTCCGTTTGGGCAATTCTGAGGGGTGGAAACCACAAAAAGTGGGGGGTTGCGGGTGGAGTAGGTGCCCTCGAAATCGCATTTTGAGCCATGTAGCCAAAGATATGGCCTATTCTTGGTTTGTGGCTGTCGGCATTTGGAGCTTTTGGGGGCCTTTTTAGGCCGTTTCTTGGACATATCATGGAGTTAGAGGGCGGCAAAGAGCTCGTTGACACCGGGAAGTCAAGCCGCACATGGAATGTAGCCACCGTTTCCCTTTGTTTGGCCGTTTTGAATGGGTTCTAGGGCTTTTTTGGCCGAAAAATGGCTGTTTTGGCCCTAAACTGCAGTTTTTGAAACTGAGGTCCGCCACTTGCGAATCCCGTTCCCGGCCACCACTGTCAAGTTTCTTGCTCAAACTTTGTGTGATTGTACTTCACACCCATAGGTATCATCCACCAAAATTTCACTCAAATCCAAAGCACCACGACGGAGTTCTGATTTTGGCCCATTTCGCGCGTGCTGCTTGCTGCTTGCTTGCTGCTTGCTGCTTGCTTGCTAAACCTGGTAGGTCCACCCTAGACACTAAAAAGGGTTATAAAACCAAGACTGGTTCCACCAGCTCGGTGACCCTAGCCCTAACCCTAACCCACACCCTACCCTAGCGTGGAGGGGACACCTCCACGTTGATTGGAAGACTTGAATCTATGCATAAGGTGAATAAGGCACCTATGAAGAGACATAGAAAACAACAAAACTCGCACCAATTGGAATACGGAAATGCGCACCCATTCAACCGGAGCCCATGTTTTGGAGTTGAGCATGCAACAACACGGAACGCTCCTATAAGCCATTCCAATGTTGCAGCTGCTGCGGAGAAAGCACAGCAAAGGTTGCATGTTGGGTATATTGTTGAATATCGGCATTCACTTGTTGTAATTCATACCGAAGACGTTGTGCCACCATGTCATTTACATTGAGCATTGGAGGCACTTGGCCAAAAGAGCAGAACCCAGAGAAGGGGCCACATTTGGGACCATTGGAGCAGGTCTGGCAGAAGCAAGAGAAGCTGTAAAGGTGGGTTGAGGACCATGAACATTCATCGCTACACTTGTTATTGCTGGATATGGTGGTGATGGGTTGCTTAATGTTGAAGAGGTAGAAGATGAAGAAGAAGCGGATGTTGTTGGCGGTGTTTGTGATGGGGTTGCCGTCTTGGCAGGTTGGGTCGCATCTTGACTGTCCACCGTATCGACTTGCTCATCGTCTTTTCCAATAAGTCCACAACGGTGGGCGGTGGGCTTGAATTTCTGAAGTTGGTCCATGGTCCTAGCATGAATGCCTTCTTCATTGGTTCGTTCCATCCATCGCGGGTGCATAGCTTGGAAGACGTTCCTGCGTTTCCGGTAAGCATGGTAAAGTTCCATCCAAAGTTCTCGTTCCTCATCCGTGAACCTTCCCGGTGTCAGCGTACCACCAGTGAGCGCAACAAATGCTGCTTGATTGTCCACATGTGTTGATCGCTTGAGACACTGCGGAGGCCGGTTGCGCTTCTGGGAATGGACAGCATTAGGTCGTCGTTGTAGACGATCTGCCATGCTGGCAACGGCAATGGGCGGCGCATTGGATGAGCTCGCGACGTTGACAACGGGTGAAGCACTTCCCGAACTAGAATCCACCGGTTCAGGAGAAGGAACACGCACGGCTTGATCAACCGATTGTGGGTCATCCTCCAATGAAATAACCTCCGAAATTGCATCCAACGGATCGACATCGAGTAGCGGGTCAACATTCTCTATCAAAACTTCCACATCGTTTCCCGTTCCTTCATGTTCATCAACATAAACATCGACATCTTCAATGGATTCGGCCTCCTGTAACCAACGATTGAGTTCCTGCATGGTACCTTCTATGTCATCTTCTTCGTTCGTGACGTCAACATCTTCATTGTTCTCCGCATTTTCCAAACCCAAATCAAATTCAATATGTTCAACAACCTCGTTTGGAGCCACAGCCACGATGCCATTCTCATCTTTGTTGTCATTGTTGCAAGCACAATGTTTCCAGGCTCCAAAATTGGGACATTCAGATGGCACTTGAAACCCAGCGGCGGCAGCATGCTCGGGAGTTCGGTAAAGAAGTCCTTGACCAACATTCTCACCAATCTTGTAGTTCGTGGCATGAAAATACAACGTGAAAAGCTCATGTGCCACGGCAATTCCTTGTCTACCTCTCCATAGTGCTTTGCGCATCCAGCGGTGTAGTCCTTCATTTGGTTGTGTTCCAGTCCCAAGGTAGTCTAAACAGCCCTAGTGGTATGCACCCTAGGGGGCTGGGGCACCTCTTTTTGAGAGGTCCAGGGTTCAATACCCAGTCAGCCTGGCTAGGTAGGAATATCCCATGTGACATGGCAGTGACCTCAGCGCCACAAGCCATGCCACCTCAGCACCTATGGGACCCAAAAACAAAGAGTGCACATCTCAAGATGGCACTGTGGATGAGAGTGAGCCCTTGGGGCAGTTTTCCTATCAGTTTTTCTCAAACATGTAAAATATTTCATCCTGAGTTGCAATGTATGCTAATTGCTGTGGTCTATTGTTGATAGTTGTCTTTATCTAACTCTTTGTGACTGCAGCCCTTCATGCTTTGACCCTGATCTTCTTCTACTTGCTTATCTCTGGCTTGGGTTATCCTGGATTGGTTGTATTTCAACAATAAAACATTTTCCTCATCAAAAACAAGCAGCAGGAACCCTACACCAGCAGCAAGCAGCAGGAAAGGCACAACAAAAACACAGTGTTGAAATCACTATAAAACTTTCTCCTTGGACTGGACGACTTTTGGTGGAACTAGGGCGCCGGCGGCTCGTGCGTCCAGATTGTTCCTTCATCTGGGCCAAACACGACCGCATGTGACCACCAACCTGTCTGGGGGGGCACGCGCATGGCTTGGGTGCTGTAAATCAGCGGCAGAAGTTGAAGCTCGGCTCTCATTTGGCTCCTGGGCTGTCGTGACCTTAGGAGGGAGGATCGGTGGATATACCCTGGAATTGGCGGATGAGGGCCATAATGGGCTAGATCTCGATTCACCACGGGTCTTTTTGCGTCGTCCTCAACTTGTCTGTCTCGTTTGGACAGACAATCCATCAAGAGTACACTGATTTCAGGGTGCTTCTTCAAGAAGTCAATGAACCCTTTTGTGTATCCATGAACGAAAGATGGGGCTGGTTCCCAATAATTGAGACTAGAATTAAAACCCCTCCCCTCACATAAAAATTCCCCTTCACCTTTGTCGCCGCGTCTTGCCTTCAGAATTTTCTACAATTCCCACTTCTGCCCTTCGATGACTCGATCCGCCAAGAATTTAGAAATCCAATAAGATGGTTTAACTACTTGACGTGGTTGCCGGAAACCTCAATTTCCATGTTGACATCGACACGAATCTTCCACCTGTTGTCTCCCAGACGGGCTGTAACAGCAAACAGCCCCTCCCACAAATGAAGCTTGTCATCTCCGTCCAGAGTGGTTTTGGATTTTCGAAGCCGAACTCGATCGTCCACTTCAAAATTGTGTCCATACGAACGATTGCCTCGGTCAACAAAAACAACATGCAAAGGTTCATTCCTATCATTTGAAAAATATGCAAAATAGTGTAAAAGAGACCGACGAAGAATTGCAAAAACTCTCTCGTAATTTCGTTAGCATCAAGAAAATAAGCCATGATTTGAAGAGCCAACATGATGATCAAGACATGCAACTTGAGGATTATGCACCAATAATTCAAGATTTGCATGATCACCCTCAAAAATTTCATGATGATTTAAGCGAAACCAAATCTTAACCTCATGCATGTGTGAGCGCTTTGGATGCACAAATCTTTGTTTCTAATGCTTTCATGCGCTTGGAAAAATCATGGGGTGCTAGAATGGGGCGACTAGAGGCGAATACTCATGCTTTGTCAAATACTCCCACTTCGCCTACCTCGTGTCCCCAAGCCCCTGTATCTGGCGCCATTTGTGAGTGATGTCCTACTTTGGAAAAGGCTTGTTTAAATCTTGGGGTTCAAGTGGAAAAATGCGAATTATCCTTGATGGATCAAGAGCAAAAAATTTCTCAAATGCAGCGTCATGTAGAGGATGAAATTAAACGTGTGGTGCATGCCATGGTCCATGACGAATTGACAAAATGTGTTCCAGAAAATGTGGCATGCCCCAAGGACCTCAAGGACTTGAACACTAAGCTTGAACGGCTCATAAATATTTGGACACGAAGGTGGGAAAATTACGGAAAAAACATGACACTCTCTTCCATACAGCTCAAGATTTAAAACATTTCCTCTCTTCATTGTCACAGGAGACAGGTCAAAATCAAGATAAGAACGAAGAGACAAAACGCTCCTTCGCCGCTGAAAAATCACAGGTGTGCACCTGTGATGCTTCGTCGGTTCGATCGAGTGTTGAGACTCTTCGCACAGCTTTTGAGAATTCCAAAGGCGAAGTACTTAACCTAACTCGAGAACGTGTGGGAATATGTTCGTTTCACTGGATCCTTGGAGGGCCCCACAGTGGGACCCTGTTCCTCCGTGCAATCCCCCCCCCCCAAAAAAAAACGCCGGGTCCAGCCATGCACCTCATTATGAAAGGTGATGTTGGCCATTGTGCCACGGTGAGCGCCATGCATGGAAACACTTGCGTTTGTGAGGATAGGCTCTGGGGTGTTGCAAATGGAATTATGGACAGACAGTGCTCTAGAGGCTTCTGTCGAGTTGCATGGGTTTTCGTGGAAGTGGGAATATGGGATGGGGGGCAGAATCTTTGGAACTGCTTTTTGCGGCCCAAACAGCAGTCAATCCTTGAATACGAAGAGAAGCCAGGGTCTCATCAGCATGCAAACTGCCAAGGCAGGGCACCACACCCTACACGGCGTTGCGATGCCGTTTTCACAGAGGCACTTCATGCTTTGCCGTGGTGCAGACACAGCCACACCCTCACCATCCCCCATCCCCATGCCTTGGCAGCCATGCCTAACAGATGCATGTGGCCATGAGAACAAGGCGGGAAACGCAAACACCATGATGTGTTTCACAGAGGCCAACTGGGGAAAACATTTTTTTTTTCAGAGGCGAAAAAATTCTTGAGACGCACAAAAAAAAACCGCTAAAAAATACAAAATATCTAAAATGTAATACAAAACATCGAAAAAAATTGTCGAAAGTGACTAAAATTTTAGATGGCTCTCTAAAAAAATTCCGCTGCAAATATCCAAGAACAAGGAGACTGCCGCTGGCGCACGTTGTGCGGACGTGCGGACGTTTGGCACCATGACAGCTACCAACCCCATTCTGGACCATTTTGGACATGTGAATACTCAGTCATTGTGTGCCCTTCCCCATTCCTTGACAACCCCTTCCCCCTATGTTCTCACATGTTCGCCTCTGCGTGCCCAAAGGCCACCTGCAATGGAGGCACAAAGGGCCTACGCACGGGGAGAAGTAGAAAGACAGGGGGCAACTGGATGTGGTCAAGGTGAACAAGTTGGAGGAATTGGTTACTGGCGGTTGGAAATGCGGTTGGGGCTGGTGTTGGGGTATGGGACTGCCTTTGGGGTAGAGTCAGGGCCGGAGTGTTGGGGGGGGAGGGCCCCCCCCCCCCTCCTTGGAGCGATTCCCTGGCTGCGGGTCATCTCGTGACCCTACACTACCTGGGCAAAATGTACAGGTGTATTTACACAAAAATCTGTTGACAAGTGCACTAAGAACATTCGTCTGTTCATTCAGAATGTGTCCCATGCTTGGTCCCCTGTTGCTGCTGTCCTAGAGAACAAATATGTGGTAAAACGCCTGGACGAAGCCCCTGCCAGGGCCCCTCTCTCTCCTTTGTCACTGGGCCCCATGCGGTAGCTGCACTGCTCTCGTCCTTCACCATCCCCCCACCCCTCCTGCCACCCTTCCTTCTCTTGCGGCCCTGCCGGTGCCTCCCCCGGGGGCTGGGGCATCCTATGGCCAGGCATCACATCCCCCCGGCCCCTGCCCCACCCCCTTGACTGGGCACCAACACACCCATTCATTCTGCCACCTCCCCCTCTCATGCCCAAAGGCGCCGGAAAAAAATTTAATGGGAAGAAAATTTTGCCTCAAACAGCGAAAGGGGAGGGGGTCCCTCCGATGGTTGTCATCCGTTCCAATACATCCCTGACCTCCCCCTCTCATTCCCATCCCTCTGCTGCTGCTCCCGGAACTCGGGCGGCCTCGGTGCACCACAAGGCCGGGGGCATTGCAGGTAAAGGGGGAGGAGGAGCCTGAAAATGGTGACAGTGGGCGGGGGATGTTGCGTCTAGCCATCGGCCATTACCTGCGATGACCCTAAAGGTGTGCATAGCACAAAGGTCGTATGTCATATGGGGGACAGCGGCATGATCATGGCTCAATGGGGGTTGTCAAACTGCGGCTATCTTACAACAGCTGCATCCTCTATGGAGGGTGCTTCGGGTTGAGGTGCGGGGTCAGGCAGAGTTTTGCTTAAGGGGGGGGGGGGTGCGAGGGGGGGGATGTCAGGACCCCCCCCCCCCCCGCGAGATGCTGAGTTGTTAAGCAAAACTCTGGGGTCAGGTGTTGGGCAAGCCCCCCTTTTCTGGTGGTCCCCCGCTGCAGCCCGAAAGCAGGTGGTGCCGAAACAGACGAGGGCCGAAGCAGCACAAAAGATGCAGCAGCACGGCCACATGGGGCCGGCGCAGGCACTACTTCTGTTCCTCTTGGGGGGCGGTGTCTGAGATGGGCTGCGTGATCGGGGCCACAATGACCGAGGACTCAGAGTCCGGGGGAGCAGCGTAGTACGTCCGCAGCGTGTCCCCCATCTGCCACATGCGGCCCCCAAGCCCACGACATGCGGGGGGCTCCCCGTCGGCGGTGGTCACGGCGCATTGCTGATAGCCTGCAGCAGCACAAGGACAGGGGGAGTGCCGGGACAAGGAGTGGGATTGGCTGGGCAAAGCGCTCAACATGCGACATTGGGTGCTGTACATGCCCCCAAAGGCACCCAAGCCGAGTATTGACAGGGGTTTACAGGGCTTTCGGCCCTCGACCCCCGTATTATATAAATGGGCGGGGATTCCCCCCCAAAAAAAATGGCGTATATTCCCGACAAACAGCGTGAATTCATTCAATTCAACGAAAAGACCGTGTCACTCGACAGCTCAATCAATACGGCACTTCAATGCCGTAATATACACCGAATTTACGACAATTTGCAGGCATTTACGCCACTTTCCGCGCGATTTACAAGCATTTTCGCAATTCACAGCGTTAATTTCTTTGCCCCCCCCCCCTCCCATTTGCATCAGCGTGAAGTCACCTGAAGTCCCAAAGGGGGATTAGACCATTCGAAAGCTGAAGGGGCTTGTGGGACCTGAGACAGTGCGACCGAAGATACTGTGCCTTGTTTATGGGCGGGGGGTGGTCGCGGGGGCGTTTCTGCACAGCGCACACACGGCGTGTGCACAGTGCCCCATCGTAAGTTGGCCTTCCGGTGAGCGCCCCAGAAAACCACCCGCCACCGGGGAAGCGTACGTCCACAGGGCAAAAACAGCTTGGACGGCGACATCTCCTCCCCTATATTGTGGTGGTCCCCCCTCCCCCACGGGGGCCGTCGTACGCAGGTCAAGAAGCGCTCTGCACATACACGTTCTGGTATGCAGATGCAGCGATGTTCGGCAGTTCGACATGCCCCAGGGGGCGGGGGGGGGTCACGAAACAACGGTTCCCCCCAAGCCGCAGTGGTCAGGTGTGGAACTGCCACTGTCGCTCAAGCCGCGCCTGCCCCAGGGCCTTCATTGCTCTCTCAGTGCATCGCATGTTCTCGTGGCCATCGGCCCACAGCGCAGTCCATTTGTGGACTTGTCCCTTCCTCCGTGGCTGGGGTCCGGGTTCAGGACTTCTGGGTTCTGGGCTTTATCGCCTGGTCACTTCCATGCTGGTTCCCCCCAAAGGGAGGGGGGGGGGACCACACAATGGAAGCACTAAGACTGCAGCAGTTCCAATGTAACCTAAAGAAAAATTCCACTGCCTTCGGCAAGGCCCCTCGAAGAGAGACTAGAGTCAGTCAGCTTGGCTGACAGTCAGCCAATCAGTGAGTCAGGCAGTCAGTCGGGCAAGCAAGGAGGCAGACAAGCAGGCAGAAACACACAGTTTGGCGTTTTTTTGGTGGCAGCCTACATCTACAAGCAGTGGGGAACATTGTGCATGTACGATCAGACAGTGGTCGAGGGGTAGAACACTCACCCGGCGACCTGCCTGGCGGCAATTCGAATCCCGGCTGGCCGCTGCCGGCGTGCTGCATCATCAGCCCATTAGCCTTTTTCCCGGACCCTGGTTCAAATCCTTCAAGACACAAACTTTTGACCCCCCCCCCAAAAAAATGTGGTATCCAGTTTCAGGGGGATATAGGGCTCTAAATCAAAAAATCCATTGGGGGATTGTTTTGTCGGGCAAAATAATGATTTTACAAGGGGTTGAAATTCCAATATCATGCCTTGGGGTATGCTACACGAACGACCCCCTAAAAGGGGGGTGCGTGGCGTCCGCGCCTACGCTTGATCTAACAACCTCTCTTCGAGATGATTTCCTGCGGCGCCTTTGGCACCTAGTATTTTCCATGCTTTTTGGGGCAAGTGACCCCCCCCCCCCCCAGGGGGGGGGTTGCAAGAGGGGGGGGGGTAAGGTATGTTTGTTTTCAATCATTGTCTGAGTTTTTGGACTGAGTGGGAATCTGGGGCAGCGCTGTGTCTGGGAACACGGTGGTTGCTGCGGTCACCCTGGCGATTGGGGAAAAAGGGTGCAACATAGCGGACGCTTCGCACCGTGCGCTGTCCCCCCCCCCCCCCCAAGGCTTTCTGGGCCACGGGTTTCATCGTTTCCTCACGGCATGTCCGCCTCACAACGGCGGATACAGACAACGGGCAACGTTGACGACCAATGCTGGTGAGCCCATGGGTGCGGCGGCCGTCGATAAGGAATCGGTGCTTCGAGAGCAATCTGCGGTTTTAGTGCAGTCACGAATGAAACAACGGCGGGTACGAGTTGGAGACACCCATTCCAACGGGGGAACGCATTTCTGGAGTGGTGGTTCTCGTAGCGTTGCGTCACCTGCACCGGGTCTGAAACCACCGCGTCACGCCCTCCCGCTCCTCCTGCAGACCGTCCTATCAATGCAACTGAAAGGCGGGCTGACCTTCATAGGCGGTGGCCAGTACTTCTGGCACCCGGAATGCCACACGCCAGCCCTGCACACAGAAACGGAGGTGTGCAGAGAACAGCAGGAGGCTTCTACATTGGGGTGATGCTCAAGACTGGAGAGTGGGTGTCAGGGAGACCAACAGGACTGGGGCTGGAAATAATGCCAGAACCAGAGATGGGGCCCATTTGGCATTTGGACATATCTTTGCCCCGAGGAATTTGGATATGGTTTCACCGACGCCAAAGCAAGGCATGCAATCCCAGCAGTGCACCGGATGGCTACCGCATGGCCACCGGCAGAGACTGGTCACGATGGCATTGGTGTGAGAAGTAATGGACCCTCCGATGGTACAGCCCCCTCTCTGGGCTCCTGCTGCGGTGGCATAGCCACTCGGTACCGGGACCGATCCTTGAATGGCATTACCCCTACCCCTAAACCCCTGTTATTTCACATATAGTGCCCACCGAATGCTGGCAGTTTCATTCTCCCCGTCAAAAAGATCTTGTACAGCCTTCGATGCCGTATGCTATGGGGCACCCTCTGCTCCTTGACTGCTGCACAATGGCACACACTGCACAGTGACCGATCATGGTCGCAGCTGTGCCCCTGAAAATCTGTCAACAAACCCCAAGCCCTCTTATCTATGGTGCTACGAGGGTGTTGGTGCACCGCGCGCGCACCATGGCAACTGTTAGTGTTCAAACACCTGTGAAACATCCCACAATGTGCACCCACCCAAGCCCTAGAAAAGCTTAGTTGCAAGCACAAGACCAATCTTCCGAGTTCTTTTTGTTGGTTGCCAATACACCCCAGAGGCTTCTGGGGAGGGTTTGTTCCTCCCTGGAGGCCTGTTGATGGTTGCAATTATCACGGGGAGGGTCCCCAGACATACACAAAGTTTGCACAGCGCGTCAGATTCTTCGGGACCAACACAAATGCCAAGTGCGGGACCATTTGCCACATACCTCTCCTCCAAGAGTTAGCGTCCGCGCACTTGTGTCTTCTTCAGACATGAACAAAATCTATGAAACCAATACAAAAATGCAGCGGCACTCCCTTCAGAAGCTAAAATTTTGGCTGCCTCCAGGTGACCAGTTTGAGGTAAGGGATGACGGCGTGGCAGGTTTCGTTGGAGAGCGCGTTTGAACTGCACATGCGAAACGAGATGAGCTATGATTTGACCTGGTTCGCTGTTACCCCTGGCAGATGGCGCACGCACACAACAATTATTTCATCAATCTACCTTCATCCAGGCAGGAAATTTGCTTGTGCAATCCCAGCAGTGAGTTCAATATTCCTCCTTTGCCACTTTTCTTGTGGGACTTTGGCTGTACACTGGTAGTAGCATCAAGCGACCAAATTCTGTCGGTTCTGCTACCGATCTAGAGCACACTGTGCAAAGCAACAGTTATTACGCACCAAATCCCACATGCAGATTTTCTGATACCTATCTATGGGCAGTCCTTCCAATTCATCAGCCACAACGCCAAACAAAGGACAAGCCATGTACTTGTACCATATATCCGGCCTGTGTATCCCGTGTGTATCCCGATTGCCATTTCCGTTCAGGTGCCCTTTTGTGCTGCATCCAAATGATGGGGCAATGCCCCCACCTTTTTTTGGTGAAACTACACTTGTCTAAGCCACCCTTCCAGGAAGCAAACAATTGCATTCTGTTGAGGGTGGGATGCACGGGTAAAGGCCATTGTCAGATGACACCAACGCCACACTTCCCACAGGCCGACGCAATATACAACCTAAATTGATTTGGTGCCAGGTCATTGTGACCATGAGAGATTGCGCTTTCCTGAAACTTCCCTCGGAGCTTCCATCTGTGCTTCTTTTCTAACTTGTGCTTGGGGCTTAACGGCCAGGGGATGGGGCTGCGCTTGGTTGTCATTGCCAAAGTTTGCATGGGAAGCGACGGCGGAAGAGGTGCTGGGCTCAGCCCGAACGGAGCATTGACTTGCCTAATCTGCAAGCCGCTTGTGTTGCTGGAGTATAATTGTTACATAAATGGCTTACAGGGGACTAGCTGAAGACATGGTTAGCTGGAGGCGTGGTACCATGAAGCCGCACTTCTCACCAAACCCGCTACAATGGAGCGCGTGCAGCTTGTGCAGATTGAGCTGCAGCCGCAGTTCCATTACGGATTTTTACTGGCCAATTTTCTCCAAATTTCTGCCACAGATTTTGCTAAAACACTTCATGATTGTTGATTCAGAATACAAACCAACAATTCTGAAGTTTTCAGCAGTTGCGCAAATTTGGAGAAAATCAGCCCCTGCAATTCTGTAACGGACTTGGTACTGAGGCCTGATATCTCACCAGAGGGAGCACTGTACGTGGTGTGCAGGCATGCATGCGTGGTAAGTGTATTACGGTTATTTCGCAGACCTACCCAACTGTTTGACAGTGCATGGGTTTCCAGGCTGTAAAAGGTATGACCATTGCGCATACGGCACTGAGTCCCCTTCCAGTCTCAAGGTGCAAAAATTAATTGTAACTGCCTACAGCCCCAGGAAGTTACAACAACCATCCAGAGCCCACCAGGAAATAACAACAACCATCCAGAGTCCGCCAGCAAGTAACAGCAACCATCTGGAAGTAACAATAAGCAGCCCAAAAGCCTCCATGGTGCACCATTTTTGGGGACCAGCCTTTTCAGTCGTCTGTTCTTCGGATACTGAAAAACGTACGGAACGTCATGCACCACAGATGAGCTGTGCACCCAGGCCTCATCCACAGGGCATGACTGCCAATCGTATGCATCCTGGAGATCCCGTGAGCAATTGCAATCCTCTAGAACCCAAAGTCATCCAGCCCATTTGGACAGGGCTGATTGCTTTTGTTGCCGTGGGGGGTGGGTGGGCAACGGCCAGAATACTTGCAATCAACTGCTCACATTATGAGGCGCACCAGCAATGCCGCAAAGCAGATAAGACAGGGCAACACGATATACAATGTCCAAGATCTGCATACGTATGACACCGCTGATGCTGTGACTCAGACTGACACATGGGAAGATGCGATGGCGGTAGGCGGAGCCTGACAATGTGACCAGCACCTATGGCTGCTTGCATACAGAACGGCGACGAATGCAGGTGAGAGCAACACCCTTTACAACACTTGGGGCTGAGGTCTGCCCTCTTGGATGGCACTGGTCTCAAGGCTTGGAAAATGTTACAGCAGTCAGTTCACAAACTACACAACATGAACCCCCTCTCTATGGGTCGGTAGGACGCCTTTGGGAGGGCAGAACCGAAAGACGGCATTCATCAGAACAAGGCTGGGTCATACGGCAACACAAATGTGGGAGGCAGATGTAATGGGCTGAATATGGTTAGGGCACGTCCTCCCCTTCCTTGTGCGAATCGGAATGTAGCCCCGCTTGACCAGATTGAGCAGATTGTGCCACATAGGCATAGGGGGGTGGGGATCGGATGTCAAGGTCACTTTGATCTGGGATCCTAGTTGATAATCTTCTGGTGTGGCACTGTACATGGGGTAAGAATACGGCGACGAGAGAAAACAGATCCACAGTATTACTACTGAGATCCACATGCATGTATGCAGGGGAGGAGAAGGCCATTTGTTACAGTAAGCAAGGGCAAAGCCTGGCGACTAGCAGAAAGCATTTCCCTGCCCCTGCATCCCACCTGCTCTACCCCTGGGATGGTCACATGGCTTTGTAACAGCGGATATCTGCGAGGACCAACAATGCCAACAGCAACAACAAAGGCAACAACAACATAACGGCAACAACAACAACAACAACATCAACAGCAGCAACAATGGGAACAACAACATAACGGCAACAACAACAACAACAATGACAACAAAAACACCACCACCACCACCACCACCACTATTGGCCCTAGCCAGTCCGTGCTATGCGCACGGCTTAAGTACCACAGGATTCGCTGTACATACCGTGGATGTCTGCTGATGAGCCTCCCAGAGTTACCAGTAATGGAAATTCTTGGTGAGAAAGCGGGGTGGCAGAGAAAACAAAGCCTGCATAGGAGGAGATCGGGTTGAACTCACCCCCCAGGTGGCCAACCTCATAATGCCGCCACACTGCTGGGCCATCTGCAGCCACCCCAGCCCTGTGCGGCGAGAAGTGCGACCCACCAGAAGAGTCCTCCCAAACTGCCAGAAAAAGCCATTGAGCCAGCGCTCGTACGTAGAATTGTCTTCAGGTGGAGTACTAATCTCCGTTGATCTCGTTGTCACTGCCCGAGTACACAAGGACTATTACTCAGCTTTGCTGACCCAGGGATGTCCAGGGGCACTGGTGGCTGAATTGGGAGGCGGACACCGGGCGCAGCACACTACATCAAGGCTGTGAAAGTTGCGGCCGCTGTAACACGAGCCTGTGCTCATACGCATGTGAGAGGGTATTGAGTAACAATCACTGGGCTTGTCATGAAAAAGCACACGACAGGTGAGCGGAGTTACATGGTGTTGCATGGGGATGCACACGAGTCACTGTGATGCCCTGCGGATGGAGGGCGGGTGGACCCGGGGTCGGCGGGTGGGGAGCCCGACAAAAGATGGCATACGCTATGGCAAGGCAGGCGAGGCATGGCCTGAAGGGGGCAGGAGGGGGCACTGCCCCATGCCTGGTCTGGGCTGGGGGCAAAGCCAAACCGCAGCAGAGCCTGTGGGCAACCCAACACTTCACCTGTGGCAGGGGAGTGGAGCCCTGTCGCCCTCAGCCCCCAGCCACAAACCCCCCCTCAGACGGGTACCACTGTGGGTCCAATCCCTGTACTCTCCTGGGGCAAGGTCTCGGGGAGGGTTGCTGAGCCGGCTCGGCTCAAAGGCCAAAATGGTAGGTCGAAGAAAAAGCTGCCCCAGGAAGATTTTGACCCACCGGCACACAACCAATGGCCTCAGGAAACCTGCCTCAGCGCCCCCCCCCCCGTCCCCCGCTCGGAGGTCTGCACCCGCCTTTCCCTCGTCTACACCAACCCTAGCTATTGCACTATTAACTATCGAGTGCACGAGGACTGCTCAAGCAGTGTCAGATCGGGGTCGTTGTTGCACTGCTTGAGCACTGTGTGCATATTTGGCACCACCGACTGGATACCAACCCTTGTCAAACCACCACCTCCTCATAGTAGGTTAGTGTAGTGACACAACGCAAGCCTAAATTCTGATGCTTCTGATGCCAAAATTGTGCTACAATGCACTGTTAAATTCTCAAACTACAAGTCCAAAACACAGCCATGCAACAGGCATGCAAAATAGGCACAGGTGCAACTGACGAGCACTGCACCCACATAAGTGAGCACGTGGTCGGCAAAAACACCATCTTCATTTCCTCCAACCTCTGTGGAGGCATCGTGGAGGCATCTTGTTGTGCCCACCCCATACCCAGTTGCCCATCCATGGGGGCGTTTTCGCACAGCGCGGGCACAGCGCCAATTATTATGTTGTTTATCCCGGGAACACCCCTGAAAACCACCCACCTACAGAAGCATGCACGATCAATTCAAAACAGCATCGGGTATGCAGAATTCAGGACCCTAGGACCCGTGGCAGCATCACACTGATAACAAAATCCCTGGTGTACCAGCAGGGGCTGTAGGGTGCAGATGTCAACCCTGGGACCCATGGCTACCGGTGATGGAAAACAGCCGACTTTTCGCAAGCGCACGGTGCGCCCCCCATTACCAATACCTGGTTGCCCATCCGCACGTTGCAGACGATCCTCCAATACCAAGCGTGTGCAACGAAATGCTCAAACCCTCGACAGAAACCATGCATCGTTGTAGCGATTGTTGGGCCTTGCTCAAAATCGTACGCCCAACAAAAGGTACAACGGTGTGGATGTGGCCTTTGTATGCACCAGCATGACCCACGCACCCCAAAACCAAAGCCTCCGACGCAGCGAGGAGTGACCAAATGGACGCACGCGCGTGCGGCGCGTGTGTCCAACGTCGTGCTGCTGCAAACGTGGGGCACAAAACGAGGGGCGCCGGCCGGGGACGGCAGCGCGCCAAGCGGCCGGCGGTGCAGTCAATGCCTAGGGCCGCAGCAGAGAGCGGGCCTTGTCAAGGATGTCCTTCCGAATCTTGGGGTAGTTGGTGTGCTGCGTCAACACCTTCTGACAGACGTCGATGGCATTGACGTATCGCTTGGCCTTCAAGTAATTGAATGCCAATTTGTACCCAATCCCGGGGTCGCTCTCGTTGACGAGCCGCCAGGCGTTCTCGTAACAGTCCGCTGCGTCCCGGTACGACTGCTCCTTTTCGTAGATCAAGCCCATGAATTCCCAGGCACGCCCACAAGACTTGTTTGCCTAAGCAGCAGAAGCGGCCACATAGACCTGGCGCCAGTCTGAATCGGAACCCATGACTGAGACAAACCCCTGACTGAAATGCCGGCAAGGCTTCAGGGCAAGCTGCACAGTGTTGAAAAGTGTCACCCAAGTACTTACATGACATATCTGGAAATTGGTACCATGATGAAATACGGAATATGGAAAAGTGATAATGGCAAACAACAACAAGACTAACAGCAGCAGCAGCACCACCACCACCAGCACCAGCACCAGCAAAGGTAAATGAAGTCCTTGTGACAAAATTGCAGTTTTTGCACAAGCAAGCAGCAGCAAGCAGCAGTATGCAACAAGCGACACGCGACGAGCAACAGGCAAGCTGCATTCTCAGGATTCTGCTTTGAACGCCTCACAACGGTATCATTGCAGCCCTAAACTGACCGCCACATAATTGTAAACACAGATCTCAACTCGCATTGATATCTCAAGGCAAAACACACCAAATCATGGGCTTTTTCATGGTGAACAAACAGTCCAGATTTCCAAAATACAAGACCTGGGACTAGAGGACAGCACCCGTTGGTCATGGCCATAGGACGTGCTGTGCCGTGACACACTCGGAGCTCATGGTCAGTTGCCGGACGTGTAGGAGAGTAGGGGTTGGGCCTCGGTTTGAGCATGAGTCAGGGGTGTGCTGACGGTAAGTTATTGTGTGGCGGTATCCCCGGAATCAACCACCGCAAAACCCGTAGGGCCGATGGGGACCGCCGTGGTACTAGTCACAGGCACACCGGAAGTGTGAGGAACTGACCCAGATGCCACGGCATTTGACTGCATCGACCCCCGCCGGAGGCGGAAAAGGACAGGTAGGATCGGCAGAGGTAGGCCGATAAGTGGGCACAGGGAGAGCGGCAATCTTGGTTTGTCTACGGCCGGCACGGACGATTCTTGGCAGTGTTGAGATGGGGCCTGCAGGACCCGCAGCACACTGCAGCACAGGCTCTTGACCATAGGAACGCCGCTCCATCCCTCCTCGGTACCATCGGGCAGTTTGTCACTTTAGGGGGCACTTGGTGAAGCGTGCGTTGGTGTGCGTGCGGGTGTGTAGGGGGTGCGCGCGCGTGGTCACAAGGGCCGTCGGGCTTTCAATTGAGGGGGGCGGGGGTCGATAGAGCCCCCTGGCTGGACCCCCCTTTCCCCCAAAAAGGGCTCAATTGCCGGGACCCCCAAAATCCTACCAAGATTGACCCCCTGGCCTCGGAGGTGACCCAGGCCCCAAAATCGGCCAAAAATGAAAATGGGATTTTTGGAATCAGCGCGTCAAGGGGGCCCAGAAAAATCATCATTTGCCATACATTTGGTGAAAAAAAATTGACCATTTTCAATGCTCAAAAAATTTTCGGCGCCAAAGTTGCCTGTCAATTGAGCCGTTTTCCCAAACCCCCCCTCCCCCCAGACTTTGGGGGCTCTATTGACCCCCCCCCCCCCCCTCACTTGAAAACCTGGTATCCAAACCTCGGCGACAGGCACACCTGCAGCGCCTTTTTGAGCAGGTCCTGGGCCAAGTCGAACTTGCCCCCGGAGATGTAGATGTCCGCCAGCAGCAGCCACCCCCTCTCAAACTCATCCGCCTCCTCTTGATTGTACTGGGCCTTGGCCACTCGCTTGAGATGGTTGCGGGCCTTGGGCGTCTGCTTCATCATCTGCAGGGCTGTGGCCATGCCCACGAGGCACGGCACGTTCACCTTCTCCGCGCCGTTGGGGAACGTGGCGGCCGCCGGGGCCGAGCGGTCGTTGGTCATGATCTCGTAGAACTTCGTCAGGGCCTTCTCCATGTTCTCCTTCTTCTTGGACGCGATCAGGCAGTACGCCTCCAGCAGCGCCTTCTTGTTGCGGTCGGTGACCTCCTTCAGCAGCTTCTCCGCCGTCTTGACGTTCTCCGTGACGTCCACCTGCGCGAACGTGACCGGGCACGAGGCAAGAGGGCGTGGCTTTGGGCGTGGCGGCGCGGCACAAGGGGTTTGCGGGGGATGGGGCATGGTGGCGGCACATGGGGGTGGGGGGTGGCTTGCCCCCGGGAGGGGGGAGGGGTCGTTTGAGCCCCTTTTCCAGAGCCCCCCCCCCTGCCGTGACGGGGACCCCCGACGGGCCAACGGGGGAGGAGGGGGGCATAAACGCTGAAAGAGTTCGCCGGTTGGTACTTGGCAACCCTTTGGGACATATGTACATGTTCGTCGTTTGAGGGAATCCTCTACTATTTTTGGGGGGGGTTTGGCACAAGGCCTTGGTGGTTGGCTCTGTTAGCCTGTGGCGGTGCCTATTGGCCTCTCGCCTTTGAACCTTCTGCTATGACAAGCAGGCATCCGCACTACTGTGGGCATCCCCCTGCCAGGGTTGTGGTGGGGGGGGGGTCCTGAGGTACCCCAACACATGCGGCTCAAAAGGATCCCCCGCGATGCGCTGATCAGTTTGAGGGATGTATCGTGGGGGGAATCGTTGTTGAAGCAATTTCCTTACAAAGCACGTTGCATAAGCCGAAATATGAGAATTCAACAACACAAAATGTCACTCCCACCACTTCCAACCAGCACCCTTGCCATTATCATAAACTGGGTGCAAAGGACGGGCCAGATTCTTAGACACGGCGAGAAGGTACTCCAGATTGTTTGGTGAAGGGGGGGGCAAAAACAGGCACGCGTGGGGAATGGTCAAAAAAAGATGCCCGGGGCGCGCCTGGCACGCTAATACTCCTCCTGGAGCGGTGTCGTGGGAGGGTGTGCTGGGAAGTCGGGCTGGGTGACAAGGAAGGGGATGGTCGGCCGTGGAGCCCACCGAACTAAGGAGATTGGGCGACAGTGCGGAGGCTTGTGGAGCGTGGGGCTCTCGGGGAATGGGACTGTAAGGGGTTGGAGGTTGTAGGGCACGCGTAGGGTATGGCGGCTGTGGGGCATTGGCGTTGCAGGACATGCTGCTGGAAGGAGCAGAGGCTGCGGGGCATGTGGACTGTGGGGGATGGGGGTTGCAGGACATGGGGGATGTAAGGAGTTGTAGAGTGTGGGCCTGTAGGGCATGTATGTTGCAGGGACTGGTTGCTGCAGAACTGGGGGGCCTTGTCATGTGAGGGTTGTAGGGCATAGTGGTTTACAGGGCATGAGTGTCTTGGGGATGGGGCTTGTAGCCCCAGGAATGCATTGGAAGTGGGGGAGGTACCCCCCCCCCCCTCGAGGTACCCCCCCCCCCAGGGCGCCCAGCCTGTGCCCAGCCGCTGTCCCCGTGACACCCAGTGCCGGCTTCAACGGCATTTGTAACTGACAGCAACCGCCCCCAACCGCTTCGGCAACCTCCTCCAACCGCCTGTCTAACCGCTTCTGGGGCCGCCTCTGAGGCCCCTTTCCTTCTAACGCATCCCTGGTTGTAGGGCCTGTTGCTTAGGCGGGCATCCTGGTTCTAGGACAGGGACATAATCGATTGTGGGGGTTGTAGGGCAGGTGCTGTTCGGACAAGGGGTTGTAGAAGGCGGGGCTGCAGGTCACGGTGGTTGTCGGCATTGGCTTGAGTGAGGGTTGCAGGGTACGGGGTGGGGGCAGTAGGGCATGGTACTGTTCGGGCATGGGGGCCGGGAGGCATGGGGGTGGTAGGGCAGGGGGGGATGTGCGGTGTGGGGGTTGTAGAGCATGGGAACAGTCGGGCGCGGGGGTGGTCTGGTTGGTTGGTTGGGGGGTTGTAGAGTGTGGGAACTGGGGCTGCAGGGCATGAGGGCTGTAGAGTGTGAGTGCTGTACGGCTTGGAGGCTTGTAGATTGTGGGAGGGGGACGTGGGCAGGGATGTATTAGAAGGGGGGGAGGGGGGCTTGGCTGGGACACCCCTCCTCCGAGGGTCCCCCTATGGTTCCAGCCGAAGGCGGGGCCGAAAATTTTGAAGCTTAAATCCTCTTGGCACCGAAGGCGCCGAAGCAACACATTTTTTTTTTGGCTGTCAGTCTCAAACATTGGAAGGGGAGGAGGTTTGGTTTGGTTTGGTTTGGTTTGGTTTGGTCGGCACGCGGCCCGTGGCCCCACCGTCTCAAGGTGGCGATTGCCGGCACATGGGGTCTGCCCATGCCGCGATTCGCTCACCCAGGGTTTGGTACACTTCGGGAATTGATCCCCTGATCGCTCGCCTGCGCCTCGGCTGTCCAACCGCTGGACCAACCATTCCGCGGAAGGGGAGGAGGGGGGTCTTGGGGGGGGGGGTACCCCCCTCCTCCTACGGTGTTAGGCCGTTCCAATACACTTGTGGAGTGGGGCAGTGGCAGACAGTAGGGCCAAGCACCTTCTCGTCCATGTCGCCCCAAATATTATCGTTGTCAGGGTTGAGGTACACTTCAATCATCGAGATGATGCACTGTTCACTCCATTGTCCATCCTTCGGGTTTCGCCCCAGAATGAACTCCCGCAGGGCCTCTCGCGGGTTGTTGCAATACCGATGGTACAGCCCCTTGACGTAGTGCAGCCCCGGGTCAATGCGGGCGCGTTTGTGGGACTTTTCCGCCAATTTGAAGAACTTGGGGCAGTCGTACAGGCGCCCGGCCCTGCGCAAGAGCTGCACAAACTGAGTCAGGGCCTCGTAGTTGTTGGGCTTCTTCTCGAGCAGCTGCTGGAAGTGGTAGATGGCGTCCTCATATTTGTTCTTGCGGAACATGATATCCGCCAACATCATCGTGGCCTCCTCATTCGTGGGGTCGACCCGAAGCAGGGCATTGCACTGGTGCTCACAGCCTTCCAGCTCCCCCTTTTGCAGGTACAGCTTTGCCAAGGCGAGCATGCTTTTGTCATGGGTCTCGTCCTGATGGGAGCGTCAGCAGGAGGGGCTGCCATGAGGTGGAGGCTTGGCGGGTGGTGGCGCGTGAGCGGATGTTGGTGGTTGGCGCCCTCGTGGACGTGTGTATGTGTATGTGCGGAGGGGCGGGCGGGGGCGGGCGCGCGCGTGCGTGTGCCAGGGCAACGGGGGAAGAGCCCATCAAGGACGGACACTAGGACGGATCAGGCAGGCCGGAGTCACGAAATGGGTCTGCGGCCTTATCCAGACGCCAGTGGTCTGAGGCATGCAACAGACCCGGCCCCCTGTGCCTGTGCCCGCGCCCCGGACAGGCCCTCCTCGGGAGGCGGGAAAGGTGACCTCTGTCCCCGTGCCCTGCCGCGGTCTGCGACTGCAGTTGCGGCGGCGCTCCGCCTGCGCACGTGGCCCCGCCTCCCCGCGCTGGGCCCACGCCCATGCGGTGCAGAGTAGATCTGCCGGGTCATTGGCACTTGGCCGTTGGCGTGTGCCCCGGTGGTCTGTAGCCGGTCCTCCTGCAACGACCCCCCAGCCGGGCTGGAACTCCCATCCGATGTGTGGATCGCGAATAGATATGTGTGTGCGCGCGCGCGCGTATTTGTGCTCTCTGCTATTGAATAGGGGGCACAGTTGCAGCGATGAGGCGGCAGAAATGGTTCACTGGTGCTGTGAATCTCTAAATAAATCTGGTCCCCCCAACTCTGCGTGCGTGCGTGTGTGTGACGTTGGTGCCTCTCTCTCTCTCTCTCTCTCTCTCTCTCTCTCTACGTGTGTGTGTGTGTGTGAGAGCGCGCGGGATATCGATGACAAGAAACCGATGCTCGTGTGCGCACGTGTGCGTCTGTAGTGGGGGGGGTGTACAAAGGACTGGACCTGTTTTAATGCCTCATTATAAAACGTCATGGCCTTTTCATGTGCCCTCTGTTCATTGTGATACTCCCCGAGCTCAAAGCAGATGCCGGCCGCCACGTTGCGCTGCTGATAGATGATGTCCGCCTGCTCGCCCCGGATCTTGTTCAACACGGTGTTCTGGAACACCCGCGCCTGAATCAAGTCATCCACGGCGCTCTTCATGTCGCTGGCGCTCTTGTGTACCTGCGAAAGTGGATAACAGAGCCCGAGTGGGAGCGTGGGCAAGGGATGCGGAGGGCGGGTTCGCTGCAGTCCCGACACCGGACGGCCCGATCGGGAGGTGGAGGGGTGCGGCAGGGCCGTGGCGGTGGCATGCGACGGTTGTGACAAGAGGTGGGAGCAGCAGGGGGGGCGGCGGGTGTGGGAATGTGTTTTGCGTGGGCGCAAGGCGGCGCTGCAGGATACCGGGGCATTGCGGTGTTCCCAGGCGGTCAGCAGCACACTGGGAATGGCCCACGCTCCGCTGGCCTGCCGCGAGCGCCCGCCAGGTCAGGCATGACCAGAAAGCCCTGGATCCTACTGAGCCAGACACGGGACACGGCTTGTTCCTACTGAGATCTGGTCGCGAGGAGGGCGGATATCACTTGGGGGCACATAGTACGGGGCGGGTGCAGTCAAAAATGACAATCTCAGTGGACTGGTACCAACTCAGTCCGGACTCGCAAAACTTTCGGCTATTTTTTATCGCGGTACTTTTGCATGCAGAATGGGTCTTTTTCGCGGGTGCTGCTGTACCAGGGCACATCGGATAGTGTGGGCTGCAGCCCTGCGTATCACCGGCTGTGGTCTACATGACAGCCTTGACCCTCGACTTTGCCTCTTTGCCTTGAGATAACGCGGCTGAAGGTGCCGAAGAGGCGGTTGGCGGTCTGCCGGACCTGGTGATGCCCCACCGGGAGGCCTCGTGTGATGATACAGGGGGGGGGGGGATTTCGTGCCAAGTCGAATTCGCGGTAGTAAATTTCGCTGTGGCAAATTCCGCGGAGCCCCCTGGGTGAGTGTATCACCCCCCGCCAGAGTCAACAGTGTGTACCGCTGGTGTGCGAGAAATTCGCGGAGGACCTTGAATTTCGCGAGGGAAATTTCGCGGTCAATTTGAAACGCGAAATTTTCCCACGCGAAATTAAAGTGCCACGAACCCCCCCCCCCTCCCCCTGTACAACATTACGCCGTGTGGTTGATGGCCTCAATCATTCCAGTTGCAATCGCCGTGTCTGGAAGGAAATAGGTCAGAGCGTTGAATGGGCCCCTGGTACGCCCCCCCAAAAGCGTATGGGCCGTCAATATTACGCGAGAGCGCATTGCCCACTACTATGTCCTGCATTCAATAAGACTTATGCTCCAGCGCTCAGTGACCTCCCGCAGGGCAGGAGGGTGCAGCGTGTCCACATGAGTTTGATCAAAGCAAGATCTGTGATGCGATTTCAGTTCCACAGTGCAGTACTCCTTTTTGGGATTGTTACTCACGCTATGTCCGTACGGAAGAGCGTCCTCGACGGCAGGTGTGTGGCAGGGGTGGGGCAGGGGAAAAAATGTAACTCGTATCCAAAAAAACCGCAAATTTGTGTAAATCTTGTTGTGGTAGGTCTTGTAAATATTTTAAAAAAAACCGGACCAGTGAAAAAAAAACGTTGGTGTGCATTTTTTTTTGGCGGTTAAGGCGCGGAATTTTTTTTTTTCACAATAATGCCACTTTTGCAATATGTATGCAATATGTACAATTGCTGGTTCTGTACGGCACCCCTCAGCGCCCTTAATGATGGGACGCCAAGTCCACAAAGCACAAAGTACTCTGTGTGGCTGAAGCGTAGCAGTCCTTGACCCCAACTCAAGGGCCCACACCGAAGCGTGGGAGTCCTTGACCCCAACTTGAGGGTTACACAACAGTACAATTTTTTTCTTACTCGCATTTACTGCCAAAAAAAAAACATGACTTACAACATACACGGGCAGGGGTGTGGCAGGGGTGTGGGTGAAGCAAAGGTATGGCAGGACTCGGACTAGCAGACGACGAGGGTCCTGATCACGCCCCAAACACATCACTCCCGAAGTCTAACAAAAGGTGGAGGGCAGGTGAGCGCAAGGGGCTGGAGAAGGAAAAAGTGAAAAGATCTGCGAAGGGCCGGGCCAGGGCTGCACGGGGCATCATCCGACGCCCCATACCTTGGCAAGCAGGAGCATGCTCTTGACTTTGTCCATGGTCCCGGCAACGTCTTCGACCTGCTGCTTCCGCTGATTGAACGCCTCCTTCAGCGTCTGCTCGGCTTTATCGTACGACCCAAGCCGCCAGTAGAGGTGCGCGAGGTCATGACGCAGGAACGTCTTGTTGGGGTCACTGGCCACGGCGTTCCGGTAATACACCACCGCCTTGTTATAGTCGTGTGTGGTCACCAGAGCCTGACCGATTTTGGAGGCAAGGTCCGCATCGTTGGGATCCTGAAGCATAAACCCGAGTGGACTTCTGCAGCCGATGCTTCCTCGATCCCGGGCAGAGCAGAACGGGATTGCCATGGAAGCGGCTGCCGTGCTCAAACACAGGGGCCCCCCAGGGATGCATTGGAAGGGGGGGAGGAGCCCCCCTCCCCCTTCCATGGTGCCCAGCTTAAGCCCAGCCACTGTCCCCCTGACGGCAAGTGTCGGCTTCAATGGCATTTGTAACCGACAGTAACCGCTCCCCAACCGCTTTGGCAACCTCCTCCAACCGCCTGACTAAGCGCCTCTGGGGCCGCCTCTGAGGTCCCTTCCCTTCTAATGCATCCCTGGGGGCCCAGTCTTATGCGGTTTGCAAACGGCCTGCGTATGGGTGGTGCCCCTAGGGCCATGCCTGTTCGGATGTTTGAGCCCTGGGCATCACGCCTGCCGTGCCTGTATGCATGGCCACGGCCGGGGGGGGGGGGGGTGGGGGGCGTTGAAACTGGTCCCACTGCGACCCACCCCAAACTGTCGCTCCAAAGCCAGGGCAGGGGTCTTCTTGAGGGGGGGGGGGGGGGCTTGGGGGGGGGTTAGGGGGTTGGCACAAGGCCTCGGTATCTGATTGCTTGCCTTTGGCGGTGCCTATTGGCCTCTCGCCACTGCTCATTCTGACCCTCTGTGGGCCCGAACGTGTCTTAGTTGTGTCAACGGAGCCCCCGGATGACTTGTCCTGTTTGACTACTCAGGGGGGGGGGGGGGGGGTTTCTTGGGTTGGGGGGCGGGGGGCGGGTTTGGGCGGTCCGTGGGTCGGTGAGGGGGGGTGGCTGGTGTTTGTGGGTAAGGGTAGCCCCCTGGTCAAGTCATACCACTGGGCATGAGTGGCATGCACCCGGTGATCGCCGACGCGTCCACTCGTTCCGCATCTCTGGCGTTTGCCGGGGCAGGGGGGGGGGGGGGATCCGTGTTGAGGGCCATGGAATAGCGCAGCTTGGCCCTGTCATTCCTATCCCGCCAGACCCGAACGCTTGCCTCTGCGGTGGCGGACCAGCCGCCGCGGGTGCAGGGGGTTGCATCAGCTCAGGCACCAGATCACGGTCAACCGGGGTCCAGGTCTGTGGGAGGCACCCAAGGGACTCAGTGAAAGCCTGCAAAGCAAAGCCTACGGGTGGGATGGCCCAACCACGCCTCTTTTCGGGCAAGTCCCTCCCAACAGAAACTTGAGAGGGCGACATGACTCGTGAGTACTTTGAATTGCTTTCTGGGGGGTCACTTTGAGGTGCTGCAAGCAACGAGATCCCTGAGTGATAGTGTCCCTTTGTTGAGAGAAAACTTCTTGAAGGTTCGGTTTGGGGCCTCGGATGACACACCCCTGATCCTGTTCCCCCTTTTGCAAGCGGCGTGATAGTCATAGTGTCAAAGAGAACATCGCTTGCTCACTGGTCCTTGTAAATTCCCCTTCCAGCGAGGAGGAGGAGGAGGAGGAGGAGGAGGAGGAGGAGGAGGAGGAGGAGGAGGAGGAGGAGGAGGAGGAGGAGGAGGAGGAGGAGGAGGAGGAGGAGGAGGAGGAGGAGGAGGAGGAGGAGGAGGAGGAGGAGGGGAGGAGGAGGAGGAGGAGGAGGAGGAGGAGGAGGAGGAGGAGGAGGAGGAGGAGGAGGAGGAGGAGGAGGAGGAGGAGGAGGGGGGAGGAGGAGGAGGAGGAGGAGGAGGAGGAGGAGGAGGAGGAGGAGGAGGAGGAGGAGGAGGAGGAGGAGGAGGAGGAGGAGGAGGAGGAGGAGGAGGAGGAGGAGGAGGAGGAGGAGGAGGAGGGGAGGAGGAGGAGGAGGAGGAGGAGGAGGAGGAGGAGGAGCAGGTGTAGGTGTAGGTGTAGGTGTAGCGTGACCTGACGATATAGGCTTTTCTTGGAAGCTGCACGCCCCGACGGTTGGCGGGAGGTCTCCGTCTAGCACTAGAGGGGCCCCTCACCCAAGGGCCTCTCCACGCGCTGTGTTTCTTGCCGGCTGTTTCGCTCTTTGTCGCGCTGCTCGCTGCACCCCGCGCACTACATGCTCGTGCCTCGCAACTTGGTGCCACCACTTGGTGGGCTACGTACCACCACTTGGTGGGCTTTGTGCCACCACGCGGTGGACTTTGTGCCACCACTTGGTGGGCTTTGTGCTTCCTTGCGGTGGGCCACGTGCCACCACATGGTGGACTCGGTGCTTCCACGCGCTGGGCTTTGTGCCACCACGTGGTGGGCTCGCTGGGTGCTGCAGGCAACTCCCGCCCCGTTACCAAACTAGGGGTGTCGAGGGTGTAGCACCAGCAGCACGTCAGGTGCAGCCGTTGTGCAGCAGCTGCTGCTTCCCCTTTCATGCTGCTGCACATGTTGTGTAGCTCACTGCAGCCAACCCCCGCCCCGTTACCAATCTAGGGGCTATGGGGGTGCTGCGTCAGCAGCACGTCAAGGGCAGCCCTCACGCTGCAGCAGCTGCAGCCCTTCATGCTGCAGTACGCGTGCTGCAGCTGTCTGCAGCCAAACCCAGCTCCGTTATCTTTCCAGGGGCTGCGGGGTTGCTGCACCTGCAACACTTCCGGTGTGCTGCGGCTGCTGCAGCCACTTTCTTGCTGTAGTTCGTGGGCCGCAGCTCACTGCAGCCGACCCCCGCCCCGTTACCAATGCATGGGGGTATGGGGTATGGGGGCAGCTGCATCGGCAGCACTTCAGCTGCCGCCCGAGTGTTGCAGCGGCTGTGGCTCGTTGGGTGCTGCAGCGTGTGTTGCAGCTCACTGCAGCCAACCCCCGCCCCGTTACCAATCTAGGGGCTATGGGGTGCTGCATCAGCAACGCACCAGGTGCAGCCCTCATGTTGCAGCAGCTACAGCTCTTCACGCTGCAGTCCATGTGCTGCCCATGTGCTGCAGCTGACCGCAGCCAATCCCATCCCCGGTAGCAATCCAGCGGCTGTGGGGTTGCTGCTGCAGCACCACGTCAGGTGTGCTGCAGCTGCTGCAGCCACTGTCGTGCTGCAGTTCGTGGGCTGCAGCTGACCGCAGCCAACCCCCGCCCCGTTACCAATGCAGGAGCTATGGGGGTGCTGTGTCAGCGACACTTCAGCTGCCGCCCTCGTGTGGCGCCCGTGCCAGTCATGGGCTCTGGCTGCGGCGTTGTTCGCGTGCACGGCGCGGGGCTTGCTGGTAGTGTGCACTGCTCGGGGTGTGCGCGCTGGCGCGCTGCTCTGTTGGTGTGTACCCACCCCAGGTGCCGGTCGCTCCCCGTGTTTGAGGAGGACCGTGCGTGGAGGACGTCCTCCAGTCCTGGGATGAGCTGGCTCAGCGCTGGACGTCCAGCCGATGGTTACGGCGCTAGCTCCCCACCATGTTGGCATGGTGCCCGAGGCCGCGGGGTATGGGGCCGCCTGCCTCAAGGGGGCCACTTGGGGCTCGCTCCACGAGTTGCCTCTTGCTGCCGGTGTGTGTTTGTGTGGCCTCCCTAGCCTGTTTGATGTATGCTGTCGCGGGTCTTGGCGCAACGTCGGTGAGACGCGCTCAGAGTCCTCGCGCAGGGAGGGCGGCCAAATTAGGCCTCATCCACAGGGCTGAGCCCGCCCGTGGGGTGGGTGGACCTTGTTCGCCGCGACAAGGGTGTGGCTCCGGGGGAGGAGGAGGAGGAGGAGGAGGAGGAGGAGGAGGAGGAGGAGGAGGAGGAGGAGGAGGAGGAGGAGGCGGAGGAGGAGGAGGGGAGGAGGAGGAGGAGGAGGAGGAGGAGGAGGAGGAGGAGGGATTGGATTGGATTGGAGGGTGTCCGGCGGTAGCCGCCAGCGGACGCCACGCCTCACCAGCTGCAACCCGCAGCGGCACGAGACAGCGCCTCACTTGCAGCCGGCGGTAGTCGCCATAGAGCGCCACGTCTCACCAACTGCAACCTGCAGCGGCACGAGACAGCGCACCCAACGCACCTCCATAGATACCCCAAGTCCGGCGGTAGTCGCCATAGAGCGCCACGTCTCACCAACTGCAACCTGCAGCGGCACGAGACAGCGCACCCAACGCACCTCCATAGATACCCCAAGTCCGGCGGTAGTCGCCATAGAGCGCCACGTCTCACCAACTGCAACCCGCAGCGGCACGAGACAGCGCACCCAACGCACCTCCATAGATACCCCAAGTCCGGCGGTAGTCGCCAGCGGACGCCACGTCTCACCAGCTGCAACCCGCAGCGGCACGAGACAGCATCTACCTTTACCGACAGCCTTCGTAGAAGTGAGCCCAATTAGGAAGAGAGGAGGCGGAGGAGGAGGAGGAGGAGGAGGAGGAGGAGGAGGAGGAGGAGGAGGAGGAGGAGGAGGAGGAGGAGGAGGAGGAGGAGGGGAGGAGGAGGAGGAGGAGGCGGAGGAGGAGGAGGAGGAGGAGGAGGAGGGAGGAGGAGGAGGAGGAGGAGGAGGAGGAGGATGGATGGATGGATGGATGGATGGATGGATGCACTGCGCTTGTTCCGGTGCGCTACACCGTCTGCCCAGGGCCCGTTGTTGTTGATGTGTTTCCTCGGCTCATCACTGCATTCCCTCCTCATCCCTTACCCGGCACACGCACTGGAGCACGCACTGAGCGGTCGCATTCATTCATTCTTCCATGCATCCACGTATTGGCTCATTGTCTGTGCATGTGTGCTGCTTTCACCATTGCTTTCACCATTGCCACCCTTAACCCTTCCCTTTTCCCTGGTTGCCCCATGGTGTGGGGCCCCACATTCTTGCTTGCGGATACTGGAGGTGTCGTTTGGCTCCTCCTTTGCCACCTGCATGACAGTGAGGTTAGGTCATCTGCACACGGTCAATCGCCTGTTGCACTGCATGGGCCCATTCTGTCGCCTGGGCCCCCCCGGTTAGGCACATGACCATGTATGCACCGTGTCCCTCCCATACTACTCGTCGCATCACCCTGCATTGGGCTTCCGCCCTCTCATACCACTGCCTCTGCTGCGGTGTAACTCCTTCCTTGGTGATAGCTATGTAGCACAGGCCCATCCCAAAGGGTGGCGCCGTTACCCTTTGTAAGCCCCCTAGGGGCAGGCTTCCTATCCTTTTGTGGGAACCCCACGTTGTATGTTGGATGCTGCACAGCCGCATGTTCTGCACCCCCTTTGCTGCCAGCCGCACTTTAGTTCCCCATACTGCCGCGAGCAATGCCCATAGCAGTGGTGCTGGGATGGTGGTCTCTTGCCCCTCCCCTTCCTGGTACCTGCACCTGTCATCTGTATGCATCATAGCCGCGTAGTGTTGCCCTGCAGGCAGGGCCCAATACTCTCTCCACAGCTCTGTGTCTGCAGTCGCTGTATGCCATATATACATGCCTTGTGTGTGCATGATGCGTAAACATAGGTGGCGTGCGGGCTCCACACTGAGCACTTGCATCGCTGCCACCACATCCGTGCTGGGTACCGACGCTGTGTACATGGGCCACAGGGTGATACCCTCTGTGTGCATGCTTTGCTCATACCACCAGCTGTGTGTAGGCGGTACCCATAGCAGTAGCACTGTGGTGCCCTGTCCCGTGAGCTGTACTCCCCCCCACACTTGGCGTATTTGTACCCCCCGCTTGGTGTGTTCTCTGCACACTCGCGCAATAGCCCCCATGCCCTGTACGACACTGTGCCACAGGTTGGGGCATCTCTGGTGTGCATGTGTCACTCTGCATGCATATGTTCCCTTACACGCTTCACACTCTCCGTGTCCTTCCGTGCCTATGTACATGTCCGTGGTGTTTTCAAAAAATGCCGCCAACAGGGCACTCGCCTGGTCTCTGGGGTGGCGAAATGTACACTGAGCCCACTGGTGCCGTAGGCTGGCATCCTCTCTTCTCTCCTGCACATGCTCCATTGGTGTGTACCCCTGTTCTGACGGCACCGAGTCTCCTGCCTGCACCATGCTGTCCCTAACCATGCGCTTTATGCCCATCACCCTACGCCCTTTGTGGTACCAGGCGAATGTGTGCCCTGCCACCCATGCCTGCGGCATGGTCCAGTCGCTGCCCTCCCTGTGTCTTTGTGCTCGTTTGGCCTTGGTGTCCGCTGCCTTATTGGCCATGGCCAGCACGCCTTGCAACTGTGTGTCGTGCTGTGCCGGGCACCATCCCATTCTGAGTGGCATGCTCTGTGCTATGTCATAGAAGTCACACACTGTGCGATCCATGAGGTTGCCCCCCCTGTGTGTGAGTGTGTGGTGTGCCAGGGCTGTTGCCGCCCCTTTGTTGTCACAAAAGGCCAGCACCAGGTCGACGCTCTCCCCTCTGGTGCTCGTCGCCCTGTGTATCGCCCTGCATGCCTCCACCAGTGCCGTGGCTTCCAGTACATCTGTGCTGCCATGCATGAGATCCATCCATGCTTGCCCTTCCCACACTATGGTGCCATGCAGGTCACTGGCCACTGCCCCCAGGCCCCATATCGTCTCCCCTTGTTTGCCACTCACATCCCCCACTACTACTAGTACTCTGTGTGGTATGCTTTTCACGCTTGCATGACATTCCCATGTGTCACACTGTGCTCCCTCATGGTGTATCACCGGTTTCCATTGGTGCTCCGTGCACCAGCGGTATAGCTTGTCATAGTCTGTATCCACCCCCCGTAGCGTTCCCATTCCTCCCCACGGCCGGACGATTGCCATTTGGGTGGTTTCCCTGACCCATTGGTGTTTGGCATTCGCTGTTTTGTACATGTCCATCAGATTGTTTTCCCAAAATGCTTGCAGTGGTGGTGTCACCGCCAAGCCTTTTGCATGCACAAAAAATTGCTTGGGGGTTTTCAGGGGTAGGTATAGTGTTCGCCGCATGGTGTTGCACATGATGCCCAGTACTGTTTTGGTTTCCCCTGCATGCCCCCTCCCATTGACATGCTGCGGCCACCCCACACTGCGCTTGTATAGCCATCTGGCCAGTATGCATCCGGCCACTAGGGCCTTCAATATGGCCAGCGAGGGTGCATGCCTGCATGTCTGTGCTGTGATGTGGCGTGCATGTTTCCTTATTCCCTGGATGTCTTCCCCCGCTGCCATGAGCACATTTGCATTGCCCCCCAGGAATTTGATGTACTTGGTACGCTTGGCCGCGTGTACCGTGGCTCCTTCCACTTGGATGGTGGAGGCCTGTGGTGTGATTTTGTGGTTGTGGTATGCATAATGGATGAGGCCAAACTTGTCGGGGTTGCACGCCGCATTCATGGCTTTGAGCACTGCTATGGTTCTGCTCACACTGTGTTGTAGGCCTTGCGTCGTGGCCCCCCATAGTGTGGTATCATCCACCACACACTGTATGTGTAGGCGTGCCATGGACTCCCACAGTCTCAGTGAGATCCCCCCCTCCCCGATCCCTGGTCCTGCCAGAAACAGAGAATTCCAGATGTAAAAATAGGGGTCCATGCCCCCACCCTGTACCAGTCCCCCCGTCATTGAGTATGCCATGGAGAGGCCCATGGCCGTCACCACGTAGGCTGTGATGTGTGCATACAATTGGCTCTGTTGCCTCCATGCCCATTGCAGATTCCCCCCTTGCGCCACCTGTTTGGTCACCAGTTCCCTGTCTGTCTGCCCATACCCATTGCTGAGGTCCAGGAACATTAAGAGGATTTCCCCTGTATCCCTTAGCTGTGTGAAGATGCTGGTGTAGGTTAGCCGCCGCAAGTGCTGGCAGTTCACGCCCTTTAGGATTGCATGCTGCAACATGTGCAGGTCCTCCGGGGTGTTGTACCGCTGGCTCCTCATGAGGAGCAGCTTCTGCCCCTGCCTGGGTATTGCCGATCCCAGCATGATGGGTCGTGTGTGTTTGTTTAAAACGATACCTTGCTGTTTTTCAAAAGGCAGGTGCAAAAATCTGGTGCATTCTGCTGGCAGTTTGTCACTGGGGGTTAGCAGAACCTTCGCCTGCATGTGCTGGTATGCCAGCTCTGCGTGGATGGACAGCCCTGCCGCCACTCCATCCGCCGCTACCGTTAGGTTGCGTTGTGCCCTTGCCAGCTCCCTGCCCTCACCATCCTGCATGGGGTACCCTGTGGGGTACCCCAGTGTGTGTCTCACCTCACCTGCTGACTCTTCTGTCACCCTGGCCCTCTCTACTCTGATCACTTTGTCATAGCATCCCCTGGTCTTCTCCCTTTGGTGTGTGCTTGCTGACCCATTCCACACTTGGGCTGGCTGTGGGCAGAGTGTTTTTTCTCTGTGCCTCTTTCGCCACCACCTCCTTCACTTTCTCCCCCGTGGCCACTGTGTGTGTCGTGGTGTCCCATACCTTGGTAAGCTGGACCAGTTTGCTTGCTTTCTTGATCCTCAGGATTTTGGTGGTGGCCCCCGTTTGCTGTATCTGTTCCAGGACATGGCGTTCTTGCATTTTCGCCAGCCATACCTTATCATGGAGCATGGTGAGCACCTCCGGCACGTCCACCCAATTCCCCGTCCCCCCTCCCCCCCCCTGACTGTCCTGTTGCATGGCCTCTCTAATGGATTGTTCTGCTTGTCTTTGCACCCGTAGTTCATCCACTGCTGCCACTACCTCCCGGTACATGGCCACCCATTGCTGTACGGTGAGTCCTGCCCCACTGATGCACTCCATCACCGCGCCCCAACTCTGTCTGTCCCCCGGCCCCCACGCATTGACTCCCGTGGGCTTGTGTCCCACCGGCGCTGTGTCACTGTCCCACCCCCTCCCTACCCTCACCTTAAACTGCACCAGCGGATGGTCCGCCACTCCCTCACTGTAGTGCACCACTTCCGGCTCCATGGCCTGGGACGTGATCACCCAGTCTTTATGGTCTCTCGCCTCATGTCCTGTGGTGTGCACGTACATTCTTCTGTCCTGCATCCACTGTGCTGTGGGTGTGTGTGTGGGGACATATCTGTTCCAATCACCACATATGATACATTGCGCATATGCGTGCAATGCGTACACTGCCGTGAGTGTTTGCAGGCACTTGGCGTAGTCACCTGGTGCATTGCGTTGTGTCATGTGCACTACTATGAGCAGTATGGTGTGGTGTGCCATTCGTGCCAACACAGCCATGGCCCATCTGTCGTCATGCACTTTCTCCATGTGCGTGACCCTATCTGTATGCATCCACACCCCAATCCCCTTCCCGATCCCCATGTGCCTGGATATTCGCCTCTTGTACCCCATGAACAGGGGGTCTCGTTTCTCCACCCCCCATATTTCCGCCACCGCCACAAGGGTGGCTCTGCTCCGTAGTGCCACTGTCTTTATCTCTTGCCATTTGCTTGCCGTCATGCTTTGCGCATTGACAAACATGCCTGTTATGGTTACCTTCCCTCCCCGCCCTTGTGACAGGATCTTAGGCATCCCACTCCATATGGACGTTGTATAGTGCATCTGGGGCAGTTGTGTTTGTGGGTGCAGGTATGCACTGCAAATGGTGTGCCCATCGCTGTGTGTTATTGTGCATCGCAGTTCCATTGTGGATATGTCCTCCTCCCTTGTGCCCCAGGCCCTGGCCCACTCTTCAAACAAGGCTCTCTCATTGCCTTTCATGCTCGCCCATACCTGTGCGCATTTCCTTCCTTTACCACCATCTTTTCTGCGCCACACTCTTTTGCGCAGGATGGTCCATTGTAGTACAAATACATCATATGCTGGCAGCACCCATTCCCCTGCCGTTCCCATGATCCCCTGTGCAGTGTATCTTTGCACTCCATAGTGTCTCCACCAATCGTGGGACATTTGCAGGCGAAACATGGCTCCCCCGAACTCCATGTCCCCTGACTCCACTGTGTGCACTGTCTCCGCCCTGTGTGCTTGTGCTGTGAGTGTAATGTGTTGTGGCCGACCTCGTTGCTGGATGCTCTTCCAGTGCCTGCTGACACCGTCTGGGTTCATGTGCCATTCCAGCCCCAGAGTGGTTATGGCCACCCTGTGTGCCACCTGTGTGCGTTCATTGCCCGTGATCATCCAGGGGTGCATGCGGGGGTTCACCACTGGTCCATGTGGTTGTTTCAGGGTTTGGCCCATTTGTGGCCGCCCACTTGTGGTGCGACAATACTCCCAAGCCATGGACATTCCCGGGGTGTCCAGTACCCCTGGTTGCAGTGGCCGGCTCCCCCCTACTTGCATGGTGTGCTTTGGCTTGTTGCCTGCACTCGCTGCCTCCGCTGTGTAGGCCCTGGTGCCACCCTTCTGTACCCACATCCCTCTATACTGCACTGCCTGTTTGGTCTAAACTTACATCTGCCAACAAGCAAAAGCACATGCACACAGAAAACGATAAGTAGCGTCGGTATGCGAGTCTGGGGCGTGATGTCGCATAAGGCAGCCTGTGCCATAGATACTGTCCAGGGTGGGTGGGTGGGCCATCGACATACAAAATATAAAAGACAACTGAGCAGACAATCAGTGCAGACACATACACACTCAATCCTGCACAGACCAAACTTGGGTTTGCTTATGGCAAACCTCATTTTGGTCTAAACTTACATCTGCCAACAAGCAAAAGCACATGCACACAAAAAACGATAAGTAGCGTCGGTATGCGAGTCTGGGGCGCAAACACTCCCCTACACCGACATGATATCAGGCTGAATCTGCCCTGAAAGAAAAAAAAATATAGAAACCGGCTGCGCGCCGCGATCGGCCGCGCCGTGCAACACACGCACCCCGCGCAACACACGCCCACGCCGTGACACCCCCCCTCGCAGTCGCATTGCGTCAATTACAGCACTCTTGCCGCTGTAACCGGACGCCGTAACTTCTTATGGCCCCGACAGCCCCCTCACCCGGCTCGGCCAAAGGCTGACCGTTGTGTTTGGTTGCTGCACCGGGTGAGGGCACGTCAGAAGGTAGGGTCACGACGCCCAGGCACACTCAGCCACTCTCGGCCCGCAGCACGCTTGCCGCGTCAAATACAGAATTCCGGCGCATCACGCATCATACGCACGGGCACCCGTCGCGCGTACCAGTCCTGCGCAATGGTCACTGCAGCGCGGTACAGCCTCTCCCGACCCACAGCACCCTCCCAACACCGCACCCCTGCGCCCGGTCGCGCAACCACAGGCGGTGCCTGCAACAACTCAGGCCGCGGCATGCAGAAGTACCAAGCCTCCCACACGACCGGCAGCCATTGCCGGATGAGCTCTAAGGCCGCATCCGGGTCCTGACCCACATAAACTGTCCCATGCTGATTACACGCCAGCCAACCCGTGTATGACAGCCCCAACGCGTGTCCTGCACTACCCGCCAACGGACCCGGACACCAGCCAGTCAACACCACCAGCCTGCACTGTGGCAAATGCCACCACTGGTCCGGGACCCATTGCCGCACGCCCCGCAGGCCGAGCGGCCCCGCGTCCCAGAGGGGCAATATTATGTTATACACCTCCTGGCGCATCGCACCCGCCAGGAAGTGCTGCCGCGGCGCTCTCCACGCGTGGGTCGCTCCTGCCCCGTATCTCCATCGCAGCGCCGCACGGACCGCTCCCGGGGCCACCGCCAGCCCAACTCCCGTGAAGCTGACGGAGGCCGCGGGCCGTGAGGCTCCCACGCTGATGAAGTACTCGAACGCCCCCACCAGGAGCGCTGTCAGGTCCAGGGCGCCGGGGAAGAGCATGCAAACCGCGTACAAGACGCACGCGGCGTCCACGATCTTTCCCCAGCGCCGTGCACCGCTCACCGCTGCCGTGAGCGCCCGCGCCCATCCCCGCAGCACCGGCACCGGGTGGGCGCGTGCGATGCCCCGCTGCCGGTCCTCCTCCCAACGCCCCCAATCACGCTGGCGCCTGCGCCGGCCCATATGCGTTGGCGCCGGCGGCGGCAGGGGGTGGAAGCACGACAGCGCCACAGGCCTTGGCATGAGTTCAAAAAGAAAACTAAGGCACCGCAAACGCAACACATGCGAGGTTACCTCACCGCCATTCGCACCGTACCCCTACCACGCAGACACTCGCATGCTCAGAGCTATCGGGCGCCGTGCTCCCCGCTGGTCCCCGTCTGCACCCTCACCCGGCTCGGCCAAAGGTTGACCGTTGTGTTTGTTTGTAGCACCGGGCAAGGGCGCGTCGGAGGACACACGCACGACGCCTAGCTACTTGCAGCCAACGGCCTAAGGACCAAACGCAGGGCGTTACGGCGTGTCAGGCAGGCTTCCGGACCTTCATGCCCACATGACCCTGCGGCTGCTTTATCACCGGTAGCTCCAACGTCCATACATGCTGGACTAACACCGTGGGGCCGCCCATAGCCAACCTCAGCCGACGTGTGGCCTCCTCTTGTGCTGCGGCATAGTCCCCCCTCCACCCCGACTGGATACGGCTGAAAGGATCCGCCGGGTTGCATTCTCCTGGGACCCAGCACAGATACCACGACCTACGCGACCGCGTGCACGCGTATACCAGCCGCCGCAAAATTCTATTCTGCACTCGCAACCCCACACTCGCTTTTCCTGCCGCAAAACTTTGCAGTATCGAAAAGTTATCTCCAACCAGACCTACTCTGTTCCACCCCAATGCGGACACGAAATGCACTGCATACTCTAATGCCGCGAACTCTGCAATCTGCTGATTGCACAACACCTCATGTACGATCCCTGACCTTCCCCCCATAGTGTATCCCCACAGCGCCATCCTCCAGGTTTGCTCCATCAAAAAAAATGTACTCAGCCCGATCGCGCGGCTTCTTAAAAAAAACCAACGGCCTCCATGCCATCAGCCCCCATGGCAGCAAGCCCGCAAGGGTGTGCAACAAACGCAAGGGGGCGTCAGCCAACCACTGAGGCTGCCACAGTATATGCGCCCACACCGGCGCCACGAACGGCAGCACTCCCCAATTTGGGCGCACAAACCACAGCAACCTGCCCAAAAAGCGTAGCAAACGGCGGCGTGTACAAGGGCCTACAGCCAGTTGCCACCAGCGCGCCACCAACGCTTGCCAATTTCCACGCGCCGTGGACACAGTGGCAGCCTGGAAATCGAAAAACTTTCCAATCCATGCCAAACCAACGGCGGCCTCCAAGGTGCTTTTTGGACTGACAATGGCCCCTTCCTCCCTCAGGCGCGAAGCAACAACACCCGCCTGCATACTAACCCACTTCCTGCCATACCCAATGATAAACACATCGTCCAGGTAGACAAGCACCAAGACCCCCTGCACCCCCGCGCTCTGCACCAGCCTGACCATCACGGCCTGGCAAATGGCTGGACTGTGGGTCCACCCGAACGGGAGACAATCAAAACTATACAATACTCCATCCACTGAAACTCGAAAGGCGTCAGTAAACTCAACAGGGGTCTTCAAAGACCAAAAACAATTACTAAGATCAATATGACATGCACACAAAACAGGCTCCTCCCCCACACAGGGCGGGTCAGCTTTGAGGGACGCCATCTGGTGAAGAAGGAACATGACATTATCCCCCACCACCCCCGCACAACCGGCTGGAACGAAATCCAAATGTATATTCCAATGCACAATCTGTAAAAAAGCGACAAGCTCAACGCTTGGCAATCGCAAGGGGGGGCTGTCGCACCCCTGGGCCTTGTTGAAAAGGACCATGTTGCAAATACAGCTTGCCTTTTCGCTGTTTTTCGGGATAGCGAAAAGGGACCCATTGGGGCCCAAACCGTCCGCAAGACAGGGGCGCAGTACCCCTTGCTGTACCAATGCCCTGGCCAGGACCGCAGACTGGCCTGTTACAGGCGCCGGAGAAGAAAAGGACCGCCTGCTCACCTCGCCAAAGTTACCCGGCACCAATGCCTTCCAAATATCGGGGGGGATGCGGACATTACCCACAGGTCCCACCCCCCTCTCTAAAATGGTCGTAGTTAATGGCACCACAATTAACTTCGGGGAAGTGGAGTCACGCAACCAGATCAGCCACGCGTCCCTCGTGAGCTGCACAAAAAACTGACCGATATGTACCCCAGGGTGCGGTATCCCTAACTCTGACGAATGCCTCCACATCCTGAGCACCAGCACCAGCAGCCGTCCTAGGGTCCAGCCATCATCGCCTCCGCTGCTTGGCGGGAGGTCGATCACCTCCCGCAGCTTGCTGCACCACTCCCGAACCGCTCCATCCCGTACTCGCTGCAGGACCCACTCGGCCAACTCGGGGCCCCAGGGCTGCTGATGCCACGGGACTGGCACTGCCATGCCTGCGCACCTTGACGGTGCGGCGCACCGGGACTCCAAGTCGCTGAGGCGTGTCATCATCCGACAGTACAATGCACGCTCGCTTGGATCCAACGTCAGGCTGTTGCTCCACAGTTTGCTGTCCGTCCCGAAATAACTCCGAAATCGCTGCAGGCCAGAAGTCGTGCCCTCGCGCCGTGCGCTTAACGAACTTGGAGGGTCCCTCTGGCCATGGTAGTCTGATGGAGGTCCAGATTTTATATTCTTCAGGTGGCTGTGCGTAGTCCTCCGCCACCCTCCGTGATTTCCATCGTCCCCACCATTGCCGGATTTCCGCAGGGAGGGCGAGGTACTTCTGCAGGGCAGCACCCCCGCGTTTCCAACAATGCCACCTGTGATTGGCGTACTCTGTTCCCCGGAACCCGAATTCCATGAATGACTCCAACCATGGCGATCCGGAAGGGCACATGATGGGCGACCTGCGACGACCTGTGGACCCATAGTCACGGAGCCACCTCGCCCATTTTGCGGAGTACGGGCCCAGTTCTCGCTGGACAACCTTGTCACCGTTCTTGTTGCACCTGAACCATATAGCCTCGTCCTCGATCCCTCGTCGTCGAACCCCGGCCGCTTCCCCCACCCGCCACAGACAGGTGAAGGAGAGGACGGCCAAGGCGAACCCGGACCACTGCTCCTTGGTTCGACAGGATTGGGCAAGTACGGACAGTGCCTCCAGTCCTCCATACGGTCGCTGCTCCTCCGTGTTGCGGATGGTGGACTTTGCCATGCGCCAATGCCTGGCCTGGACCACCCCAGCGATCCACCCCAAGTCCTCCAGGGCTCGTACCGCGCAGATAGCCCCTCGCATGTATGATCTCGACCTGCCCTTGGCGAAGAGCGCACGTAAGTATCGGTCCAGCAATTTTGACTTATCGACATCCGGCTGCGAGGCTGCGAGTAACCCCAATGCTCGGATGTGAACGGCATAGTTGCTTCTGGTGCCAACGCTCCATGACATTGCGACAAGCGCATCGGAATACTCTGCCGGGTCTTGTCGATTGAGTCGCTTCCACGCCGCCCACCAAGATGACCAGTCTGCCGACTCTCCCAGTACTCCCTCCACCTCTCCCGACGGCGTCTCACCGACTGTCCTCCTCTCCCCCTGTTCTTCCCCCCCTTTTTGGCACCGTCACTCGTAGTATGGGCAGGCAAAAAACCAATGCTTCTTGCCCGGCGCTCCATGGCTCTTGCACGTGCGGCAACCCGTAGCCGGCGGATCCGTCATGTCGGTCCTCTGCTGATTATTGTTCTTCGGGATCCAAATCCTACGTCCGTTCTCGTACGAGAACCTGCTCCGCAGGCTAGCCAGACGGCGACGGACTTCCTCCACAGGGACCGTAGTGTCCCCAAAATTTTCTGGCGGCTCTCCCACTTCCTTTGGGGTCTCGCCCCCACGCCCACCTCCGGTGTGCTGATGGTATGATTCTCCGTACGTCCCCATCGCTCATACCAGCAGGATCCACAGTCCCTCCACGTAATTGGCCACCAAGGCCGGAATCGGGGGGGTTCCCCCACCGTCCGACCCATCCATGGGGGCGGTCACGGCCTCCAGCCAAGCACCGGAGGTCCAGACCTCTTTGCTCTGCGCCTTCTCCGGAGACATAACCAACTCTTCTTGGAGGTCAGACGATTTCCAGGCTGAGGTGCACTCCATCAGTAGGGGATCCACCTTTTGGCCGTCCAGGACGGCCTTAAAAAACACCAATAAACGGCATACCCACTGCGGTTTATGATCCATCTCCATCAAAATAGATAGCTCCTTGTGGCTCAACTTGGGGATCCTTCTGGAGGGCTCACTCTTCCCCAGCTGCACCTCCTCCAACCGCTGCTCCAACATCTCCAGCTTTTTCAGGACCTCGCTGATACCACTCTGCGACTGCTCATTGGTCTCCTCCACCGCCTTAGCGAAATTACCCGTATCCACATCGAATCGCAGGTCCTCCAACAGGCAATAACACGCTATGTACTCCACCAACTCCACCGTTGTGAGCTCCAGCCCATGCGCCTTGACTGCCTTCTCCACCCACTCATCCTTTTGATCACCCAACCTGTTAAGGTCAATCTGGATCTCCATGCGCAGCCTCATAAAATCCTTCTGAGGCGCCACCAGGCTCCATTGGGCGTGCAGCCCCGACTGTGTATACTCCCGGAAAGAGATCATCTTCTTTCCTTTTCCTTTATCCTTCTTCGCAGTCTTAGCCCCCGACGGGGTGCCCTCCCGCGCAGAGCCCTTGCGCTCCGCCTCCTCCCGTAAGGCCTCCTCGATCTCGTTTGGGGTAGCAAAACCAGGGTGCATACCCCCGACTCCACGCAAACGCACCTGCACATGACTCCTGCTCTGGGGCACCTTCATGCCGTCCGCGAGGGCACGCCCCTCGCACAACATCCAAAAATCGTCGTCGCCACAGCCCCACAGCCTGACAACTGCACTGCGCAGCTGACGTGCTCCTTCGCAGGGAACCTGCACCCAACCCCGCGGGCCTTGTAACCAAACGTGGGGGGGGGCCGGGGCACGTGGCCGATCCGCCCGCGGCAGAACCATCACGCCGTCCCCCTGAGCTAACCCCCCTGGTTCGGCCAAAGATTGACCGTTGTGTTTGTTTTGGGCACCAGGGGGGGTCGCCCAAGGTTCAAGGGATCCGGCGTCCAAATGCGGCGTCCCGGCAACCCCCGCCCCCCCCGTTCCTCGGCGTAGGGCTTCACTCAGCTCAATCGATCGCCCGGCTTTTGACCCGCCGGCCGGTTTCCCCCCAACACGCGCTCCTCCGGGCTCGCCCTGTCGAGGCACCAACCCACGGGGCAATCGGAAAGCATTTCCCATCGACATACAAAATATAAAAGACAAATACATCATATGCTGGCAGCACCCATTCCCCTGCCGTTCCCATGATCCCCTGTGCAGTGTATCTTTGCACTCCATAGTGTCTCCACCAATCGTGGGACATTTGCAGGCGAAACATGGCTCCCCCGAACTCCATGTCCCCTGACTCCACTGTGTGCACTGTCTCCGCCCTGTGTCCTTGTGCTGTGAGTGTAATGTGTTGTGGCCGACCTCGTTGCTGGATGCTCTTCCAGTGCCTGCTGACACCGTCTGGGTTCATGTGCCATTCCAGCCCCAGAGTGGTTATGGCCACCCTGTGTGCCACCTGTGTGCGTTCATTGCCCGTGATCATCCAGGGGTGCATGCGGGGGTTCACCACTGGTCCATGTGGTTGTTTCAGGGTTTGGCCCATTTGTGGCCGCCCACTTGTGGTGCGACAATACTCCCAAGCCATGGACATTCCCGGGGTGTCCAGTACCCCTGGTTGCAGTGGCCGGCTCCCCCCTACTTGCATGGTGTGCTTTGGCTTGTTGCCTGCACTCACTGCCTCCGCTGTGTAGGCCCTGGTGCCACCCTTCTGTACCCACATCCCTCTATACTGCACTGCCTGTCTTAGCATGTGCTCGTCTATGTGCATATCAAACATGACTGGTCCCCCTGTGCGTTCTTGTTCCCCCATCCCCCATATAGATATGAACGGTGTTGTGGGTGTGTGTGGCGCCATTGTGAGGATAACAAGTCGGCCCAGGGTCCCACTGAGACCTGCTGACGTGATGTTGATCGCCGGGTCTCCTCGTTTGCTTGGCCTTGTTCTCGTTACCGGTGTGGCTTGATCCTTGGCTATGTGGCATGTCACTTTACCCCATCGGCACTCTTCTACTTTCATGGACATGGCCACTCCTTTGAGGGCTGCTTGCCTCATCGTTCTTCCTCCCATGTATGCCTCATAGCTGGCCGCATCCACCGCCAGCAGCAGCGGTCTTTCACTTCTGCCATCCACCACAGCACATAGTGCCGGCCACATGTCCGCCAGGTTGTGGAATTTGAACTTTTCATTGATGAATTGTGCCACTCGGTTGGGGTTGCTGCAGCGTATTCCTGTCAGCTGTATCACCTTCAGCGCTTGCTGTTCCTCCGTGATGTCCACGTATTTGTTGTCCTCGCTGTCTTCTTCATCCTCATCCGGCTCTCGTTTGCGCTTCAGGTTGCGGATCATTCGCCTCATATCCGTTTCTTTTTCTTTTTCGCTCCCTTTCTTTGTCCCCACATCGCCCGCTTGATCTTGGTCCTTGGCCCTGTGCTTCTCTTTTTTGCTCTGCAGCAGCCTCATCAAGCGGTCTGTCTCATCTTCAGATTCAGAGCTGTCTTCTTCCATCGCCGCCAACTGCTGTCGTAGTCTTTCTTTTTGTTGATCCTTCTGTGCTTTTGCCGCCGCCTTTTCTGCTTGCTTCAGCTTTGCTGTCAGCTCCTCTTTGCTCGGCGATGCCCTTGTCTGGCGCTTGTTCTTTTGCTCTTCCAATTGTGTTACCAGCTCTGCTTGTTCATCAAGAAGTCGCTGGATGTATATGTCCCTTTCATCTTCGGGCTCCACCGCTGGCTTCTTGTTTGGTGGCTTGTCCGCTTCAGGCTTTTTTGCCACAAATCCAGCCATGCGCGCCACGTTGGCTATGTGCTTCTTCCATGCTTGGTGTGTACTTTGTTCTCCTCCCACTTGGAGGTGTTTGTTGCCGATCACTTTACTTCCTTCTCCTTTGGCCATCCTTTGGACTTCTTGTGCTACCGCCAGCTGGTGGTGATCTCCCAATCCTTCCAATGTCTGCATGTCCACTCCTACACATTTCATTGTTCTTTGGAGCTCCGTGACTTGCTCTTCCGTGATGGCCTCCAGCGCTGCGTGGTAGGATTGGATACATACCTGTTCGTCCCGTAGGGCCATGGCCGCCCTGGCTGTGTCCGTGAGTCCCTCCTTTGGTATGGTGTAAAGTGCCATTAGCTTGGCTGGCACCGCCCCTTCATGCATGGCTATCACCAGGTCCACCCATCTTTCTTCATCGTCCACTGATTTCCATTGAATCAGCTCTTTTCCTTGGCGCACTTCAGTGTCTCCCCACTGGACAAATGTATTCAGTGTGAGGACTTTGGCGAGCTGTCCTGGGGACCCTGGGACCGACGCCATGTGGATCTGTATGAGGGTGTGGGGTTGCGTGGTGCCCCTTGTTGTTTCTTGCCCCCTGTGCTTTGTGCTTGTCCCCTCTGTGTGTGTATCCATATGTTTATTGTGTGCATTATGATCGTCTCTCATTCTCTCTATGGCATCTGCGGTCTGTCATTGAATTTTTCGGCTTTCCGGGCCATGATCACGCCGTTCGCGGGCTGCCGCTTGGCTGCTCATGCGCGTCGACTCCACCATTGCGGTGTTCGAATCGCTGCCTCTTGGCCTTGTTACCGGATCGCGAGCTTCCGCTTGTGCGTCCTGAGTAACATATCAGTGTTGTTGCGCTGGGCCGGTGTGTGTTGGGGTGTGTTGTGTGCCCTGTGGTATGCCTGCCCGTTTCATCTCTCGGGTCTTAATGCCTGCTTACTATGGCAGGTCTTTGCGCTGCCATATCAAGTGCCAGGTTCATGCGCCTGGTCTTATTTCCTTTTGCCTGTGTTTGTGTTCCTTTTCTTGCTGTTGTGTATCTTGCTTGTTCGTTCGCTTGCCTATCGCACCTGTGCGCACCACGTCTTTGGTTCTCTTCACTGTCTGTTGTCGTCCTGTACCTGTGGAACTCATGATAAAGCCGTGTAAACACATCGCCTCTCCTGAGGCGTTATGGGTTCCCTGCGGAGAGAGGACGAGGAGGAGGAGGAGGAGGCCGAGGAGGAGGAGGAGGAGGAGGAGGAGGAGGATGGCGTGGTTGTCACCATACCGCCCTCCACGGCAAAGAGGTGCACCCATGAGTGGTGCCACAGTCTGCACATTACACTTGAATGAATTACGGTTGCGGATAGTACGGATTGAAGAGTTTCCGAGTGCAGCTGTGCCATGCGGAGGGTTGGCTTGGATCGGAGGGATAGTCCAAGAACGAGGAAAGCATGGGTATGGTATGGTACAGGTGTGGTAGGGGTATAGCGGCCTAGAAGTGAGCGGTCCGAAAGGGAACCGGTCGCACCGGCAAACAACGACACCCTCCAATCCAATCCAATCCTCCTCCTCCTCCTCCTCCTCCCTCCTCCTCCTCCTCCTCCTCCTCCTCCTCCTCCTCCTCCTCCTCCCCTCCTCCTCCTCCGCCTCCTCCTCCTCCTCCTCCTCCTCCTCCTCCTCCTCCTCCTCCTCCTCCTCCTCCTCCTCCTCCTCCTCCTCCTCCTCCTCCTCCTCCTCCTCCTCCTCCTCCTCCTCCTCCTCCTCCTCCTCCTCCTCCTCCTCCTCCTCCTCCCCTCCTCCTCCTCCGCCTCCTCCTCCTCCTACCCACACTTTATGCTCATGAGTCCTCGCCACAAAGGGCAGTATATACTCCACTGCCCATCGCCCAAGGGACAGGCACCAACTGCCTGCACCGAAAATCAACTGTCCAAATAATATCGTCGGCACGTCACCCCAAAGCCCGTCCATTGAGGGACTGGCATCGTTGAAAATGGGGTCAAACATGGAGACGTCGAAAAGGATATCAGGATATCAAGAGATCAATATCCTGAGCCCGTCCATTGTGGGACTGGCTGCCAGCTGAAAAATGAGTCGTGCATTTAGCGAAAACGACGAAATCCGTCACGACGGTCTTCCCTCCGATGATCCTCACCTCGGTCGACTCGTCCATGCTGTTGGCCCCAGTGCTGCTGCTTCTCCCGATCTCTGCGCATAAAGGGCTTGAGTCCAGTGCCCCTGGGCAGCTCGTCTGGACGATTCACTCGGCCTGTAAACGAGAGAAAGCCCGTGCAAGGAATTCAGGAGGTACTCCCTTCACCTGATGGCGGTCAGTGCAGACCAGAGCAACCGGTAGTACCCCCGGCAAGCACAGCTGCATGCAATCCAGAGCCCCCTGCGACTTAACTCCGTTCCACGGGACGACTCGGCCGGCCAGCACCCAATACACAGAGCGTCCCGGGGGACCTCCTACGGAATGCTTCCTCCACCAGAGGACCTTCGTCATGCGCACAGGTGCCCACCCATACGTCTGGTACTGTGCGGCGCCACGACGATAAGCTCACCAACGGCTGGTGCCCCCTTATGTGCGCCACAGGGCACTGTGTGCAGGGCCGCGTGCACGAGACCATAGCCCACACCAGCCAGAGAGGAACTTGGACTGGTGCCACGAACCCAGGGCTACCGCCAACCACAATTTGGGAATTGGCCCCAGGCACCCAATCCGGAGGATGACTGACAAAGGGCCAAGGTGCCAGCTGCACGTCCTCCCTGCCGAACACAATCGAGTGCAGCAACGCCAGGACATGAAACATAAATTGATGGGGCCGCGACATGCCCAGGCGTGACAGCACTGAGACCACGCCCTTGGGCAGCCCAGCACCCAGCCAAACTGCCCACACCGTGTCCGACGGAGACGACATGCCGTGAACGGCAGCTGCCATAGATGGATGCGCCCAAACGATGTGCAGTGGTTGCCTGCCAGCCACTGTCACCCCACCCCAGCGTGGGCACAGGCGTTGGCGGGGAAAGCCCATATCTACTCCCACTTGTACAACCTCACGGATCCAAGCCAGGACCTTCAATTTCGTGAGCAGACACTCATGTAGTCGGTGAACCCGTAAGGACGGGCACCAGATACCGCACTCCTCGCAGACCATGTTGAGATTGTCCACCTCCCACGATTCCACCTCAGGGTACAGGGCCCATGCCCTCATGAATCCCCAGTTCTTGATGTTCAGTGGCTGGACTTTCAACCATTGGCGGGTTGCTGTGACGGACTCAGGCTGCACTTGAGGCCACGACCGCCTTGAAACCGTCCTCGAGTGATGCGACTGGCAGCGGATGTGAGGTGAGGCTTCCTTGTACAGTTTGTCCTTGAGGTTGAGAATGATGCGACCCTCTTGCTCAGGAAATACTGTCGAGTAATCCAGCCACACCTCCGGAATATTCCACTGCTCCCCCTCCCATTCTGCACCTTGCCGAGCCAGGGTATCCATATCCCTATTGGCTAAAGCAATCCAGTCATCCGCACCAGTATCATGTTGGGCTGGGTCCCAGCCCCACTGCACCGCCACGTGTCGCACGGAGTTGGCCCTGATGACCAGTCTGTCCGCCACACTGGAGCCCATATCCTGGAGGTCGCCAGACCGGCCCGACTGTATCGCCCCGAGGCAATCCGACCAGCACCACACCTCCATATTCTCCAGACCCATACTTCCCAGCCAGGCATCCACAGATACGAGGCCCGAGATGATCATTGTGGCCTCTACGATTTTTGTGCTGAGGCCATGGGCCGTGAGGTGTACCACCCGGGTAACATAGACATGGCCAGTGGCGTCACGAACCTGGACAGCCCCTCCCCATGTGCCCCTCAGGCTGGCGTCCCCAAACACATACAGGGCACCCTGAGGTGGCCTTTCCGAGTTTATGACCACCACTTGCCCCACACCAGAATCCAATTGCAGTGACACCATGGAAATCTGCATAGCCCTCAGCCGACTCCGAATCCTGTTTACATCGAGATCCAACCGGTGTAACTCCGGCCGACGCCAGTGTTCCCACAGGGCCTCCCGCAGCAATGGATTGGTGCTGTTGAAGCTCTTCATTGACTCCGACGTCACCGTGACCCACAGCTTGGCATCAGGGGGATCCTCCAGGACCACCTCAAACACCGCTGTCCTCGGCATGCGGGGCGGCAGCCCAAACGTTGCACGATATGTGCGACTGATGGATCCGACCATGGCATCGCAGATCACCTCCGGCGGGATGTTGACCACTGATCGGAAGATCATGCGGTTGGTGACCAGACCGTTGATGATGGACTTGGCCACGTGGGCAGATACCGGCCAGGTACATAGCTTTGCATGGACCAACTTGGCCCAAGACCGAACCACCCGCAAGGTCGCCGCATGTCCCCCAAGTATATTGGCGTTGCCACCGAGCAAGCGAACATACTGGCCCTCTTTTGCCACTTTGATGGGCACCCCACCCCAATGCACACAGGGACGAACCATCTGTAGCACCGACTCCTTCACCACGTAGAACAACGCCTCGAACTTGTCGGCATTGCATCGTTGGCCAAGTGCCGTCAGGATTGCTCTGGCCCTCTCACATGTGTGTTGGATGTCCTCAGCACCAAACCCGAACAGGGACGTGTCATCCACAAAACTGAGGGATCCAAGCACATGAAGGATATCTGCAGCCCAGATAGGGACTCCATGGTCTTCACGTTCAATGGCTCTGTGGAACCACAGAGTGGCAAAGATATACATCAGGGGGTCCAGACCCCCTCCCTGCATCACCCCTCCCAATTGCGCGTACCACGCGGATAGCCCGTAGGCCGTGACCACAAAGGTACGGATCTCGGAGTAGACGTCCAACATCTGCAGGATAATGCCCCAAGACGTGGGGTCGACTTGTTGTGCCGCCCGCAGGACCGCATGCAAGGACACCTCGTCAAAAGCTGCAGCCACGTCCAGCAAGACCATGGCAGCCCGACCATGTACCGCCAGCGTCTGTGTGAGCAACAGCATCACCATGCGCCGCATACCAATGGCTGATCCTCCTTTGTAACCAGCAAACTGTCGACCCCCTGAGACTGGTGCGCGGAGAGCATGCTGCAGATGCGGACACAGGAGCTTCGCCAGAAGGCGAAACAGGGCCGATAGCAATTTGATTGGGCGAGAGTCCGTGTTGAGATTGAAGCCATCCTTTTTGTGCAGTACGAGGTGTAGAGCCTGCCTCGTCTCAGGGGGCCAATCGCGCAGGGGAGTGCGTAGTAGCCGTAGTAGTTGCTGAAGAGAATATAGTCCTAATTGCTTGACCAACGCCAACACCATGCCATCGACACTGGGAGTTTTATTGTTGAGCTTATGCCAATCACCCAAGAGGTGCTCCAGGCAGGGCAACACACCCCTGCGCTCCAACCAAGCGGCGTAGTATCGAAGGCCCATACCATGAGACGGCTGCCACTCTGCTGCCCTCAGGTCCAGTGTCGAGAGCCATCCCTCAGGCATATCAATGGGCCGTGGGATGTATTTGTTTCCACACTCCCGTGGCGCCACCGCCAGCACATCCAAGCCCGACACCAGCTGGCCAGTGGAGCTATCCAGCACCGTATGGACTATTTTGTAGGGGCTGGACTTCTTGAGCTTGAGGAGGCGGAGCGTATTACCTTGGAGGCCTGTCCCCGAGACCGCCTTCCAGTTGCGTAGCATCAACTGCCAGTAGGCCTCTGATTGGCGTTGCAACCGCCTATCAGCTTGTCTCCAGCCTTGCCCAGTGACCACCAACTGCATATCCCGTAGAACCTCACGAAAGTCCGCCTGCCCACTGTCGGACTGCTCACCATGCTTGTCATTCTCAACGATCAGGTTCCCTAGACTTACGACGTCCCTGTAGAGGTGCAGCCAGGTACCTGAGTCAGAGCAGCCTTGGCTGAAGGCCTCCATGACATCCGAGAACACCGTCTTCACAGGCCCAGGCCAAGGCACTGGCGCGACAGGACGCGTCAACGCCCCCGTATGGACACCAGAAATACTATGCGACCCCTGAAGCCACACTAGCGGGTGGTCTCCCACCTTCTTGAGCCAGAAGGTTCTCAGAGGTCCCTGGATACCATGCACCACCAGAAAATCCTTGGGGAGGTCCACCGTGTTTTCCATTGGCGCCACGAACATGTGCAGCTTGTACAGGACCACCTGCATGTATTTGTCCGTTCGTATGTCGCGATTCCAATCGCCACCGATCACTGCCCATTGATAAGGTATCTTCTCGAGACACGAAGAGATATGTACCACTTGCTGCTGGAACTCAGTTTGAGCTTTACGCTGCGCCATGTGCACAGAGCCAAGAATACCCGCTCCCATGGCGTTAGACACCAGCAGCAGCAGAGCATAAGGCTCATCCAACAGCACCATTTGAAATTTGCACCATTGGCTGCGCACCCAAATCTCATTGCCTTGACCACGGAGTAGATGCTGGGATACGCTGGACCAGAACCCTTCAATCGAACGCTTGCTGGGCTTTCTCGAAGATGGCCATGCCTCCTGGACCAACAGCACAGAAACCGCACCAATGGCCACGGCATCAAGCAACTCATCCCATTTGGAGATCGGACCCTCCTTGGTGCGATGTAGGCCTTGTATGTTCGCACTCAGGAAACTGAGTTGTATTGGGTCCAGCTTCCGGAACTCGGAGATACGCACATGTTGCCAAGCTGCATGCTCATAGAAGAGGATCTCCCACCGCGTCGGGTGCCAGTTCAGGTGCATGGACAGCACCTTTTTTCCACCCACCATGCTAACCCGCAATTTGACCAGCTCGGCCTCATACGGTCGGCTGCGATGGTCTATACCCAGAACGTCGCATAGCTCCCCCCACCACGAACTGAACTGGGGAGACGAACAATGACGACGTCGACTGATTAGTCCATTGGGATAGCGTAGCACTTGCCCAGAAAAACCCCACCACAAGGCCATAGACAAGGCCACAGACATGGGAATGACCACCTCCTCCACTGGGGTATCTTCCTCTACGGGCCATCGCAGGATCCCCACATCAGCCAGAACGGACGGGTGGAACTCAAAGTGAAAGAAGGTGTTTCCACAGTGAAACACCCCTGACCGAATAGTCGTCGAATCCGCCGACAGTGCCGCAGGACCCGCCGTGTACATCTCCACAACCCGTCGACCAATGCGCTCGAGACGGGACCCCAACCCAGTAAACTGCGGACCCAGGGCCGGTTCCACCGTCGTGTGTTGGGTGCCACACCACAGCACCCGCTGCCTGCTGTACCACGACGAGCTCTGCCACTCCGGTGCCGCCCCCGCAACGGATCCGAGTCTGCCCCAATCCCCAGGAGGTGAAGATTCCAAAGCCGACACCGGGATGTACCCTCCTGTTTTGCATTGACGCCGTCGCTTCCGCTTGATTTTCCACGCCGTGCTCTTGACCCAGCCATCATCCGGAACTTGCCGATCGTCCCCCCTTTGGTATACCAGGTTGTGGATAGCCACTTCTACCTCCTCACCAGCCAAACTCCATTCCATCTCGCCGTCTCCAGGGTTCTCCTGAGATCGAGTGCTGGCCGCCTTGTCGCCCCGTGGAACCACCATCCATATAGCGTGCCTATCAACCAGCTGCTGCAGTGACTCCACCGCTTCCGGGTCACCCGGATAGAACCTGATAGGGCCCTGTAGCTCCCTCTGATAGCCCGGACCCCACAAAGAGACGAAACATTCTCGGATCGAAAATGGCGGTACTACCGAGAGACTTAGTGTCGGAGGGCACTGAGAGAGCACACCTGACATGGGGAAGGCATGGTCTCTCTTCTTCACCGTTGAAGTGCTCGGAACCATCGAACCAATCTTGCGCAGAGCGTCGAGTAGTGGAAGCTCCTTCACCGTCACATGATCCGAGCGCCCTTGTGGGTCTCGAGCTGCCGTGATACGCATATTCTCCGTCCGGAGATCAGTGGGCATGAAGTTGTCAAGGGCCGATCCAGGAACGAACGTGATGATTTCGTTGAATTGTTTGTGCATCATCTTGAAGGTCTGGTAATCCAACGATATGGATCCAAACACAGCCAAGAAAGTACCATAGGCGTCCATCGCATCAGCCACCTCAAAGCCCGTGACCCAAATAGGCCTCAGCCGTTCCTTGTCCCTGGACAATTTCTCGATCACCACTTTCCCTTGACCAGTACCGAACTCCCAGGTGGTCTGTGGGGCTGCACTTTGCTGCCCCATGACAGCTTGACTGGGTACAGCTCTCGAAGGGGTTGCCCCCTTGTTGATCTGGTCCAGGGCATCCACATCGACGTGTTGCTTGTCGGCGGACTTGGCTGGCAGACCAACAGTCTTGATGACTGGCACAGCACCAATCGCGGCATCGGAAGGATCATTGGTAACGCGCTGCCGTTTGGCCTCATTTTCCCGGAAAGCCTCATCCTCGGCTCTCCGAAGGGCCCGTATCTTCTTGGAGAAGGTCACGAATACCTGCTTCCACCATGCCACCTCTTGGTCGTCTGCAGCCTGCACTCTCGCACGAACTAGAGCCATGAGGCCAATCATCGGATACGTTAGGACCTCCACGTCGACATCGTCGCGGTACATGTCGGCCAGCAGGGCGTGAAGGTAATCGGATTCCATTGCCGTGATGGGGTGTAGGGCGTCAAGCAGCATGAGGACCTTATCCCGCTCATCTGCACCCGTACTATGCTCAGCTGGCGCCAGGCCTACATGCTGGTCGATTTCAACATCCGACTAAGCATCGTTGTCGCCGAGGACGTCCTTGTAGAATAGACCCCAGACTGCGCGTACATCTTTCCGTTTTTCATTCCTCGAAGAGCTCCATTCCACTAGAGGTTGTTTGCCAGATTGCTGCCTAAGCACTGCTGACATAGCGTCAGCCATCACATACTTGGACTTGAGCTGATTAAGCAGGCATGCCTGCTTGCGGGGGCCCTTCTGAGCCGATTCCACCAACTCCTGCTCTTGCTCTTCGGACAGGCCCTGCTTGATGTCCCTCAGACTGCGCAGCTCAGCACTCGGGCATAGCTTGGAAATGGCGTCGACAATCGACCGAGGAACGGTGCCAGCCAATAACAGCAACGATAGAATGCGAACTCTGGGACTGTCTGGCTGGAGCCAGAGCGCCAGAGCTTCAGGAGCAGCCGGCCCATCATCTGGGCACCACTGCACCAATTTCCCA